>OX328104.1:28623807-29038966 GCA_946811185.2 Hippopus hippopus
AATGGGCCTTTAAGTAAGCGCATTGTGAGTGTTCTTCTAGTGTTCATTTAGTACAGGTTGTAGTATGTGGACCTAGATATTGGCGTTGTTTGCAATAAAAGGTACAGAATATGTATTGTCCTAAGTGAATTGTATTTTTTGTATTAAAAACAAACAAACAAACAAAAAAACTAAGGATGACACTGTACAGGAGGAAACAAAGTGGAAAAATTCTTCGTTTTCAAATTTTGATATATAATGTGATATGTCTAGCAATAGGGACAGCTTGACATGGCTTCCTCGTTTGAACGTAGCCGAGCCTATTTGTCGAGTCCTTTTGAAAAGAAGGCATTGCATAACAATAATGTCCTATTAGTATATGTAGACGGTCATGAGTATTTATGTTGTATTGAATTCATTAAACGAGTCATCTAAAACAAGATAAAATGAGGCTTGTCGAGATTTTATCCTGTGTCGGTCGACGAGTTTAATAAATTCAATATAACATAAACACGAGTGTAAAATCCTGTTTATAACATGACCAGAAATGTTCGAGAAAACGTTAGAACTTAAACGGTCTTACCTGGAGTCCCACAATAAGGCAACCAGGAATTGTAAATCCGGTTTCTCATAGAAACTGGAGGAAAAAGTAGATCCAAGCGATATTTTAAAGTTACTATTTCATACAAATTTACATGGAATTTATAAACCAAAACGGAGTTAACCCTTAAGCTGCTAAGCGCGACTCACTGACCTTTTGCGGACAGTGTAGATCAAGATCAGACTGCACAGAACGTGCAGTCTGATCTTGAATCTATACTGTCCAAGAAGGAGATATTATTTCCCAAAACATATTTTTGAAATAGCAATATTAGGGTTTTTACTATCAAACTGAAAATTTCGTTTTAGTTATTTAGAGGTATAAGGGTTAAAATTCCATCAATTAAAGTGTACCTTTGGGTAAAATTCAAGGGGAAAGCGAACTCTCTGGGTTTCTACTAATATTTGAAATACAACAGGTCCTCAAGTATATTTCAACCATGCTTTGTGAAGAGGAAGTTTAATGCGTCTCCGTGGTATGTTATACCAAGCAAGTCTCTACATTATCATGAATCTATGAAACCCATGTTGTCCAGCCGACTGATTCATGAGGTAGAATGGGCCTTGGGCATATAGAAAAATTTATACAAAGCAAAAAGTTTCGATTCATGTCGGTTCTGCGCAGATTGCGCAGGCTGACATGGTTAGATACGTTTTGCGAACGCATTACATACCCTTTTCATAGAGCATAGCTCTTTTGTATTGCCGTCAGCGTCACTATTACGTCACTGTTACTATTTACATGTACATCATTTAGTTCAACAGGCTGGATAATGCATATAGGAATTTAAAGCCTCATGCAGGGTTCGACATTAACGGTGTCCCGGGTTCATGAAGATCCCAAATTATTTGGAGGGATCCTACAAGTTTGAGGACTGGGATTCTGTTAGGATCCTTGAATTTTTACGATGATTTATAATAACGGAAGCTCCTAACGAGAAACCTCCTTTACACGCCGTGCCCTTAAAAAATATTCGGAAAAACCAGTCTCAAAATAAAATGTTGCTTATATCACAATCGCAACGTCTTGTAACCTACTAAGTCACTGAAACGCTCTTAAAAATCAAGTTGCTTTGTCAAGCGTCCAGTTGTTTTGGCGCTGCATGAGCGGCGGCACTTTATTTTTATTCGCTTTTGAAAAGTGCCTGTGGAGGTAGCCATATTGTTTACTAGGCTTCCGGTCATTTCGTACCCGGGTCATTTCCTACGCAAGCCATTTCGTACAATTTTGGTCATTTCGTACCCACCTGTACTTTGGTCATTTCGTACTCACTTTGATAATTTCGTACCCACTTTGGTCATTTTTTACCCAGTTTTTAATACCAATTTCGTAATTTAGTTCCTAGTTTTAATACTATTTTCTTGTGTTGTTTGCCGAATGACAACTACTTTTGTACATAGCTCCAATTGAAATTATGTTAAATTTCGCCGAAGATTGGCTATGATTGTCTTACCATTATTGGTTCTTTCTTTTTTAAGTTTTAATTTGCATTCTAAAGTTTCTTTAGGACTTCTCAGTTCAGTTCTGCATAAATTTACTTTGGTCAATTTGAAATGTGTTAAAAATTTTCTGGAGAGAGGCCACATTTTCGTTGTGTTCTTCATAAATCATGTTGCAAAACCATGACTCTTTCTTAGACTTTAACTCTTTACCAAACAACATAATTTTAGACTTTTCAGAGCATTTGCAGACGACAATTCGAATGTGGTTACCATTTTCTCCTTCTTCCACATTGTTTTAAAAATGATTCTTCCGTAACGTTGTTAATACTCGGGATTAACACAATGCCTTAAATGCTGCAAACTTTAAAAATCTTATGTCTTAAATGCTTGGCAGATGTTTTTAGCGCTTTGTAGGAAAGTTGGCTATTGCACTAAGCTGTACTTATTCACTTGTCAGTACTGAATTTCTTGTGACATAGGCTTAAATCTATTTTCTTTTCACATACATACATACTCTGCTGATAGCCCAAGTGTATTTATCCATTTTTGATTGTATCACACAAAAAAGTCCATAATTGTCTGGGTCATATTCACAGAATTTGCGTGATCTGCACCGAATTATTCAGAAGTACAATAAATTATTGATGCGTAGGAGTAGGATGATGATCTGTTGGCGCATGATGTAGCCATGCTACAAAATAAAGCATACAAAATGCTGATGAATCTAATGTGGGCAATAAAAATCAAATGAAATAATAAAAATAAGTTGATCAAAGAAAACTTAATTTTTTGTAACTTCGGAGGGATCCCCGATAATTAGGAGGGCACCCTGATAATAAAGTTAAGGATTCCTGCTGGATCCCAAGACAAAAATTTAGTGTCGAACCCTGATGTCATGCACTCTTCGGTTTATTTTTCCACCCATTTTCTTAAAGAGGGAAAAAACTAAACAAAATTACATTAAATAAATCAATCAATCAATCAATCAATCGAAGAAACCGGTAACAGAAAAATGACAAGACGCGTTTCTGATTACGGAGAATCCGTCTAAAAACAGCCCGTGCCAAAAACGGAAGAGGAGGAGTCGGAGAGATGCGTACGCATAGTAGGAAGTAGACAAGGTATAAAGGATGGCGTTAATCAGCAACACCGAACGAAGCAATCTGAATACTTTGGGCGTATACAAACATTCTTCGTGAATTTATTTTTATTCCAAGACATCCCTGGAGTATGCATATTACGTAACAGTCCATTACCCTATTTCGGGCCTTGTCAGGAAATATGCGTAAAGAGGGTTTCTGTAGTTATCTTACTAATTCAACTGCCAGTGAAGTAAACAACCTTCTTGGTCCGTATTCTCTAACCATTCTTAAAAACTTTCGTAGTCTTATTCTCCAAGATTTTCTAAATTTGAAAGTAACACAACTTCTTATTGGCTAAAACATTAATGGGCCTTGCTCCGTGAAAAGGGGGCTTGAAAAAAAATCACCCCTTCAGGTATTCTTTAAGTGCATTCATTTTTTTCTCAGAATCTGATAACAAAATACCGCTAACTTATCAAAAAGTGGAGATAGCGACAGAATTGTAGGCATACCCAATACAGAGAACGTCAATTTTTTAACAGACGTTAATGACCTTTTTTTTTTTACTCTGTTTCACGTAGTCACTTTTTACCCAAATTAGTTTCTGATATTTACGCTGTACATAAAATTTCAGTTGTAGTTCTTGCATAAAAGACTTCATAAAAGTTGTTGAAGAATGGGCATTGAAAATGTTCCCACTTTGCTGTAATATTAACACTTAAACTACTAAACGTAAGAGTTTTATGGAGTTTTCCCGCCACTCTTACCACCCATATATAGCCGGATTTCGGAGTACTTTTTGACGATAAACTCTCACCATATAGGAAAGTGTACATCTAAAACCAGACTGCTCCCTCACATCCATCAAAGGTGGGAAGCGAATTAAAATCATGGGAATGAGGTTCGCCCAGACGGGGTATCGAACCCGTGACCTTCAGATCATGTTTCAGATAAGCTGCTCTCGGAGCTTACCCGGCCCGATTTTGACTTTTGGCGCTTTAATAAAGGTTTTTCTGTTAATTTATTCTGTTTTTGATCAAATAGCAAATACAGAATCTTTAAAATTGGTCGGGACAAATACGTTTGCAATACGATTCCTCCTTTTATGATTTTCATTTGCCTCTCATGTCTAATGTAAGTGATAAAGAAGTGAATGGTTGGAAAGAATTTTATACAATTTCTGCAGTGAGTACGGAAAACACCGGTAGGTTCGATGATTCGGCTGGGATATGACCACAGATGATGAAATCGACATTAAACTCTAGCCAAACCCCCTTCCATTATAATTTATTATATAGAACAAGGATTTGGATTTCTTTGACAAACTTTTGATAAAATCAAAGCTTATCTTGTGCTACAATACCTCTGGATCATGCTTACTTTGCATATTTCATAATAAATGTAAGCAAAAAAAAAAAGAAAAAAAAATGTGATATGTTACTTTTTCACTTTTGGACATTTGCATTTAATACTACTACATGTTAACTAGAAACTTAAGCGTATCCATTACATCCATCCCAGAACTAAAAATCTTATCTTACAATTTTTAATGAAATATCGTATGTACAATGCTTTATTGTGATATTAGCAATAAAAACTTGAATTGAAAATAAATTTGTCTAAAAAAATATAGGGCACCACATGAAATGGAAACATCACCGTTCTTATTTCGGCGATTTCTGTTGCTTGAGATGCGTTCAGTTCGTCAACGTATTGTTTGACGTGACATTTTTTTAAAGGTTACGATTTCTTGTACTAATAGTGTAAAATGCACGTGGAATAAGTGTGTCCTGTAACGTATTGTAACGTGGAACAACCTGGTCACCCATCCAGGCACTAACCTAACGCACGTTGGTTAACTTCCATGGAGAGAGATGCACCAAACCGCAACGCTGTAAAAGCTAGCTCATCAGCAAGGCAGGTTTGAAGTGCTTATATCTAACCTCTCTCCGTGACATTACTCTTCCCTTCGAGAAGTCTCTACCTTGAGACTAATACACGAATAAACCAGGGGACTATACATGGGTAAGGCAACTGCAGTCCGGCAGTTGTCATAATCCCACGTCTGACACCAAATGAAACGTGCAATGACCTTGTGATCCATCCAGGCACTAACTTCCACAGAGAAAGATGCACCAAACCGCATCGCTGTAAAAGCTAGCTCAACAGCAAGGCAGGTTTGAAGTGCTTATATATCTAACTTCTCTCTGTGACAGTATCTATCACCAAGTTTAAGCCGATGTGGTGTCAACTGCCGAAACATAATGCTGACTTTGCGAAAGTATTCCAGACACGCATTCTCTAGACAACTGTTCTTTTTATTTAAAAAAAAACCGCACAAATATGTATTTGAACACATGGTCCAAATCCCAGTGCCTTCTTGGCCGTTATCTGGAGAATGAACGTGGTATAAGAAAAATTAGTCAAAAAAGTGGAGATTCGCTTGAGTTTCAATCCATATTGTGCTTGATCCTTTGTTCCTCTCTTCTGACATTGTCCCGCCGCGGACATAAATATATAGACATGTTTCTTATTCATCTTTGTCACCCTGCTCAATCACCAATCATCATTCCTTCCTTCATACTTTTTTTTTTTGGTGTAAGTCTCTGACGTTTGTATTTTCAATTTAAAATTTTAAATTTTACTCATTTTTGTTAAATGTAGTTGAAATACCACGTGGCTAATTCAGGGAGAGGAACTTTCTAAGCTTTCATGATTTTGTTCCAATCCTTTTCATATTGCTTTGTTGTACTTTATATAGATCTAGATCGAGTACATACAAATTTATATTGAATCAAATATGTTTAAACTGAACTAGATATATTGTGCGAAGTAGATAAAAAAAAAAGGAAAGGTACTCTGACCAACGCAACAAAACTTAAATAATGTTGAAAATGGCGGTAGACACCATACAAACAAAAACTACTAAACTAGATCTACTGTAAGAAAAGAAAGTAAGTCGATAAAATGCAAATATAGTCTATGCGGTCCGGCTAAAACTGTTCTAGAGTCATCTTACTGATAAGCTTTTGAATAATCAATCATCTTTGTAATTGATGTGGGATAAGAATTATTATTATACTGCAAAAGAAACTTCTCGCGATCTGATTGGATAATAGATCTATGCCCCGTACATATATTCATGTACACTGGAAAAATCCACGTAAAAACAGTTTCCCTCTCGGGAGCCCTGTATACATAACTACACTTTCAACACAACATCCAAAATGGCGACATCGAACGGTACGAGCCGCCCACAAGACAAACTTACCAAGGAGCCTGCACCGTGTTATTGCTAGTTTCTCTTGATTGTTGTCATTGATGAGGAAAGAATGGATTATTTTTGGAAAAAAATGAATATAGATACATATATTAGCGTTTGTTGTCATTCTAAAACAAATACACGGAGTTAAAACCAGCCATACCTTCGTCAGATAAGCAAATTGTGAAGCGTCGAAACTCATACGTTGTAACATTAAAAGGATAACCTAACGGTCGTTTGAGGCAACTGGTCGTTTACTTTTGCCAGTAAATCATTAAAATGCATTGTTAATTACATTGAAGCTGTTAAAATCCATGTTTAAGTAAAGATACGTCGAATGTCTATCGCAGTGACATTATCAAGTTCATTCACCAAACTACACGTTTTACCAGGGTTTCAGTGACGTCAGATCTCAGTGACGTCAGTTTTCGTTGAATTGGGGCACAAAGAAGGGAAATTCTATTTCGTCAGCGTACTCAATTCTTGAGAGCATAAAACAGGTAAATTTCGCCGAATACACTAGATTGATAAAACTTTGCAGTATAACAAATTCGTTGCAAGGTTAGGTGGTAGGGGACTTGGAAACTTGTTCACGGCTTTGGCAAATCATGTCGCCACCTCGCCTTCGGCTCGGGGCGACATGATTCGCCACAGCCGTGAACAAGTTTGCAAGTCGCTTGTCACCTGACCGTACAACTAATAAAGTAACCGTGGGGATTCGATCTCAGTCCAAGTAAAAGAAAAGGAACGGTAACTAGCGCCATTCACCAATACACCACTTGAAACCTGATTGTTGACGTGGAATTTATAATAAATATATATATTTTTGTACGGTATTTCTTGGGTGGGGGGCTTGGGTGGGTGAATAAACGATTTGCAACTAAACTTTTTTATCTCGCCATGACCAATAAAAGATTTCAGTATAATTTACGATAACTGTCGGTATTTGTAAACGGCGGATTTGTAACAGATTTAGAATATACCAAGACAGCTGCCCATGTCCGACTGAAAATCGAGGAATAAAAAACACACGTAGTATGATAGTTCCCTTGCTTCTATTGTAAAATAGATCTAGAGTTTCGTCAAAACAAGTAATATTTTGAAATGAAGCGCCCTCATGAAAACCACATGTAAACAACAAAAATAATGACGTCACTTTAAATGCGATTTTCCGACGTCATCTCAGTGTCATTAAGCCCCTTTTTACAGAGTGTGGCCCATTTAGTTTGGCTAACCAGAATTTGTGTTATTGGTGATTATGGATCTCGGTATATTTTCTATTGTTTACCCTTTTTAACGCCTTACTTTCATTTCTTTGCCTTTTTTTTTATCAAAGAGGATATGAAGCTTCTAACTGTGCCTTCCAGGTCAATTTCAATATATCCGTTTAAAAACCGTTTTCTTTCCTGGTGAAGCTGCTTCTATAGGTGTTGTTTGGTGAACGCGTGTATTAAATGTTGCTCCATTTACGGGGTCCTAATGATGCTTTGAAGTCCATCAGACATTATCCATCAACATATGAATAATGGCGTGTTATTTTCAGACTCAGGAATGTTTTTGGATTGATAGCGCGTATGAATAGTGATTCGATTCATGTGCAAAGTACTTATTGTAGATCTACATTAATGTAATTAATTTCAATGGGTTTACATCATTGGCGAGCTGTAGGTCATAATATAGGCTAAACCTTGAAAGTACCCCTAAATATTTGCATAGGATGAAAGCGTCCGATATTTTTTTTTCAAATTTGACACCTTGATATTGGACTAAAATTTTGCTAACGTGCCGCTCTGGACGGAACTGCTTTAGCAAGCGCAATGTGTCAAAAAAGAAGCATGGCATTTGTTATCGCGAATTTTATTTAACCCCTAAGCTACTAAGCGCGACACACTGACCTTTTGCGGACAGTGTAGATCAAGATCAGACTGCACAGAACGTGCAGTCTGATCTTGGATCTACACTGTCCGATAAGGAGCTATCTTTCCCCCAAAAGTACACTTGAAATAGTAAAATTTTGGGTTTCACTGTCGGCTTGAAAGTTTCATTTCACTTATTTAGCAGGAGAAGGGTTAACCCTTTACCAAACAATCCCTGGTTTTCACGACCCTGTAGAAGAGGCCTTTTAAAAACATTGTGGGAAAAGGAGAAAATGCTGGTAACCAGCATTTTCTCCTTTTTCCACAATCTTTTCTACCGTACCAAAGCAAGATTGCACCATTTGAAGCACATTGAAATTGTTGTCTGCAAGTGATTTCAATTCTGACAAGGCTTCCATTTTGTCATCTGGTAAAGGGTTAAGCCGTCAATGTTTAAGGGCTAAGTGGGAGAGAATACTTTCATGCACATTTTGTGCAGTCTGACCTTAATCTTCTGTGTCTGCAAAAGCCCTCTTTGTCGACCTGATTACCTGGTGGGTTTAATTCACTTGAGTCATGTGCATTAATATATCGTCGCTTCCGGTTGCCTGTGACAGCAACGCCCCTGTAAGGCTGTTAGGTCATTATCTCCCGCTAGATGGCATTTTACAAATACACATCTATCTAATATGGGCATGCTGGGTACAGAAACGGACTAATTTTTCAAAACGACAACCGTTACTTTGAATTTCAAAATAAAATAAACGTTTACTCAATAAAACGCTACCTGGTGCGATTCTTTCACCTGTGATCGGCTAGCATGTAACCTATGCATCGGCCATTTATTAAAACAGCTCCTACATGCTTGGGTAATAGGCTAATAGCTTCGCTGTAAGCCCTACTTTTCCCGAATATTCGGGGGATGAGTGATGCGTCATAGCAGACAGGTCGAATCTTCGAAGAATATGAGATGCGCATATATTACGAAGGACAGTGTAGGATACAGTACGAAACCCATCTGAGTTACGACTTGTTTTTTAACGTCCGCAGAGTATATTCGTTCTTCGTTCGGAACATAGAGACAAGGTTTCATCAAGTTTATTTGTATTGCAGATATATAGACATCAAATGGCCATTTTCTACCAAAGATGACAATAAATCCGAGCTCGGCAGAGATAAACGATTTCATTGATCTTCATGAGCTAGATGAACACACCATATTAGAATGTATTCGCAACAGGTTTCAAAGAAACATCATATATGTGAGTTTTTATTTTCCTGTCATTTCTATGAATTATGATTTTATCTTGCTATGGCTTGCATACTGTTATCTCCCGTGAAATGCAAATGAGTTAGGTTGTATAGGTATTGCGCTGTTTGTATAGGTATATCAATTGAAATGTAATTTAAGCATTTTTAATGAAACATCCTATGCCTTAGTCTTTACCTATGCATCTCCGCTGCTTATGCCAGTCTGGTTATACCTAATTCATGCTTTGTTGCAACTTGCTCAACACAGTAAACGGAGTTTGCGTTTTGGCATGGGCTCCTTTATATCTAACAAAAGTTTGTTTTATCCTTCATACCAATATGCCATCAATAAAAACACATTTTTAATGCCGAAAAAGGATTAATGTCAATAAACTATTGACCTATACAAAGAGAAAAAATGGTGTGGCTGGCAAAATTTCTCCCTTTAATGAATTCAAACGAAACAGGTGAAGGAAAGTGTCTGGGTGTTTTTGTAGGTATATCTGTTACAGTAAATCTGTGAAATTAGGAATTTCATGAAGTTCCTACACAAATCAGGAAATTCGTGAAATGACTGTGTCACTTAGGGATTTCACGAAATGCCTGATTTTGTCAGGAATTTCATGAAATGACTGAAAAATATCGTTAGTCATTTCATGAAATTCCTGAAATGACTTCAGTTTCATTATTTTATTGATTAGAAATATGATATTGATAAATCTCAACTTCTCTATCAGTAAGATATTTAAAGAATGAAGAGAATTTTTTTTTTTTGTATTCATGGAGGAATAATTCAATATTAGTTTTTTTCATGAACATTGGCGAGTTCTGATTGGCTGAATTTTTTTTTTCATAGCTCCATGACAAAAAAAAACATCAGCAGTGCCGGAACTACTTTTGCAGTCAAACTAATGTAAACAAACATGTATACGAGATTTCATAATGTTTATCGTTCTGATTTTATATCGAGTCCGAAGTTCAAATTGCTTGCTGAATTTATTTTTTCTGAATACTAAAAAAAAAAATCCAACTGTAAATTCAAAGAGAGAGCTGAAAACTCATTGTTACTCTGCTGGGTTTAAACAATCTTATTTTCAACTTAGTTCTAGCGTATTGAACTTCTAATAATAAACTTACTCAATCTGCAAATGTTCAATACTATAATGACGCCATGAATTACGTCATTTTTACGTCATGAAGGAGCAGTTTTACCGCGCTATGAAATATCAATGAAAAGGACAGTAAATAAATACGCAATGCTGGGTTTACAAATAAAGAGCAGTTAGAATTATGTAAGTGCATATTTGTTGTCTGTGATATTGAATTATAAGGAATGAAGAGAATTTTTTTTTTGTTTTCATGGAGGTATGAAAAAAAAACCTAATCACACTTTTGTATGAAACCGCTTCGCCGTTTCATACAGTGTGATTAGGTTTTTTTTTCATATCTCCATGAAAACAACAACAAAAATTTTCTTCATTCCTATTCAATATTTAATGCCCATTTCATTCATATTTCATAGCGCGGCAAAACTGCTCGTTTATGACGAAAAGATGACGTAATTCATGACGTCATTATAGTATTGAACATTTGCAGATTTAGTAGATTTATTATTAGAAGTTCAATACGCTAGAATTAAGTTGAAAATAAGATTGTTTAAACCCAGCAGAGTAACAATGAGTTTTCAGCTCTCTCTTTGAATTTACTGTTGGATTTTTTTTTTCAGTATTCAGAAAAAATAAATTCAGCAAGCAATTTGAACTTCGAATTCGATATAAAATCAGAACGAAAAACCATTATGAAATCTCGTATACATGTTTGTTTACATTAGTTTGACTGCAAAAGTAGTTCCGGCACTGATTTTTTTTTCATGAAGCTATGAAAAAATTTTTTCAGCCAATCAGAACTCGCCAATGTTGATGAAAAAAACTAGATTCTGATATTGAATTATTTTGGTATGACTGAAATACTTTTTACTCTTTACTAGACAACAAAATTTTCAACTGATCCAAATATGAAAGCATTGGCAGACGATAATTTTAATATGGTTCAAACACTAAAATTTGTCAAAGAAAGGATAGAAAACATTGTTTGAAAAGGAGAAAATACTGGTTACATACATTTTCTCCTTTCCCCACATTTTTTTCGTGAGTTTCTTTGTAAGGATTGCTTGGTGAAGAGTAAGAAAATATTTGAGCCGTGCTCTTTGAAAAGGGGGCTTAATGCATCTGCGAAAAGTATCGGCCCAGGCCAGCCTGCGCAGTCCGCGCAGGCTGACCTGGGTCGATACTTTTGGCTATTGGTCAATTTTCTGTATGTCAAAGGACCAGTCTACCTCATGATCAAGTCGTTCGTCTAAAAAGTGGCTCTTATGGATCCATAATTATGTGATGACTTGGGCTGGTATCATGTATCACGTAGATGCATTAAGCCCCTTTTGCTAGAGCATAGCTCATTTATTACAGCATTTTGAAATATTTCCAAATGTTTACCCCCTTTTTTTTTTAAAAAAAAAAGACTTGTTTATTGGCATATGTTTATTTATTAAGTTTTAAATATTTGACTAACTAAATCAAAAATGAACTGTCATCAAAAAAGAAAGGAAAAAAAAAAAAAAGAGAAAATATTTATACCCCCGCAAAACGAATGTTTTCGGGGGTATACTGGAATAAGCCTGTCTGTCCGTGTGTCCGTCCGTGTGTCCATCCGTGTGTCCGTCTGTGTACAAAAAAATTGCCTGTTTCTGTCAAAGCGCTGGCGGGGGTATTAAGTCACATTCAGTGACAGCTCTAGTTCATACTGTTAAGATGTTTTAACTTTCTTGCCCATATTAACGACCCCCCCCCTCCCCTCCAAGGCTGTTGGTAATGTTACAGTTTTAGTGCAAGATACAGGACGAAACCAAATTATTGTTACGCCTGGTTCTTTGACGTGCGCGGCGAATAGCACTGTCGCACGGGAACCCGGTTTAACGTCTCATCTGAAAGAATATAAGTAATTTTGATGGCCAGCCGTGGGGTTCGAACTTACACCCTGAAACTTGATGCTTACGAGTCCAATGCTCGCCCAATTGAGCTATTCCGGCTGGTCGAATGAACAATGCATTTGAGACACATTTTTATAATACGGATGTTAAAAAACCTTTGATCTTTAGATAAAAAAAATATCTAAATTTTTAATGTTATTAATCTTTAATCATTAATCTATTTGTGGAAAATAAATAATTTCATAGCTATTGCCAATTATATGCTTTTAATAGTAGTTAATGTACGTGAAAAAGTTTATTTGAAAATCAAACTATAATTATTAATCTATGTACAGTACTTGTGGTATCTTTATGATTATAAATCAATGCATGCCAGATGTTTTTACGATAAAATGCCATGAGTTCAGAATTTTTAAGCAAGTCAATAAGTATGTGTTTGATTAACAAAATAATAACTAGTTTTAAAGAGTTAGTTATCAAGTATCACAAAACTGTTTAAAAGATACATTATTTCACACTTTTCCATATCATATCAAAGGCCTCTAGTAACTCTGTGTAAAATTGTCTCATGATTTTCAGTCATTTCACGAAATTCCTGAAAAAATCTGGCATTACGTGAAATGACTAAGTGAAACAGTCATTTCACGAATTTCGTGGTATTTTTCGGAATTTCATGATATTCCTGGTTTCACAGATTTACTGTAACATATCAGCTGAGACTGAAAAATCTTTATTAAACGACAGATGCAACACACAGTTTGTTTGACTGCTATAACTTTCCAGCTAGGAGACTTGACTGTATTTGTTTGATTTGTCTTGTTTAGCCTTCAGCCCTTAGGCTACTAAGCGCGATTCACTGACCTTTGGCGGACAGTGCAGATCAAGATCAGACTGCACAGAACGTGCAGTCTGATCTTTGATCTACACTGTCCGATAAGGACATATTGTCCCTCCAAGAATGCATTTGGGTTTTCACTGAAAATCCAAATGTTCCTATTTCAAAGTCATGTTTTAGGAAATACTATCTCCTTATAGGACAGTGTAGATCTAAGATTATACTGCACGTCCTGTGCAGTCTGATCTTGATTTACACCGTCCGCAAAAGAAAGGTCTTTGAGTCGCACTTAGCAGCCTCAGGGTTAAAGCGACGTCCTGGTCGTAAAAATCTGCTTTCATAAACCGACTGAATATGTTACCCCCATGCAATCATGGAACATGTTCATCATTGAGCCACTTTCAAATTTATGTACGTATTATATAGTTACCTGTTAACCCTTTTAGCTAAATAATTTCTTGTTTATGAAGGTTCCATTGAAAAGTAAGGTTTAATATTGAGATTTCTAATTTGTTTACATCGGTAAATACCTCTCAGTAACGGACAATGTGGATTTAAGATTAGACTGCACGTTCTGTGCAGTCTAACCCTGATTTACACTGTCTGCAAAGGCGCAGTAAGCAGCATAAGAGATTGAAAAAGAGATATAATGGTTTACTATTATATAAGACAGACATATTTGCAATGTATTATGCTCAGGCTTTCCTCATTCTTCTGTTGCAAAGAATAGATTATAAAAGTAGTCATGGGCATTGTCAAATGTTTTTCTTTGAAAATTAACATAATTTTTTTTTAACAAAAGCGACCTATGCAATTTATGCAATCAGCTGATTGTAATTATCACACATTATGTGATTTAGAAGCAATCTTCATACAGAAAGAACTTTTCTTTTTTCTCTTTCTTTTTTATTATCATACATATGTAAATTACGGGCGACATTCCCACACAAAGCATACATTTTTCCATATTTTGTAGATTATTTTTTGCATCGATAGTGCAAAAACGCGAAGAATACACTTTTTTGGGGGGTTTATTTTATTTTTGCATCGATAGTGTAACCTGTACTGCAACCTATATTAATCACTGCCAAGCGTTGCTTCCTTGAATTCGAAGTGGCGGCTCTATAATGGTAGATTCAAAGATTACTCCCCATGACGGGGCGCTATTAGGATTTTATAGTCATGCACAAATTCAAAAATGCTTTATCACTGAAGGTAAAACTTTGTAAACCACCTGTAAATGTAAAAAAGAAGTGTAAGAAAATCAAATGGTATTTCCTTTAAGTTACGGCAGCCTTTATTAAGTTATTTTTTAAATTACGCACAAGAATTTCAAAAATGACTAATGGGGTATGATGAATAAAACATATCGAGATCATATTCAAAAGGAAACGATAATGTCATATCTTGTGTTACAAAAATAGACGGGATTATCGATTACAAAGCGACCATTCCTTTTTTTTTTTAAACAATGACTTTGCCGTTTCATTACATGGGCAGTAGCCTCCCACGTACAGTTTCGGTGCTCGAATTCCATAATGAACGGGCACATGACTAACAAAATTAAGCCTTACACCGCTTATCGCGACCCACTGACCTTTAGCGGGCAGCGTAGATCAAGATCAGACTGCACAGAATGTGCAGTCTGATCTTCGATCTACACTGTCCGATAAGGAGATATCTTTCCTCCAACAATACCTTTCAAATAGCAATACTTGGGTTTTTGTTATCGGCTTGAAAGCTTCATTTCTTTTATTCAGCAGGATAAATGTTAAGGCGTGGCTATAGATATAGGTGTTCACCAAGCGATCATCGCTCTAAGTAAAAGAACTTGTTTCACAATAGACGTTAAGTGAATAGTTTAAACGCTTTACCAAAAGACCCCGTATTAACAGAAACCCTGAGGAAGAAGCCTTTTGAACACATTGTGGGGTAAAGAAGAAAATGCTGATAACCAGCATTTTATCCTTTTCTAATTATGTTTTTTATTCTTACAGAAAGCTTCTGTTCATTGTTAAACATTTGTAATTATTGTCCACTGATTTTTTTTAAAATTTTGACAAGTCTAATTTTTTTTGTAGTTTAGGAAAAGCTTGAACCGAGTCATTGTGTGAGATTTTGATCCGTAATGATCAGTAGATCATAGACCGATTTCCGCGTGCAGTGCCGGTCAGGATGGAATGTCCCTGGGCGCATCACTGCAGAACCCCAGGCTAGACTGCCGTGTGGCCTAATTACTGTTGAAAGCGGGGTAGGGCAACACTCAAACTGATGCGAGAAGCCCTACCCCCGTACTATCTTGCTGTCTTTGCCGCTTTCAGATATACTACGTCAGCAGGTAACTTAGGAATGTGTTTCCTTGGTTTCGTCGGTACTAGGCTGAGGCACTGCTGTCGTTTTCCAAAGGAAACACCCAAGAATATCTAGCGGCGAAAGTGGAGATCGCATCACGGACGTAGAACTACCATTGGGCTAACAGTTTTTTTTTGTTGTTGTTTTTGTTGTTGTTCTTGTTAAGCCACATTGTAAACTGATTGTTTCTTGCCTTTTTCCCCCTGACATAGCATATTTCCCTTCATTCTTTCAGACCTACATAGGCGATGTGCTAATTGCTGTTAACCCATTTAAACAGCTACCAATATATGGTGACGAGGTTAGTACGTGTATTTTATCATAATTCTCTCTGCCGGGATCCCTAGCTCGGTAACGTACAAGGCTTGAAACAAGGCAGTCGCTGGTTCGTTTCCCCATATCGGCCCCATTTCTTTCCGAGGATTGATGATAGTCATGGCGATCGGATTCACTCCTCTTTCAATGCTAATTATTATTTCGTCGATGGTTATGTGGCAACAAGTGGTTTAAAAGAATATTTTGTTATGTTCTGGCGGAAGAAACTTTAGGAACGCATTGACTGCTGCAATGTTCGCGGCAAGATACCTTATATAAAGTTGAAAACGGCTTTAAGCACCATACAAACAAACTTACAAACAGTTCCTGATAATCAGGGGCACATTTCACTAAACTGCATACCCACGAAATTTGCGTACGCAGTTTTGTAAGCAAGCATTAAGTTTGAGAACAAGTTTCACTGAACTATTACTCTCAGACGAAAACCATGTCTTTACGGTCGGCCGATTTCATAATAATAGGGGAAACCGGTATTCCGTTCTTCTAAAATACCCATCATATCGTTTATGTAATGTCGCAATGCGTTTTGTCTTACCTGTTATGTGTTTGTTTTGTAATATTGTGTTTGTCAACAAAGGCCAAGATTATCATCTGAGAGTAATACATGACTTTACGATTTGATTAAGAATTTAGATAACATTACGCGACTTCATATGTTTGGGTAAAGTAGGGATCCTATGTGTGTTTATTCAATCCCCAAAAAATTGACGTAAACCTACGCAGTTTGTTGAGATGGACCCCCGATCTGTAAACACAACGTGCTCTTTTTTTTTTTATCTCATTTGGTCTTTAGCAAGCAACAGAGTTTTACACTTGTCCAAATTTGAACGATTAACCTTTAGGCTACTAAGCGCTACTTACTGACCTTTTGCGGACAGTGTAGATCAAGATCAGACTGCACAGAACGTGCAGTCTGATCTTGGGTCTACACTGTCCGATAAGGATATATTTAAGTATAAGTTTGAAATAGCATTATTCGGGTATAAATATAAGTTTGAAATAGATCTAGCATTATTCGGGTGTTTATTATCGGCTTGAAAGTTGTGAGGTGCAATGAATAAACCACTCGGGCAATCGCCCTCGTCGATTATTTATTGTGCCTCATAACTCACAACTGTGGTTTATTATCGCCGGAGTGGTTTATTCATTGCGCCTCACAACTCACAACGTGGTTTATTGAACGATAAACCACGATAGAAAGATGATTATTTCGATTCTAATATGACCAACTCTTAATGAAAGGAAAACAAGTTCATACTTAGAGTAAAAACGCGGATGCAGATTATATTTCATTGAATAAAATTAATTACTTACTTACTTTATACAAAATGACGTCACTCTGTATAGAATGACGTCACTCTACATAGAATAACGTAGATTTTACCACGCTTTCGTTGCACTGTGTTTATAGAGCCAAATTCGCGTGTCATGTTAGAATAGTTCTTTTATAAATGACTGATAAATAATATGATACAGCATTTGACCAATTGAATAGGAAACTTCAATGAAAGTAGTCGTCATCATTCCACATTTGGGACCGTATTTGATTCTTTCAGATATAACCACTTTTCCTCATCGAAGATTTTATCCGACTGCGATGCATTTAATTAGGCCAAGAGTTTTGTCAGTTTATAGACTACATATTGAAATAATTTTCAGCACCATTCCAAATATAAAGAGGTGACAGGGCGGAAACAGAACTCCCCTCACGTTTATTGGATAGCCGGAAACGCGCTCCGAAATCTCGGGAAATCTGGTCGAGCGCATTGCATCATAGTTGGTGGCATTTCTGGTGCAGGGAAGACGGAATCCACAAAACATATTTTTGAGCATATTCTGTATCAGGGCGGACAACGTCATTCCAACCTAGTCGACAACTTGAAGGAGGTAAGTTACGCCAATTCTTAAGGCTAGGGCACCCTAATGGGATTCTTGTAACATCGCCTTCCATCGCCGAAAAAAACGTAGGATTCGGCTAAGACTCGGGTAATCCGTAATCGATCGGCTTATACACACTGGTTCCCCTCATCGATTACGTACGGATTACCCGAGTCCTAGCCGAATCCGTACGATTTTGGCGATGAAAGGCGATGTTACACGAATCCCAATAGGGTGCCCTATCCTGAACCCTTCCAGTGCCATTTATAGCGAAATTGGAACGCTTTTGGGAACTGCACAGATCAGACTGCACCTTAAATAATTATACATATGCCGAGCCCCGGTAGCTCAGTCGGTAGCGTGCAGGACTTGAAAACAGAGGGTCGTGGGTTCGATCCCTGGCCAGTTTCTTTCCGAGGATTGATGATAAGTCATTGCGATAGGATTCATTCCTCTCCCACCGCTGACCATTGTCTCGACGATGGTTATGTGGAAAAGCAGCCAGTGGCTTGCAATGAAAATTGTGCGGAGTACAGGTAAAAAAGACTCCAGGAAAGCATGGATAGGTGCACTGGCCGTCGCGATATAACTGAAATAATGTTGGAAACGGCGTTAAAACACTATACAATCATACAATTAAATCTTTAATTTAAGTTTAAATGGGCCATGCTCTGACAAAACGGGGCTTAATGATTCTCCGCGATGTATTATACCAAGCAAGCCGTCACATAGATATGGATCCATAATAGTCACTTTTTTTTTTTAACAACCAACTTAATCGTGAGGTAGACCGGTCTTTGGACATACAGAAAATTGACCAATGGCGAAAAGTTTCGGCCCAGGTCAGCCTGCGCGGACTGCGCAGACTGACCCGGGTCGATACTTTTCGCAGATGCATTAGGCACTCTTTTCAGAGAGCATGGCCCAAATGTCTTTGTTAGTTTCAGCGGACGGTATTAACAGCTGTCGATAGAGGTCAAGTTTTAATATACTTGGGCTGATTTTATAATTTGTCTCCTGATATAAGTTAGAGACGGGAGACTTTGAAAACATTCTTCTGAAATATGGATAATCAAAGTACTTTGAATGACAAACAACAAATAACACTGTTTCTTCAAAGTATAAAGGCCTCCGGCCCATTATACTAATGACGTCATCATATGAGCCATGCACAAAAAGGACTTCAATGCATTTTGCCAGAAGTATGGTCCATTTAAGCCGCAGTCCGCGCAGGCTGACCTGGGTCGAACCTTCTGCTTTTTTGTGAATTTCATGCTTTGCATATACCATTTTACCTCAGGATTCAGTCGGTTGTTAGACAAAAATGGATTTTATGGATTCATAATTATGTGATGACTGGTTTGGTGTAAAGCGTCACGAAGATGTATAAAACTCCCTTTAGCTTGGTAACCAGCATTTGACGTTTTCCCACAATGTTTTTTACTCATTCAAGGACAAATACATGTACTACCATTGAAAAACATTTGAAATGCCATCCTTAAATTCTTTCAATATGGACGAGCATAAAATTTTGCCGTGTGGTGAGGGGTTAGCTCCTAACTAACTGGTTCAGTTTTATTTTTTCTTGTCTTAATTTGTTCTATAAAGTTTGATGATCTAAGGTTTAACTCTCTCAGCACCAAATATATAAACTCGATCCTTTTCGATGCCTGAAAATAGAATCAACTGAGACTCAAAAGGACTTTTTTCTCATAGGCTTGACTGAACAAGCGGACGGAATAGATCCAAGATCAGACTGCACGTTCTTTGCAGTCTGATTTTGATCTGTGCTGTCCGCAAAAGTCCCTGTTTTCGCCTACAGCGCCGAAAAGGTTAACTGTTTGTTTTTGTTATTTCAGATCAATCCATTGTTAGAATTATTTGGAAACGCAGTGACCCGACTAAATGATAACTCGAGCCGGTTTGGTAAACTGATAACTTTAAAGTATGATCATCGTGGAAACCTCAACGAAGGTAGGCTATATTTGTTGACTGATTGATTGATTGTATGGTGTTTAACGCCGTTTTCAACATTATTTCAGTTATATCGCGACGGCCAGTGCACCTATCCATGCTTTCCCGGAGTTTCTTTTGCCAGTACTCCGCACAACATTCTTTCCACGCCACTGGCTGCTTTCCTACATAACCATGTCGAAACAATGGCAGCGATGGGAGAGGAATGAATCCTTTCGCTACGACTATCATTAATTCCCGAAAGAGTTTGGCCGAGCCGGGGATCGAACCCTCGACCTCCTGTTCTCAAGTTCTGTAATCTACCGACAGAGCTATCGGGGTTTCCATCTTTTATACTTTTAAAATAATGGCTTGCATCACGCGAAAAGGGGTATTCGGACATTTGCGTAAAGTGTCGTCTCCAATCATCCTGCGCAGTCCGTGCAAGCTAAGCCGAGACGGCACTTTACGACTACATTAGATTTTGTTCTTCAGTAGACTTGCGCAAAACAGAAAATTACAGAAAAAACGAAAAGTGTCGTTTCGGATTAGCCTGCGCGGACAACGCAGGCTGATCCGAGACGACACTTTACGCAAATGTCCGAATGCTCCTTTCGCGTCTTGCAGGCCATTAATGGTAGTGTGCTAGTGTGCCCTAAAGGCCCTAAAGGCCCAGTAGAGGCCAAAATATCAAAGCAGGTGTCATAATACATTTAAATTTAAATCATATCATTTAAAGGTATGGAAAATATTGTGAAGATGACAGTCTGTTATCGTATGGTCGGGCCATGTGTTATTTGCTGGCAAAAAAATAAAATCAGGCAAAAAGTAAACAAAAGACACAGCTACCTGGCAGGTTTTAACCTAGTTTTGAAATTGATTTCCCTGTCAGCGACTAACAGTTGGACGGACCGTACAATGACAGATTGTCATCTTCAGAATAATTTCAATACTGTAAATTGTATGATATAAATTTAAAGGCATTTAAACACCCGCTTTTTTAACTTTTGGCCTTTATTGTTACTTTAAATGTGGCCTCAAATAATAGGTTGAAATCTCACGAGGGCGATTAGACAATGTTGAACAGTGAGAAAATGTTAGTTACCAGGATTTTCTATTTTTTTCCCACAACGTTTATCAAAGCCTTATTCCTTAGGATTGTGCAATCATGGGATCGCGTGGTAAAAGGTACAAATTCAATCAAAGCCTTGTTACTTACATAATCATCTTGATCATCACCATGATCATCATCATGATCATCATCATGATCATGATCAAGCTCAGTCAATAGCGTACATGACTTGAGAACAGGAGGTCGCTGGATCGATCTACGGCTCGGCCAATTTCTTTCCGAGGATTGAGGATAGTCATTGCGACAGGATTCATTCCTTTCTCACCGCTGACCATTGTTTATTATGTGAGAAAGCAGCCAGTGGCTTGGAAAGAATATTGTGCAGAGAACTGGAAAACGAAACTCTAGGTGCACTGGCAGCAATGCCATGCAACCAACCTTCCTTTTTCTTCTTTTTCTTATCATCATCATCATGATATTCGTCATCATCTTAATTTTTCTTAATTTTTTAACCATTTTCTTTTTCTTGTTCTTGGTGGTTGTTATATTTAAACATCACCGTCGTTGTTTGTTTTGTTTATATTTGCAGCCAATATTTCTTGCTACATGTTAGAAAGATCAAGAGTTACACGTCAACATGACAGGGAGAGAAACTTTCACATATTTTACGCCTTTACAGACGGTATATCGGAGCAGTATCTCAGGGCGTTTGATTTGTCAAGACGTGACCTCCAGGGCTCAAGGTATTATTTTTTGTTTGGTGTTTATTAATTTCAGCGCCAGATAATATGGCCTGCAACACGAGAAAAGGGGAAATCGGACATTTGCATAAAGTGTCGTCTCGGATCAGCCTGCGCAGTCCGCGCAAGCTAATCCGAAACGACACTTTCCGTTTTTTATGTAATTTTCTGTTTTGCGCAAGTCTACTGTAGCACAAAATCTAATGTAGTCGTAAAGTGCCGTCTCGGATTAGCCTGCGCGGAGTGCACAGGCTGATCTGAGACGACACTTTACGCAAATGTCCGAATGCCCCTTTTCGCGTGTTGCAAGCCATATTATAGAAATAAGAATTTTCCGATGGCTGAAATTACAAGCATCTAAAACCAAGAAACATTTGGGCCATGTTCATTTAAAAAGGGGAGGGAGCTTCATACATCTGCAAGAAGTATCGGCGCATCTCAGCCTGCGCAGTCCGTGCAGGCTGACATAGGTCGGAACTGTTTGCTATCTGTAAACTTTTTGCATGTGCAAAGAACATTCTACACAATGATTCAGCCGTTTGTAAGCCAAAATGAATTTTATTGTTCCTTGATCATATGAAATCTTGAATATGGATTAAAAGAAAACAAGGAATAAGGCATCAGGTTAGGGAACGAAGTAAGTACTAATGAAAGAGAAACGAATGAATGAATGAATGAATGAATGAATGAAAGGTGCGTGGGTGGTTGGGTGGATGGATGGATGGATGGATGGATGACTGACCATAAGATCATTCAAAACATTGGCAAAAGTTGGCATTACATATTACGAACCAATGCTGGTTTATGAATTCGGATCCCAGCATTATAGAAAAGAAAGTTCCAATTCAATCATTTTTATATCTTTATTTATATTCATACCTTTATCTTCTGTGTTGCACACTGTTAAGAATTTTCTTTCCTTACACGCGTTTGAGATAACCAAATATTCCGTATTTGGTCAAAGCCCTGTAATCATACGCTTCTGTAATTATATAGATTTCCATGTAAAATCAATGTCAAAAATTGATGAAATTGACAAACTTAAGCTTGGTAATTTTATCGTTTTTTTTATATTCAAACCACAATCATTATATGTAAGTTTCTTTTGAACTATTTTTCGTTCATAATATACACGTCTGTCAGTGAAGCGAACAAGCTCCATGCAAATTTCCACACAATGTACATTTAGGCCTACCGGTATTTTTTCACAATATGAACTATAATTCTTCAGACACAGTCATGTGGTAAAAAATTTTGACTTTCGTTGGCCTTTGAGGTAAAATCTTGTGAAATCGTAGACAAAGAAAAGCTACGCATGTATAAAGCTCAACAAAGGCTCGCTTAATGTCATTTTTTCTACTCACGTTTAACTCTTTACCACACAACAAAAATGTAGGCTTGGCCAAATTAAAAGCTTTTGCAATTAACAATTTAAATGTTACTCTAATGATGGAATTTCTATTTGATACGGTTGAAAAAATTTTTGGAGAAGAAGAAAATGCAGGCTTTTTTCCTCCTTTTCCCACAATGTTTTCAGGGTCGTTTAAATTCGGTAAAGTGTGGTAAAGGGTTAATTAAGTTTCATTTTCAAAAGCCAACTCATGTTCGATCCATGTATCTTCTATCAGGATCATCAGCGGACACAAAACTATCGACAGAGATAAAGCTGCGCTTGCATACGCTCACCGAATTATGCGGACAACTGGATTTACGGACCAGGTAATTTTTAAACTATATATGAGCCACGCAAAAAGGGGCTTAGTGCATCTCCGTGATGCATTATACCAAGCAGGCCATCACATAATTGTATATCCATAATAGCCACTTTCTTTAACAACCGACTTGATCATATGGTAGACTGGTCTTTGGACATACAGAAAATTGATCAATAGCGAAAAGTCACGCGGAATACGTAGGCTGACCTGGATCGATACTTTTCGCAGATGCATTAAGCCCCCTTTTCACAGAGCATGGCTCTTATCATATGGACACTTTTTGGAGTCTTGCAACAGTCCACTTTTGAAAAAAAAAAGTGACAAAAGGAAAAAAAAAAAAAAAAATGCTCGGTGTCGAGCAATTTCTCCGTTTACCACAACGTTTTCAATTGTATTCAGGTAGGGAAATTCAAGTCATGTTGACTGTCTACGTTTTATAAATCCTTATGAAGGACCAGAATAAGCGTGCTGTCGCTGTGACAGGATTTTGTTTGAATCAATGTAATCCTTAGCCTGCTGAGCGCGACTCTAGGATCTTTTTCGGGCAGTGTAGATCAAGATCAGATTGCACAAAACGTGCATTCTGATCTTGGATTTACACTGTCCGATAAGGAGATATTTTTACCCCGTAAGTACCTTTAAAATAGCAAAAAATTGCGTTTTTACTATCGGTTTGAAAGTTTCATTTCACTTATTGAGCAGGTAAAGGGTTAACATCGTTTGTGAAACAAGTTCTACAATCTTTCTCGATAATTGTTTACTGGAAACATCAAACAGTACTCGCGCCGTGATGTGGTTAGTTCCAAAGGTTGATCCTGCTCATCACGGGATTTGAAACCAAAACCTTGGACGTGAAAGGGCGGCGTTCTACCCCTCCACTCCCGTCTTCTGTATATATCATAATAGGACTGAAATACAGTTGAAATCAACATAAAACGTATCTCCAACATATAGTTGTGCAAATATTCCAACATGCATTATCTTAAATATCATTGTTTTCGAATGCTCGAACAGTGACAATAGGCGGAAGCACGTAGCGATTTAAATCAAAGGACTGGTAGGCATGAAAAGCGGATTTTATGGGGCAACGTTTAACAGTGATATGGAGAAATGAATATTTGAGTCTTGCTCTGCCAAACGGGGAATAGTGCATCTCCGTGATGCATTATACCAAGCAATTCATCATATGGTAATGGATCTATGAAATCCATTTCGTCTAACAACCTGTTGAATCGTGTAGACTGGTCCTTCGACATGCAGTGAATTGACCAATATGAAAAAGTTGCTCAAGTTGATCTTGGTCGATACTTTTTGCAGATGCATTAAGCCCCCCTTTTCACAGAGTATGACTCATTTATATTTTATGAACTTACTTGATGAAACAAGCAGGAAAAAGGAAAGCAGTGTTGGTGAGACTTGCAGCTGTCCGCGATTTCATTGTTTATAGGTAGTTAGTTCGATTGATAAGTAGACGCATAAAACTGACTCAGTTTTCTTATGGTATTAGATGTAGGACTCTTAAAGGTACACGTGCGTTTATTATTGTTGTGCCGATGGCGAGATTGGGAAGTATTCGGAAATCTGCAGGTAGGATGCGTAGAGCGCATGCGCAATTTGCGTTATTTGGTTCCTGTCAGAACGATCACAGAAAGCTAATTTGATAGATAAATTCGCCAAAACACATTTGAAGAGGTTATTTAATTCTTCATTGGTTAACTCTTTAGCTGCTGAGCGCGACTCACTGACCTTTGGCAGACAGTGTAGATCCAAGATCAGACTGCACAGAACGTGCAGTCTGATCTTGGACCTACACTGTCTGATAAGAAGATACTTTTCTCCAGAAATAAGTTTGAAATAACATTACTGTACTCGGATTTTTACTACCGGCTTGAAAGTTTTATTTAACTTTTTAAGCAGGATAAGGGTTGAAAAAAAAAAAAATGGACTCTTTAGTTGAACTTTTGTTGAGGTCTAAAAATACTACACCACCTACGATAGACACTTAGTCTTCTATTCCCAAATCTTTATTCAACCTACTCTGTAGCTTAATACTAACGATTCCTGTCTGGTAGCAGCAGAGCAGGACTTGGTCTTCTCTATACGAAAGTTAAAATGCATAAGACAGACATTTGGTTTGGTTTCTTCGCATTCAAACAAATACTGTCATTTAAGCTACATTTAATTTGTCGTCTGCAAATGCTTTCAATCCGGATAAGTCTTGAATTTTGTCATCGGGCTTAGAGTTATTTGTTTTCCTGGGTTAATAGCGACCATATGGAGGCAATCGTTTGAAAAAAAAAAAGAAAAAAAAAAGTGTTTGTTTAACCAGCATTTTCTCCTTTTTCGTAAATACGTTCTTCCCTTTCAAACTGGAACACCACACACTCAAAAACTTTCTTGTCTGGTAAAGATTTAACATTTTATCAAACAACAAATTTTACACTGGTCCAAATCTAATGCATTTACAAACGAAAATGTGTATGTGGCTTAGATTGATTGATTGATTGTATGGTGTTTAACGCCGTTTCAACATTATTTCAGTTATATCGCGGCGGCCAGTGCACCTATCCATGCTTTCCTGGAGTCTCTTTTACCAGTACTCCGCACCATTTTCTTTCCAAGCCACTGGCTGCTTTCCCACATAACCATCGTCGAAACAATGGTCAGCGATGGGAGAGGAATGAATCCTGTCGATATGACTATCATCAATCCTCGGAAAGAAATTGGCCGAGCCAGGGATCAAACCCACGACCCCCTGTTCTCAAGTCCTGCACGCAACCGACTGAGCTACCGGGGCTTGGCTATGTGGCTAAGATAGTGGGATTTATCTGTAAAAAGTTAGAAAACATTGTTGGAAAAGGAGAAATGCAGGTTACAATGTTTTCAATAAGCCTTCTGGCTCAAGCTTGTTCAACCTAGGGATTGTATAGAAAGGGTAATCCACGACGTGCAGATTTCTTTGCAATAGGCTTTTTGTTGGGTATCACATTTGGTATTAACCTTTATGCTTCTAAATAACTAAAACGAAATTTTCAATTCGACAGTAAAAACCAAATTATAGCTCTTTCAAAGTTATGTTTTGGGGAATAATATCTCCTTATCGGACAGTGTAGATCAAAGATCAGACTGCACGTTCTGTGCAGTCTGATCTTTGATCTACACTGTCCGCAAAAGGTCAGTGAGTCGGGCTTCTCCGCCTAAGGGCTGATGCAATCTGTTATCTGTAAGCTCTACAGATATTCTGTCTTCGGAATTTAAACTAAATTACAGATTACGAGGTAACCCAGTAAGGACAGTGAACTATTATTTCAACTGTATCTATTTCATCTCGTGATAAATTTCAAAGCGCTCTGGGAAAGGCTGTAATGTATCATCGCAATACAACATACCAAGCAAAAGATCACATAATATGGATCTGTTTATACCAAACCGATAAAATCATGAGGAAGAATGGTCCTTTGACATGCAGAAGATTTACTAATAGCTAAAAATATCGATCCAGGTAAATCTGCACAGACTGCGCAGGCTGACATGACTCGATTTTTTTTGTAGATGCATAAATGCACCTTTTAACAGAGATTGATTTAGATTTAATAATTTACACTTTGTTCAACGTCTACAAATACAGTTCGGTAATAATCTAGAATAAGTAGTGAGCAGTGTGGATCAGAGATTACACTTCACGCTTTGTTCAGTCTGATTTTGTCTACACTGTCTACAAAAGCCTCTTGTGTCGTCTATGGTAAGGAAAGAGTTAGAGAACGAAAAATGATATGGTGGCATATTTCTGCCATGAGATACGAGATAGCTATCATGATAATTTTAAAAAACTGTCGCGATAAATTAACGACGTATATGACACATTTTTCTAACTGACAGATTTTTTTTAAAGCATTGCACATACAAAGCTCATCATGTCTCTAGAAGATTACAGTAAAAAAAGATGTGGGTCATCGGGCTCGTTTCTGAGAAATTTGCCTTTGAAAATGGTATATACAGTTCAAAAATTCAGCTTATATTGGATTTAAAGCGCCTATCTTTAATAGTCAATTACCCAGGAAAATTACAGGAAAAATATACATGTACAAATATACATCATTTTAATGACAATTCATATATTTTTGCATAAAAAAAATATAAAAGTCTGGTTTTGAGCATGGTAAGTGTACAAATATGCATGTTATGTATAGACCATTGAGTTAAAAAGGGAGATAATTTGATCGAATTTAAAGTTGATTTTAAAAAAATACATACTTTCTAACGGACAGATTTTTCTTCAACTTTCCACACTTAGGCTATACTATTTGTAATTCTAAACAATAAGAAAAAATAAAAATGGCACCTATCCGTGCTTTTTACGTCAGAAAACAAGGTTGAAGGTCACCGTGGAAGTTATTTTTTCAAGGAAAACAAAAGGATAAAAGCTCAGCAGGCATGGTGGGAAAAGGAGAAATTGCTCATTAGGAGCGATTTCTCCTTTTTCAACACTAATTTTCAAAGCGGAAACAGCTATACTTCCACAGCTTTAAATTTCCTGCCTTTGTTTCCTTGTTTGGTGTATAACGCCGTGTCAGCAGCATTTTATGTATTTCACGGTGACAGTTCAAAGATTCATTTTTTTTCCCTCTCTTCACCAATACTACCCGAAGAAAGTGCTACTTGTTTCAGTGCACCAATAGTATTACCATTATGTGCAAAAAAAAACATAGGTGCACTTTTGACTCAATATCCACGGCAAAAATACATGCGCAGTAGGATGTGCGCAAACATTTGTCATATACGTCGTTAAAGTTTCCTGGAAATTTTATCGAGATAGTGAAAAGTTTCCTGAAAAAATATCACGATAAAATTAATATTTTAACTCAAAATTTCTCAATCGTGCACGAAGCTGTCATTCGAGATAAAATTATCGGGGAAGTTTTATCTGCTTCTCGATATCTATAAATAGAAAATTTATCATTTGGATGAACTCGGTAGTTTTTTACTTCACAAGATTGGAGTAATGAAAAATTCGAATCATTAACAATTGTAGCTTAATTGGTAAATTTTGACAAGACTCGAAATGAACAGAAGTCTGTAAAATCACAAAGATGACTCGAAATGCTTCCTACGAACAACTTTAAAACCATTCAGGGAAAAGGAGAATTCATAAGGTTGTAGACGAAGATGTTCCGAAACCGTATTTAATTATAGATACCGTGAGTGTCGTTATGTGCACGAAAGCAAAAAAAATCATGATAACAATTAGAATTATCGCGATATTTTGATCGTGAAAATTTTTATTATCTAGATAATATTTCCAGGAAACTTTGTTTTATCACGATAGTTCTCTTAAATTATTGCAGTAGCTATCTCGTATCTCGCGGCAGAAATATGCCACCATAAAATTAGCATGAAAATTGCGTTACATGAGCAAGCAGTTTTTGCGTTTGGTCAAAAAGTTTCTAAAACAGTATGCTGCAAGGTGAAACCGAATCGTGTACAGGGAGTATTTTTTAACCCTTTAACAAACGGCAAAAGTTTAAACTTGTCCAAAATGGATGCCCTTTCAGACAAATGTGGCTCGAGTGGTGAGATTTCTCTCTGAAAGGTCAGCAGACATTGTAAGGAAAAAAAAAACATTTTTTCCTTGTCCCACAGTGTTTTTTTTTTTTGAAAAACTTGCTTTCCCGGGTCGTTATAACCCAGGATTGTTCGGTAAAAAGTGAAAACTAGAACTATATTTGCATTTCGCACAAGTACTGTCTTGTTCAAATTTCTACCGCACCTGATTCCGTTTCCTTAGCCCTTTACCACACAATTCAGTGTTTTACAACCCTGAGAAAAAGGCTTTGTAAATGCTGGTCATTCGAGCCATATATTGTTTGTTGTCTACAATATGCATTCAATTTGGTTGACTGATTGATTGATTAATTGATTGGTGTTTAACGCCGTTTTCAACATTATTTCAGTTATATCGCGGCGGCCAGTGCACCTGTCCTGGAGTTTTTTTTTAACAGTAATCCGCACAATATTCGTCCCAAGCCACTGTCTGCTTTCCACATAACCGTCGTCGAAACAACGGTCAGCGGTGAGAGAGGAATGAATCCTGTCGCAATGACCATCATCAATCCTCGGAAAGAAATTGGCCGAGTCAGGGATTGAACCCGCGACCCCCTGTTCTCAAGCCTGCACGCTACCGACTGACCTATCGGGGCTTGGCGCTTTTATTTTGTATAAGTCTATAATTTTGTCATCTGGCAAAGAGTAAATTTCATTATTCAACGCGTAATGTTATTCTTGTTGAAATGTGCTTTGTCAGTTAACCCTTTACAGAACAATCCCGAGTTTTAACGAACCTGAAAGAGAAGGCTTTTGAAAATATTGTGGAAAAAGGAGAAAATGCTGGTAACCAGCTTTTCTCCTTTTCCCACAATGTTTTCTAATCTTCAAAGGAGAGAAATCAGGGGTACCTTTCACTAAACTGCGTAGATTTACGCTATTTTTTGGAACTGAATATACACACAAACGATCGTTGCTTTGCCCAAAGGTATGAATAATGTAAAGTTACGCAAATACCTAATCAAATCGTAAAGTTATGCAGTTCAGTAAAACTTGATTTTAGACTTTTTGCTTGCTTACAATGACTAGGCAGTTTAGTGAAAGATACCCTTGGTTCTTAGTCACTTTTGATCTGTCGTCTGCAGACGCTTTTGATCTTGACCAGTCTAAAAGTTTGCCGTTAGGCAAAGGGTTAAACAAATGTTATCCTTTAGGCTACTAAATGCGACTTAGAGCACTCTTGTTGACAATATAGATCAAGATCTCACTGCACAGAACGTGTGTTTTGGATCTTGGATCCACACTATCCGATACGGTGAGATCTATCTGTAAAAATGAACTTAAAAATCGCAGTAGTTTGTTTTTTATTTTTGCTGGATTTTCATATAATTTATATGGTAGTGTTAGATTAAATGAACAAATCCTAGAATTCGGTGAAATGCAATATGCATTTTCATAACAATTAGAAGATAATTTTACATTCTTATACTTATCTTATTTATATTCTTTACTTCTTATATTGTTTTTTTACTCACCTGAGCACAAAGTGCTCGAGGTAAGCTGTTGTGATTGTGCTGTGACCGGCGTCCGTTGTGCGTCGGTCGTCGTGCGTCGTCCGTCGTGCGTCGTCAACTTTCACCTTGTGTACACTTTGCAGGCCACATTTTCAGTCCAATACTCATAAAACTTGGTCAAAATGTTTTTCTTGATGATATCTCGGACTAGTTGGAAAATGGGTCATGTCCGGTCAAAACTAGGTCACTAGGTCAAATCTTAGAAAACCCTTGTGTAAGCGATAGAGGCCACATTTTCGGTCAAAAACTCTTGAAAGTTGGTCAGAATGTTTTTCTTGATAATATCTCGGACAGCTTCGAAAATGGGTCTTGTCGGGTCAAAAACTAGGTCATTAGGCCAAATCTTAGAAAAACCTTGTGTACGCTGTAGAGGCCACATTTTTAGTCTAAAACTCTTGAAAATTGGTCAGAATGTTTGTCTTGAAGATATCTTAGACGAGTTTGAAATTGGGTCATGTCAAGTCAAAAACTAGGTCACTAGGTCAAATCTTAGAATAACCTTGTGCACACTGTAGAGGCCACATTTTCCGTCCAATATGCTATTAAAGTTGGTCAGAATGTTTGTCTTGATGATATCTCAGACGAGTTTGAAGATGGGTCATGTCCGGTAAAAAACTAGGTCACTAGGTCAAATTTTAGAAAAAACCTTGTGTGCGCTGTAGAGGCCACATTTTCAGTCTGATACTCTTGAAAGTTGATCAGAATTTTTGTTTGAATGACGTCTCAGACGAGTATGAAAATGGGTCATGTCGGGTCAAAAACTAGGTCACTAGGTCAAATCTTAGAAAAATCTTATGTACCCTCTAGAGGTCACATTTTTTGTCAAATACTCTTTAGAGTTTGTCAGAATGCTTGTCTTGATGTTATCCACAAGGCGTTTGAAAATGGGTCATGTGCGGTCAAAAACTAGGTCACTGGGACCAATCTTTGAAATAACTTGTGTACGTTCTAGAGACCATTTTTTCAGTCCAGTACTCATGAAACTTGGTCAGAATGTTTTTCTTGATGATATCTCAGACGAGTTCGAAAATGGGTCATGTCGGGTCAAAAACTAGGTCACTAGGTCAATTTTTTTAAATAACTTGTGTACGTTCTAGAGACCACATTTTCAGTCCAATAATCATGAAACTTGGTCAGAATGTTTTCTTGATGATATCTCAGACGAGTTCGAAAATGGGTCATGTCGGGTCAAAAACTAGGTCACTAGGTCAGACCTTTGAAAAACCTTGTGTGCGCTCTAGAGGCCACCTTTACAATCCAATACTCATGAAACTGGGTTAGAATGTTTGTCTTGATGACATCTTAATCGAGATTGAAAATGGGCCATATCAGGTGAAAAAATAGGTAACGAGGTCAAATCTTAGAAAAACCCTGTGTACACTCTAGAAGTCGTAAATTTAAGTTCAAAACTCATGAAACTTTGTTAAAATGTTTGTATTGATGACGTCTTAGATGAGTCTAGAGAGAGCTTGTGTACAAGCTAGAGGCCAAATTTTCAGATCAATTATTATGAAAGCTTGTTTTTAGAATGTTTGTCATAATATCTCGGACGAGATTTAAAATGGATTATGTTTTGTCAAAAGGCGACTTCAGGGCCATCATGACCCTCTTGTTTATGCAAAGGGAGAAATGCGCATTTTGAGAGCCGAGCCCGGTAGCTCCATAGCGTAGTCGGTTACCTACAGGACTTTAAACTAGGGGGTCGTTGGTTCGAATCTCATGCTCGGCTAATCTCTTTTCGAGGATGGATGGTAGTGATTGCGGCAGGATTTGTTCCTCTCAAACCGTTTCGAGTCTGCCTTAACAATCTAAGGATTGCATTCTGAATTTGCATTCTGACGAAATTTGCTCTTGAGTTACGTTTGTTTTTTAATTGATTGATTGATTGTATGGTGTTTAACGCCGTTTTCAACATTATTTCAGTTATATCGCGGCGGCCAGTGCACCTATCAATGCGTTCCTGGAGTCTCTTTTACCAGTACTTCTCACAATTTTCTTTCCAAGCCACTGGCTGCTTTCCCACATAATCATCGTCGAAACAATGGTCAGCGGTGGGAGAGGAATGAATCCTGTCGCAGTGACTATCATCAATCCTCGGAAAGAAATTGGCCGAGCCAGGGGCCGTAGCCAGGGATCGAACCCTGGACCCCGTGTTCTCAAGTCCTGCACGCTACCGACTGAGCTACCGGGGCTCGGCGGTTGTTTTTTAAACATTTAATTCAAACGACAGTAATTTTGCACCTTTCATTGTTCACATTTCTAGTCTGTTATTTGGCCCATTTTAACCCTTTGGCTGCTAAGCGCGACTCACTGACCTTCTGCGGACAGTGTAGATCAAGATCAGACTGCACAGAACGTGCAGTCTGATCTTGAATCTACACTTTCCGATAAGGAGATATTATTCCCTAAAACATAACTTTGAAATAGCAATATTTCGGATTTTACTATAGAATTGAAAATTCTATTTTAGTTATGTAGCTGGATAAGGGTTAAGAAAAAAGAATCGTTAAAAAATGTTGACTTTATTCTCTATTCTCACAATAAGCAAATGCATTATGTCATTCACGTTGTCACATAACTATGGATCAGTGAAATTAATCTTGTCTCTTAACCGGCTGAATCATGAGGTTGACTGGTCCTTTGACATGTGCCGAGCCACGGTAGCTCAGGACTTGAGAACAGGGGGTCGTGGGTTCGATCCCTGGCTCGGCCAATTTCTTTTCCAAGGATTGATGATAGTCATTGCGACAGGATTCATTCTTCTCCCACCGCTGATCATTGTTTCGACGATGGTTATGTGGGAAAGCAGCCAGTGGCTTGGATAGAAATTTGTGCTGAGTACTGGTAAAAGAAACTCCAGGAAAGCAAGGATAGGTGCACTGGCCGCCGCGATATAACTGAAATGATGTTGAAAACGGCGTTAAACACCATATATCAATCAATCAACCTTTGACATGCAGAAAATTGATAAAAGCGAAACGTATCAACCAAGGTCAGCCTGCACGGACTGCACAGGCTGATCTGGGTCGATACTTTTTTCAGATGCATTAAACCCCCATTTCATAGACCATGGCTCATAATTATATAAACGAAAGAAATAACGGGAATAATAAGAATGGGATTGGTAGACAAAAAATCAAGTTAGAGGGATAAAAACAATAATTACATTTAAACAAATGACACAGTAAATTTGTCAGAGAGGATAATGTATATGTTACAAAAGGTAATAGGTTTAAACATGCCTAGGCGGTTAGTCTATACCTACCCTCTCCATTTGTTTGACAAGTAAACGAAAACTTTTATACTTCCGCGTTGCACCAATAAAATCTGTCGTCTTACGGCTCTCCTCTTTTATTATCATATTTGTTAACATTTTTATGTCTCCCCCCGTCAGGGTCGGGAGACATATTGTTTTTCCCCGTGCGTCCGTCTGTCTGTCTGTCCATTACAAATCGTGTCCTCTCTATAACTCGAAAACCTTTTAAGATATTTTGATAAAACTTCACACATTTGTAAAGCACCATGAGACGAAGTGTGATGCACAAGAACTATAACTCTGGCTTGTATATTTTTCGAGTTATTTCTCTTTGATTATTTTGCTAACTCATTTGACGTACAATTTCGTGTCCGCTCTCTAACTCGAAAACCGTTAGAGATATCTTGATAAAGCTTCATACATTTTTAAAGCACAATGAAATGATGTGTCGTGCACAAGAACCATAACTTTAGCTTGTATGTTTTTTAAGTTATTTCCCTTCGATCATTTTCCATACAATTAAGTGGCCGCTCTTTAACTTGAAAACCGTTTGAGATATTTTGATGAAACTTCATACATTTCTGAACCACAATGAGACGATGTGTCATGCACAAGAACCATAACTCTGGTTTGTATTTTTTTTTAATTATTTCCCTTTGATCGTTTTCCATACAATTTCGTGTCCGCTTCATAACTTAAAAACCATTAGAGATATTTTGATGAAACTTCGTACAATGAGATGCACAGAACCATAACTCTAGTTTGTATATTATTTCAGTTATTTCCCTTCTATTATTTTAATTTATATCAGATACTCATTTAGTTCGACTGTCTAACATTAACTTTCATCGTGTGTTTGCATTGTTTTTCCACAACTTCATATTGTTTGTCCTCGCTAGTGCTCACAAAATTTATAACGTGTGTTTGCATTGTTTTTCCACAACTTCATATTGTTTGTCCTCGCTAGTGCTCACAAAATTTATATCGTGTGTTTGCATTGTTTTTCCTCAACTTCATATTGTTTGTCCTCGCTAGTGCTCACAAAATTTATATCGTGTGTTTGCATTGTTTTTCCTCAACTTCATATTGTTTGTCCTCGCTAGTGCTCACAAAATTTATATCGTGTGTTTGCATTGTTTTTCCACAACTTCATATTGTTTGTCCTCGCTAGTGCTCACAAAATTTATATCATGTGTTTGCATTGTTTTTCCTCAACTTCATATTGTTTGTCCTCGCTAGTGCTCACAAAATTTATATCGTGTGTTTGCATTGTTTTTCCTCAACTTCATATTGTTTGTCCTCGCTAGTGCTCACAAAATTTATATCGTGTGTTTGCATTGTTTTTCCTCAACTTCATATTGTGTGTCCTCGCTAGTGCTCACAAAATTTATATTGTTTGTCCTTGCTAGTGCTTTTACCTATATGCTAAACTTGTTTATTTTCACGAGCCATTTATTTTGTCGTTTTTTGGCAAGAAAGAGGAACTTCCTAAAATAAATTGCTGATAATTTGTTTGTATATACTAACATTGTCAATGCTTTGCCTAGTTCTGTTGTCTGCAATGCCACAAAATATTTACTTTCACTTTGTGTTTGCTACCATGCACAACTTGGGCTTAGCCTGTGCTAGTGCTCTGATCTATACTGTCAACCTATTTCTTTTTATGAGTGCTTTATTTTTTCCTGATTTTTGTGTGAAAGAGGAACTTGTGAAAATAAATCTATACTGTACATTGTCATTGCTTTGCCTAGTTCTGTAATCACCCAAAAATATGAAAATAAATGGCCGCAGAGAAAAGGTTGGTTTACAATATTATTTGCTTTTCTTTTATGAACAGTTTATCATTCATCCATCATTGATTGATATCGGCTCGAATAAAGCGTGCACAAGTAAGAAATTCTTACGAGGCTAAAGGTGCTGACATGACCTCAGATGTATACGTGGACATTAAGCTAGAAAATCCTCACGAGAAAACCTGTTTTCAGGGTTTCTTCCAAGACAAAATAAAAACTATTCTGTGCGAGAAAAACTACCAAGAAAGTTGAAATTTTGAGTATACAAAATAGTTGCCCTACTCTCAAAGCAACAACCAACAAATATGTACATCAAAAATTGGCACATGTCCATGCTGAACTGCAGATTTATTGTTCACATATGCTAAAAGCAGAATATCTCATGATAAGGCTCACCTATTATTAACCTTGATAGCTTTTTCCTTCAAGATCATTTTAATTGAATTATGAAGTCAAATTGTATTCCCAGTACTTATTGTCAACATATATCTAAGCACAGCAATTGCCACAAAACATTGAAACACAGTTCACAGCAGAAAATCTGCTTTTTCGCATATGCAAAAACAAACGCACAGATCAGCAACGCTGTACTCGTCTAGCATGATCAGTGCCTTTGTTTTCCCTTTTTATAGAGTACAATCCCAGTACTTCTGATATCTGGAATTTCAAGCCCCTAACCATCTTCTGTGGCTGTACAGCCTTTTGTGTCAACTGGATTGTTTGCTCTAAAACTGACCATTATTTCAGTTAGGAATTGCCTTGGTGACATATCAATCCTTCTGACACCAAAAAGGGGGGAGACATCTGTTTTTTTGTAGAAAAACAAGTTCTAGTTTTTTTTTTCTTTTCAATAATTGTGGTGTCTTTCAACCACGTGGTTTAACCATTTCAGAGCTATGGGAGAAATGAGGAGCCTTTTGCAGATGGCATAGATCAAGATCAGACTGCACAGAACGTGCAGTTTGATCTTGGATCTATATCATCTGCTTGTTAGGTTTCCCTGTAAGATAGAGATCTTTCTGGGTATCAGTGTATTGAATTTTCAGCCGTTAAAAATGGGTTCTGCCTTTGAAAGAGTAAGAAAATTAGTGGGAAAGGAGAGAAAATGTTGGTTACAAGTAGGTTCTCATTTTCTACAATATTTTCAAAAGCCTTCTTACTCAGCGTCGTTAATGCGCGGCATTGTCTGTCTAAGGTCTGAATAAACAAATTCATCACCAGTGTTATTTTAAAACAAATAAAGCAACAATTACGGTTGTCGATGTCATAAGTATACAACTGATTACCATTGCAAATGAAAAAAAAATATGTATTAACGACTCAGAGGATACGCCTTTGTAAATCATTGTGAAAAAGGGGGGAAATGCTAGTCATCAGTATTTTGTGCTTTTTTCAATATGCTCAATATGTTTTCTACGCTTTCATCGACATGTCCCATCTTTTTAGCCGCATTTTTAATGTCGTCTGCAATTTCTTTCAATATTGACGAGTCTAAAATTCTGTCGTCTGGTTAAAGAGTATTTAACTAATGAAATATTGCGTTCAGGTCTACTGAAATGGCATTTATGTTTGCACAATGTTTGTGCAAAGCAAGTGGCTGCTTTCACTCATAATCATCGCCAAGACAGTTTCAAACCCTGTAGGTTACCGACTCATATTCTCTAACAGCAGATAGAGGACATGTATAGAATACTAGCAGCTGTGCTGGTGGTGGCAACTGTAGAGTTTCATGACGACTATCCTCCAATACTGGAACGTAGTGCTGTGACGAGAATAGTTCCCATAGGTAAGTAAGTTCATGATTTTGACGATCATTCTATTCAGTGAAAGACAGTGAATAACCATTTATGTAGTATATTTAGAGTAAAGATAAAAGGACTTTCACGATTCTCATTCCATTCATTATGAAATGCCGTGTACTGACATTAAAAAGTAGAACACGGAATGTAAAAGGACCGACACTGACCTACAATGCACCCAGAGATCTAACGATTTCTTCAGGACATTCAAGAGGGCGTAAAGAATACCAAAATGACAATGGGGACTTGCAGATAACTGCCAACAAGACATAAAGAGTCCTGACAATGATCAACAATGACTAACAAGATATAAAGAGTACTGACAATGACCAAAATAACCGAAAAAGCACTAAACATGGCGAAGAGGGCTCTCCGAGTTGGCTACTGCCGATGAAAAACGGCGTGTAAAGAATACTGACAATGGCAAGAAGAATACATAGAACTGTCAGCGATCAAAAAGACATTCGGAAAACTGATAATAAATAACAAGAGTGAATTCAGAGAAATGACAAAATGACAATGACCAAAAGGGCACATTTGAGAACTGACAATATCCAATAAAACTTTCAGAAAACGAAGAGAGAGAGAGAGAGAGAGAGAGAGAGAGAGAGAGAGAGATAGAGAGAGGGAGGGGGCCTTTGCAAGACAAACAGGACATTAATTGCACTGACGATGACCAGGACATAGACTATGAACAATGATCAAGGGGATATTCAAAGCACTGCCAATGACTGACAGGTATACACAGTTCCGACTGACAAGCAGGATATTCAGAGAGCTGACAATGACAAACAGCGCATTCAGAGAGCTGATAATGACAAACAGGATATTCAGAGAGCTGACAATGACAAACAGAACATTAAGAGAGCTGACAATGACAAACAGCACATTCAGAGAGCTGACAATGACAAACAGCACATTCAGAGAGCTGACAATGACGAGCAGCACATTCCGAGAGCTGACAATGACGAGCAGCACATTCAGAGAGCTGACAATGACGAGCAGCACATTCCGAGAGCTGACAATGACGAGCAGCACATTCCGAGAGCTGAAAATGACAAACAGGACATTCAGAGAGCTGATAATGACAAACAGGACATTCAGAGAGCTGATAATGACAAACAGGACATTCAGAGAGCTGATAATGACAAACAGGACACTCAGAGAGCTGATAATGACAAACAGCACATTCAGAGAGCTGATTATGACAAACAGGACATTCAGAGAGCTGACAGTTACAAACAGGACATTCAGAGAGCTGACAATGACAAACAGCACATTCCTAGAGCTGACAGTGACCATCAAGACATTCAGAATTCTCATAATAAGTACTTGCTGTTAGCCAACAGGACATTCAGAACACGGATTGATCAACGGTACATACATCACCTCCATACATAGACAGGGTATTTTATCGACTTGCAACATTTGGCGCCTATGATGGCAGTGTTTAAAGGTAACCCATTTCATCCGAAGAAGTACTTTACTCCTGAATGTAAAATGTATATATCGGTCAGTTACAACTCTCCATCGTTGATTTATTTCAGTCTGTAGTTTACTTGATATCCAAGAAGATCTATTAAAGATGGCCCTAGTATCAAGTTCAAGCTGCACTAGGAACGGAGGTTTGTAAACTATTTGTCCTCATTAACAATGCTCTGAAAATGGCAGCTGTAGCTCAACATTTTTTTACCAAACTGCAGTACTTGTAATTGCTGAGTACACTGGCTGAGGACCAGCGAGCTTATGTGAGGGTCTTGTGTCCGTCGTGCGTGTTTTCATCTTTGCATTGATAAATAACTTTTATCACAAACATATTCTCAGAAAGTACTCGTCCAACTTTAACCAAATTTTCATATTCGACCAGCCCGCATAGCTCAGGTGGTAGAGAGTAGGACTTGTAAACATCAAGTCGTGGATGACTTGAAGGTGTGGGTTCGAGCCCTAAAGCTAGGCCACCTAAAATTACTAACAGTCTTTCAGATGAGACGTTAAATCGAGGTCCAGTATGACGGTGTTATATACCAAGCATGTTAAAGAAGCAGATGTAACTTAGGATGGGTTTTGTCTTGTATCTTGTATTATCCCCTGTAACCAAACTAACAGTCTTTAGGGGGCGTCGCCCACATTGGGCAACCGTTTCGCGACGATAAATAAACGCAAATTCAATCAGTCTGTGCTCTGTGAAAAGGGGGCTTTATGTATCTGCGAAAAGTATCGACTCTGGTCAGCCTGCAGAGTCCGTGCAGGCTGACCTGGGCCGAAACTTCTCGCTTTTGGGTTAATTTTCTGTATGTACAAGGACCAGTCTACCTCATGATTAAGTCGGTTGTTTAAAATTGTGGCTATTATGCATCCATAACTATGTAATGACTGGGTTGGTTTAAAACATCATGGAGAGGTATTAAGCCCCCCTTTTGCCAGATCATGGCTCAAATAAAATTAAACCTTGACAAATTCTTCCTAAGCAGAATCTCCTGTTTAACCCTTTACCAAACAATCCCGTTTTTACGGCCCAGAGGAAGAAGCCTTCTGAAAACATTGTGGGAAAAGGAGAAAATGCTGGTAACCAGCATTTTCTCCTTTTCCCACAATGTTTTCTACTCTTCTAAAGTCAAGTTTCAATTTTTGAGTCAAGTTTATTTTGTCGTCTGAAATTGCTTTCAATTTGGACATGTCAAAAATTTTGTCGTTTGGTAAAGAGTTAAATGATACCTAGGTTGACCTTATTTTGATTTTATTTTTATTGAATTTTGACCTATTAAAAACATGGCCGCTATTGGCCAGGCTTTATATTTGAATAAAAGCCAAAAATGCAATCTTTTAGAAGTTTCTTCTCGAAAGCGTCGGTCAGAGTATGAGACATGCTTTGTAAAGAGAGGGTTACATGCATCCGCAAAAGTATCGACCCATGTCAGCCTTTGCAGTTCAAGCAGGCTGACCTGAGTCGAAACTTTTTGCTATTGGTTAATTTTTTGCACGTCAAAGGACCAGTGCACTTCATAATTCGCCGAGCCCCGGTAGCTCAGTCGGTAGCGTACAGGACTTGAGAACAGGGGGTCGTGAGTTCGATCCCCGGCTCGGCCAATTTCTTTCCGAGGATTGATGATGGTCATTGCGACAGGATTCATTCCCCTCTCACCGCTGATCGTTGTTTCGACGATGGTTATGTGGGAAAGCAGCCAGTGGCTTGGAAAGAAAATTGTGAAGAGTACTGGTAACAGAAACTCCAGGAAAGGATGGATAGGTGCACTGGCCGCCGCGATATAACTGAAATAATGTTGGAAACGGCGTTCAAACACCATACAATCAATCAATCAACTTCATAATTCAGTTGGTTGTCAGACAACATGGATTTTATGGATCCAGATTTATGTAATGACTTGCTCGGTATAATGCCTCACTGAAATGGGTTAAACCCGTTTCCCAGAGCATGGCTTTTACTTGTGTGCATGATCTCTTATCTCTCCTGATGGAGTGTACCCGACGAAAAACATGACCGCCATGGACCTGTTTTTCAACTCTGTTTAAACCATAGGACAAAACTTAACCCTTAGGCTGCTAAGCGCGACTCACTGACCTTTTTGCGGGCAGTGCAGATCAAGATCAGACTGCACAGAACGTGCAGTCTGATCTCTGATCTACACTGTCCGATAGGAACATATTTTCTCCCAAAGAATACCTTTGAAATAGCAAAATTTGGGCTTATACTATCGGCTTAAAAGTTTCGTTGGAGTTATTTGGCAAGTTAAGAGTTAATAATCTTTTTTCTCGAGGACTGGGTGTCACGATTTCTTCTTTTTCCACCAGAGGTTTCAAAGCTGCCTTGTACAGCGATGTGTTTAGTAGTGAAGTAAATGCAGTAAATGACCCGTTTAGTAAACAACTGCAATAGATTATAAATTACGTAATTTTCTGTGTAAAATTATAGGGTGACCCGTCTACTTGTTCAAATTACAAGGACACATCTTCATACCATGACATTGTACTTCTTTCTGCATTAAATAAATCAAAACGCTGAGCTTCTAGGAATCGGATTGTGAAATTTGAAGTATGTAGTAAACTTTGAGAGAGAGAGAGAGAGCGCGAGAGCTTGCACATAGTTGTAGGGAGAGTGGTTTTCATAATAAAGCAGAGTGCTATCTGTATTTTACTATTCTCAGACGATAGCAATGTCTTTTTACGGTCGGCCGATTTCATAATAACAGGGGAAACCTGCATTCATATCTTTTAAAATGCCCGTTGTACTGAAGTAATGCATTTAGCCTGTCTTACCCTTTATGTGTTTGTTTTGTTATATTGTGTATGTCAACAAACGCTAAAATTACCATCTGAGAATAATACCGCGTAACTTCTTACGCGTACATCATGTATTGTTATTGGTCGGCTAGTACAGGATGGGTCCTTTGTCACTGCAAACAATGGTTACAAAGACCCAGAGAGAAGGCGTCTTGCGATCGTTGTTGACCTATGAGGTTATTTAACGTACATGCTTGAGTACAATATTAAATTCTATAGGATGAGTACCCTGCAGAACCCGTACATACTTTGAGCCAGGCGACAGAAGAGTCCAAAACAGAGTGGTGCTGTACACAGTGTACGAAATTTGAAACGCCTCTCTCGTTGCCTCTGAAATAGGAAAAGAGGGTGAATAAATGCGGTCGTTGTCTGATCGCATACCTCCGACAGAGTTAGACTATTGATTACTTTCCCCGCCCCTCCCCCTTCCTTGAAGATTGAGTATACTGGAATCATGTCGTTCGTCTGTCCGTCCTCTCGTAGACGCAATTTAGTTTCTTCTTGTTTCCAACCAGTTTGGCTGAACTATAGCGGAAATCTTTGTAACACTAGAACGTATGCGCCTCTAGTTTTCATTGTTATTGGTCGGCTAGTACAGGATTTATGTCCTTTGATTTGAATTTTTACTTATTCAGTGAAAAGACAATCGATAGTTTTTTTCCCCGTCGGCTAGTGACAAATTCGGTTCTCTTGGGTCTAATATTAACATATAGAATATGAGTCAAGTAAATGAAGGAAACTGTTTTAGAAAAGTTTGCAAGATAATTGTAGATCTATCTATATTCACAGAAATGATTCGTTCGAACAAAAGCACACAGAAAGCCAGGGATGGGCGCGATGCTTTCGCGAAGTATCTGTACAGTTGCCTGTTTGATGGACTTGTGGAGCAGATCAACATGTTTTTAGGTCAAAGGTCTGAGCCATACAGAAGTAACGGGTCCGTTTCTCAATCGTCTTTTGTCTTTTTTAACTCAACCACCTTTCTCTTTTTCTTCCTCTTGTTTCTGTGTCTCTTTGAAGACAAGACTTGGATTCTGCAATACCGATGTGTACTGTGTGTCTTTTCTATACATGTACACTCTATATGAGCCATGCTCTGGAAAAAGGGGGCTTAATGAATCTCCGTGATACATTATACCAAGCAAGCCATCACATAATTATGGATCCATAATAGCCACTTCTTTTTTTAACCACCGACTCAATCTTGGGGTAGACTGGTTTTTGGACATACGGAAAACAGATTAACAGCGAAAAGTTTCGGCTAAGGTAAGCCTGCGCGGACTGCGAAGGCTGACCTGGTAGATACTTTTCGCAGATGCATTAATCCCCCTTTTCACAGATCACGGCTCATATGTTTTCTTCATCATTTTTTTTTTTGAGTACGAAGCTGGACACAGCTAGTGCTCTAGCTGAAGATTACAGACAGTTACAGCAACATGACTCAGTACCCTCTCACAGCTGCACATAGTTTTTACTTCTTTATACGGAAAAGCAGCGTGTGGCCTGGAAGGAGTGCTGCGTATTGTAGGGGTACTGTATGGTTCAGTGGTTAAGTGTAGGACTCGTGACCTGGAGGCCCCGGGTTCGAGTCTCACTGGCTCCACTTGGTTTTTCACAGGAGTGTCCTTGGGCAAGACTCTTGAGAGCCCCAGCCTAGTACTGATGAAACCCAGGAAAACATGAATATGTGAGCTGTCGCCGTGATATGACTGGAATAATGTTGAAAGCGGCGTAAAACACCATTTTAACAAACAAACAAACAAAGCTGCGTATAGTACTGGTTAAGACCACGCTTGTATGGCATATATAAGTGACCTGGTGTAGATGCGCAAGGAATTGTGAATATTTAAAAGTGTGTACTACTCTTCTTTACACACACAGAGAGAGGGGGAGAGAGAGAGAGAGAGAGAGAGAGAGAGAGAGAGAGAGAGAGAGAGAGAGAGAGAGAGAGAGAGAGAGAGAGAGAGAGAGAGAGAGAGAGAGAGAGAGAGAGAGTGTGTGTCTTAAATATAAAGAGCGTAACACTTTGATTTTCAGAGAGAGTAAGAATACAAACGAACTTAGTATTCTCGACATTGCTGGCTTTGAAAACCTGAGCAATTTCGGAACGTACAATAGCTACGAACAACTTTTGATCAACATTACCAACGAACACATGCACCAGTACTTCTTGAAGAAAATTGTGAAAGCGGAGTTAGAGACGTATGAGCGAGAAGGCGTCCGGCTTGAAAATCTGCCTGACATGAATGCGATCGATAACGAAAGAACCATCGAGTTACTAACAAAGGTATCTAATACCCCCGTCACACCAAACTCTTTCTCACTCCGTTCCGAAAATTGTTGCCAAACGGACTTAAACTGTGTTCGGACGGAGTAGACGTATTAGCAACCTTTTACGATTTGTTTACGAACTTAATGGACGGGTTAGGACGGGAAGGGTGCTCCAGAATTTTGAGCCTGCTCAAAATTTTTTGCAGTCGATCCTGTCCTGTAATTAGACGGAGTGAGAACGTACTTAAAACGAGATGGACGAACTACAAACGGAACTGCCGTACTTCGATCCTTTTAGAAACGCAGTGCAGTCGGGTATCAATTGGCAGTGCATTTGCATTTTATCAACCGAAATTACACGTCCTATCCCGACTGCAGCTTGTTTTACGATTTTGTAAGAACAGGTTTGGTGAGACGGGGGCTTCAAGCATTGTCAGGCTAAAATTACACGTTTTACCCTGACCGCAACCCTTTTTCCGATTATGTCAGGACGGGGTAAGAAATTCTAAGAACTAGTTTGGTGTGACGGGGACTTAAACGGTTTTGTCAAATACAGTCTGTATCCTGTATTTAGCACTGCTATCATTTCCAAATGCAATTGAGTCATGCACTGGCAAACTGGGTTTTAATGCATCTGCATGTTGCCTTATACCAAGTAAGTAATCACATAATTATGGATCCATATAATCCACTATGTCTAACAACCCACTGAATTATGAGGTAGAATTGTCCTTTGACACGCAGAAAACTGACCGATAGCGAAAAGTTTCTACCCAGGTCAGTCATGTCATGTACGGACTGCAGGTCGATACTTTTTGCAGATACATTAAACCCACTTTTCACAGACCATGACTCAGTCGTCTTCAATAGTTGCAATGTTTTGCCGTTGAAATTTGTAGGTATATACTTAAAAATAATACTAGTATACTTTTGTAGTAACTTTCACGGGGCTTATATTTGCTTACACCTTGGTGGGAAAGATTTGACATCAGTCTCTCGAAATATCAAGCTTTAGAACTTGGCTCGAAGCAGAAAGAAGACACAGGAAAGTTACTAAAACAAAAAAAACAAAAATACCTATTTACATTCTCTTTAAAATTCTCTGATAACTGAATATATGAGTCATGCTGTGTGAAAAGGGGGCTTAATGCATTTGCAAAAAAGTTTCGACCCATGTCAGCCTGCGGGGTCCGCGCAGGCTGACCTGGGACGAAACTTTTTGCTTTTGGTAAATTTTCTGCATGTCAAAGGACCAGTGTATCTAATGATTCAATAGGTTGTTATACAAAGTGGATTTTAGGGATCTATAATTATGTGATGACTTGCTTGGTATTGTACATCACGGAGATGCATTAAGCCCCCTTTTCATAAGGTCCCGAGTTCGATACCCGGGAGCGGGTGTCAACTTTGGGATCTTTCACTGGCCACACATTGGACGCGAATACTGGTGTAGTTCCCAGGAAGCAGAATCGAGAGAGATTAGTATAAGTTGTAACAACTTGTTTCTCAATCGATGTAAAATGAATATGCTTAAACTAAACTTGCTGAGCACCGAATCAAAATAAAGCCATTTAAGAGTAGCATTATACTCAAGAATAATAACATCTATATAAGCATATGTGTTACTATAACAAGATAACCGCAGATTACGTGGTCTGTGTTTAACTCCAAACTGGCCTCTTTTCTACTCTTGAACATGTTTTGATTGACAAATATAAGGAAAAGAGAGAAAAAAGATGGGGGAAAAATTTTGGCGAAGAGAGAGAGAGAGAGAGAGAGGGAGAGGGAGGGGTAGGCTAAATTTCATATACTTCTTTCTTAAAATTTCAGCCTAAAATTGGAGTACTTGGTATTTTGGAAAGCGCTACAATGACACCTGGTCAGGATGATGAAGGTTTTGTACGCCTAATGGCGGATAATTATGAGACCAGTGACCGCTTCAGATTGAATCCCAGCAATTCGTGTTCCTTCCGAATCAAACACTATGCTGACGAGGTACTTTTTGTTTCCGTTCTTTTTTTCACCACGTGTAACCCACTACCAAATGATCCCGTGTTTTAACTCTTTCCTTCCTGTTTACAACACAAGACGCTTTTGTGGACAGTGTAGATCAAGATCAGACAGCACAAAACGTGCTGTCTGATCTCTGATCTACACTGTCCACTCTTTTATTCTAGATTATAACTGAACTGTCTCATCTTGTAGCGGAACTGTCTTTGTAGCCATTTAAAAATAAAGGTTATTAACTTGTTAGTGAAAGAGTAAACGACCCTGAGGTAAAGGCTTTTGGCATGATCTTTGAAAAAAAAAAAAGGGAAAATAATGGTAACAATCTCTATCACATAAGTCTTCATTTCATTTTTCGTCTGAGGTAAAGTGATGAGGTAAAGTGGTCCTTGGATATGCAGAAAAATACCCAATAGCAAACAGTTTCGACCCAGGTCAGCCACTCGTCACAACTTGGCCGATTCCGTACCTACATCCAACCTCGTCTGTATAACGGCCGTTTCCATTTGAACTGCCAAGCACGTGATCTTATACATGGCGGCACCACTGTAAGTCGTTTAGCAACGACATAAACAACCTGGATGAAGTTATTCACATGTATCCATCTGTCGGTAAAACTTCAATCGAAACTGATAAACCACGTTAAAAAATGAATGCACGAACTGTTTGTCAAGTGAAATATAGTTAGAACGATTTCAACAGAAGATTGAGACTCAAGTTGTCTTTTTTGAGAGGAGCCTTACAATTTTCAGAACGGTAAACTGGCGTATTTCCGGCAAAGAAATGTACCGTGTAGGTGCATATCAAGCTACCAGATACAGCCGAGGGACTTGATCACTGGATCACCCGAGGAATGCCAAATGCCAGGTCAGCCTGCGCGAAATGCGCAGGCTGGCCGGGGTCGATACTTTTTGCAGTTGCATTAAGTCCCCTTCTCACAGACCATGGCTGATTTTTTTATTCAGCTTTTCTTTGAGTACAACGTTTCAGTGGATGATGAGTTGAAGTACAGATTGTACATTGTAGGTCGAGTACGACGCCCGAGGGTTCCTGGATAAGAACAGAGATACCATGACGGAGGACCTCAAGACCTGTCTGAAGAGTTCAAAAAACTTCTTCCTACAAAGGCAATTATATTTCTGTCTACGTTCATTTTCTATTTTTTCGTAATAAATCATATGTATTTTTTTTTTTAAATTATCTTAACTCGTTACCTCCTTTTGAAATGGACGACTTTTGAACAAAACTCTGTAAATACCAAAACTTAGAGGTAAAGTTACTTGCAAAAATATCATGGCAAAAGGGATTGATTGATTGATTAATTGATTGATTACTGATTGATTGATTGATGTTAAACGCCGTTTTCAACATCATTTCAGTTATATCGTGGCGGCCATTGCATATCTATGCTTTCCTGGAGTTTCTTTTACCAGTACTCCGCACAAAGATACATCAAAATACGAGGAATATAGTCTGAAATGAATAATAAACCCACAAATCTTTTCCAATACAAGTGTGTGTCATTCCGATTGAAGTAAACATGGCGGTGATTTTCAAATATGACGACGGAAGTTTGAGTGCGCATGCGCTCCGTGTTCGATCATATTGCCATGTAGTTGGCAAAAACATCACTCGCATTGTTTGCTAGCCATTTTCAACCAGCTATCCTCGGGGATTCTCGTGACATATCTAAATAGTTTTACACAAGTGAGCCTCAATTGCCCTCGGTAAGACACATACCGGAAGGGACATCCAAAAATATTGGAGCCATGTTTTCTGAAAAAGGAGCTTAATGCATCTGGAAAAAATTTCGACCCAGGTCAGCCCGCACAGTCCATGCAGGCTGATCTTTGTCGAAACTTTTTGCTGAGAGTCAATTTTTCTGCAGCTCAAGGACCAGTTTACCTCATGATTTAGTTGGTTGTTTTACAAAATGGGTTTTATGGATCAAGAACTATGTAATACCTTGCTTGGTATAGTGGATCACGGAGCTGCATTAAACCCCATTTTACCAGAGCATAATAATCGGCGTGCAACATGCGAAAAGGGGCATTTGGACATTTGCGTAAAGTGTAGTCTCGGATCAGCCTGCGCAGTCCGCGCAGGCTAATCCGAGACGGCACTTTACGACTAAAATAGATTTTGTGCTACAGTAGACTTGCGCAAAACAGAAAATTACAGAAAAACGTAAAGTGTCGTTTCGGATTAGCCTGCGCGGAGTGCGCAGGCTGATCCGAGACGAAACTTTACGCAAATGTCCGAATGCCCCTTTTCGCCTGTTGCAGGCCAATTATAACATTACTTTAACTTTTATAGATGTTCTAGTGACCGTGATGGTACCACACCCGAGAGACTGCTGAACAGGTATACATATGAATATCTATCTATTCTCTTTATTGTCCTGTGTAGAGCCTAACTGTTATAAAACATTATTTATATCCCAAGAAAGCCCTATTGCACATCTTAGTATAGTCTATTTTTGAGACCAATGCGGCAAGATATATATTAATCGTAACGAGTAATTTCTTTTTGAAGCACACTGCTTTCATATGAAATCGTGTTTTTTGAGTCTTAATTCAGTTCTGATTGGACATACGATTGGCTTGTCTTTAGCACTGAATTAGAATTGTTTTGATAAAACTTTTAAGGTGAAAATCTTTTTAGTTTTCAATGGTTTCTATTTCCGGCTGTCAAAAGAGGTCGAGTTCATATATTTGCCTTCTAATTCTTTACCAAACAACAAAATTAAAACCTACTTAAATTGCTAGCATTTGCAGACAATAGATATGACTCAAATATTGAAATTCTTTGTGGAAAGGTAGAAAACATTGGGCAAAATGGATGATAATGCTGGTTACCAGCATCTGTTCCCTTTCCCACAATGTTTTTAAAAGCGTGCTTTTCGGGTTGTTGAAAGATTGGATTTTGTGGTTTGAAAATTTAAACCTAAGCAATACTGTTGCAAGTAGCATATCAAACAAACATGCACTCTTTCGTCATTGGTTTCAGAGGTGTTTCTAACGAGGGCAGAGGAAAACTACAGGGGTTCCAGTCCAAAGAATATCGGGTAAAGCCATTTTGGTCAACACCTTTAACCCAGATTGAATAGAACAGAACAGAATAGAAAAAGAATTCATTTTTTTAATGCAAAGAAAGTCCTCCGGCTCATAATACAGAATATACATACACAATTTCTACATACAACATATGTGTTTTGATACTCAACTTAGAATCCTGGGATATCTAATGGTAGGATTGCTTTCAGCATGGTATTATTGTTAGAGATGTTCGAAAGCTTTATGCATGTATTTCAGAAATCATTAAGGTTCTGACTTTCATAATTCTACAGACACAGAAAATGATTCAGAAATAACCAAAGTTGTAAAGTAAATCAATTTAAATGCTTTATGTTTCAGGGGTCTCTCAAAAGTCTTGTAGACAAACTGAAGGAAACAGAGCCTCTGTTCGTACGGTACGTTTTTAGCTAATTCATCTTTATTCAGGTTTAGCTAGGCTATTTTCTAAGAAAAGGTCAATGTAATGTCAAAGCCCTGTCATCGGCGTAGTCTGCATCGTCAGCAGCGTCGTCTAAGTCGTCAGCGGCTTCTTAAGTGTCGTCAGCAGTGTGAGCAGAGTCATTAGCGTGGTCAGCGGCGTCAGCAGCGTCGTCAGCGGCTTCCTTAGTGGCGTAACACAGGCCTTTGAAGCTCTATTGGTCTATCACGGAACACTAAAATTGTCCTTGGTCGATCATTGAACACTTAAAGCACACTAGTGTATCGCCTGTATATCACAGAATATATATTCAAATTTTCATCAACACTGTTTCTATAAATAGCACATTGGTGATTTTCCCCTATATCGTATATAGTGAGACAAGGTGTGCAACGAAATCGAAAAAAAAAAATTGACCCCCGTCCCCTTTCAGAGACAATATTTAATAGAAAATGGAAAAACAAACATAGTTACCGGTGCAGATGGGTTAACAAATGATTTTTCTTCTGTACCCTGACTCTCGAAAGTTCCGAACGGCTCTCGCAATCAAGCGATAGCTCTCATCTCAAAAAAATTAAAAAGCTTCCACATTTTTCCGGATCGCCATGCGCTAACGTCACACAATTCGTTATGACGCAGCGAATTATAACTCACGTGAATTTGCTATCAAAAGACGCGCCAAAGCTTTTGACCAATGAACGGTAAAAACGCATTTGAAAATATGCGGAATGGGAGATGAAAATCGTGAAACTTGATTTGATGAAAAGATGAATTATATCAGACGAAATGTAAATTTAATAATTTCATCAATACATCAACAAAAAAAATTTCGATCTATGTTTGAAAAAAAGAATTTGATTCTTATTCGCTGCAGGATTACAAATCATGTGACTTCAGCGCATGGCGATCCGGAAAATATGGAAGCTTTTTAATGAGATGAGAGCTATTGCTTGATGGCAAGAGCCGTTTGGAACTTTCGAAGGTCAGGGTACAGAAGAAAAATCATTAATGAACCCATCTGCAACGGTAACTAGGTTCATTTATCCGTTTTCGTATAAATATTATCTCTGAAAGGGGACAGGGGTAAAATTTTGTTCGATTTCGTTGCACACCTTGTCGTACTATATAGATACAGAGGGTATCCCCATTGTGCTATTTATAGTAACAGTGTCCGATAATGAAAATTTCGAAACCCCTTGATAGACCAATGGAGTTTCAGAGGCCTATGGAATTAAGCAGCGTCATGAGCGTTGTCGGAGGCGTCATTGTCGTCGTAAGTGGTTACTAAGTGTCGTCATTAGCGTCGTCAGCGGCGTCATTAGCGTCGTCAGCGGCGTCATTAGCGTCGTCAGGGGCGTCATTAGCGTCGTCATTAGCAGCTTCGTCAGTGTCGTCAGCAGCGTCAGCCACTTTGTAAGCGTCGTCAGCGGCGTCATTAGTGTCGTCAGCGGCGTCAGCAGCATCATTAGCGTCGCCAGCAGCGTTATTAGCGTCGTCTGTGGCATCGTTAGCGTCGTCAGCAGCATCAGCGTCAAAAGCGTCGGCAGTGGCGTCATTAGCGTCGTCAGCGGCTTCTTTAGTGTCGCCAGCAGCGTCATTAGCGTCGTCGTCGTGCAAACTCTTTGACATTCTCTGATATCTCTTTGACCAGATTTGAGCCACGCTCTCTGTAAACGGGGTTTACTGCATCTTCGTGATGAATTAAACCAAACAACTCATAATATAATTTTCATATCCGTTTTGTCTAACAACCGGCTGAATCGCGAGGTAGAATAGTCCGTTGATATGCTGAAAATTGACCAATAGCAAAAAGTTTCGATTCAGGTTAGCCTGCGCGGACTGCGCAGGCTGACCTTGGTCGATACTTTCTGTAATGCATTATACCCGCAAGTTGCTGCTTTATTACACCTGGTTTGTTTGTTTAGTGTTAAGGTCCGTTTTCAACAGTGCTTTAGCTATAATTCGCATGCCTGAGTGCACCCATCCATGTATATCCCTAGTTTCTTTGATCGGTACGATATGCTTTTCAAACTAATGGCGGCTATCTTACGAGGCATGTTGTGTCTTGATAGGTGATATTAGTCATTCGGAACAATACTTCAGGTATGTCATTGCTGAATATGCACCTCTTTCAGCGCCAAATATACAAACTCAGTCCTTTTCGATGCCTGAAAATAGAATCCACTGAGACTCAGAAAGATTTTTGTATCATAGACTTGACTAAACAAGTGGATGGAATAGATCCAAGATCAGACTGCACGTTCTGTGCAGTCTGATCTTGATCTATGCCGTCCGCAAAAGGTCCTGTTTTCGCCTATGGCGCCGAAAGAGTTAAGCTGCCACGTGTTTCTGTACAAGCCCGACAGGGTACCTCAATGGTTTGCGTATCTGACTCGTGACCTGGGCTGCCTTTCACTAAACTGCGTAGATTTACGCAAATTGTTACACATACGATCCCTACTTTTTCCCAAAGGTACGAGCTGACGTAAAGTTATGCAAAGATTTACTCAAATCGTAAAGTTATGCAGTTTAGTGAACCTTGTTTTCAGACATGATGCTTGCTTACCTACACAGCGTAAGCAAATTTCGTGCGTACGCAGATGAGAGAAAGGCAGCCCTGGTAGTTGCGGCAGGCTTTCTTTCCGGCGATTTTTGCCTCTCATCTCTGATATACACTAGACACTTCTCAACGGCCACTTTTAAGCCGTAATGGGAGACAAAAGAAAGTTACTTCCCCTGCTAGCTCTCCACTATTAACTAGGTCCTGAATAAGGTATTACTTGGTTTTTATCCTTGATATCCTTTGCACTATTTAGGAATGTTTAGGGTTAAATATCTCCTTCAAAATTTATCAAACCACAAATTCGATCTATTCGATGCATTAAGATGGTAATAGTGAGTGAAATTCAATTTGCAAATATCATGAAGACTTTACATATATATCATCAGTCAAATAATAATAATCGCAACATCTCCTGGTAAAGCAAGGATAAAAACAAAGGAAATCAAATAAAAGGACCTGGTTGCAATTTGGTTACCTCGGTTTTTATCTAACAAGGGAGATAATTTGGATTTCACTTTTGTCTCCCATTCCTCGTAGAACGCTTTTGGCATCCGCTGTCCAGAATAGAGACAGTTTATTTACTTTTATTTTTTTGAGAATAATTGACCTTTGTAACAGCATACTCCAGCCTAAGTTTGAGAAGAATGTGTTGACTTGTTCCTATGAAATAAAGTTAGTAAACATTTATTCACTTAACATTGAAAATTTAAAAGTATTTTTTTTCGAAAGCTTCAAGCTTCTTCTCTCGGTGTATATTTTAGTGCAGAAAATAATATTCATGTTTTTTCCTTATTGATGACAAATTTTCGGTAATGTATGCTTCTCTTTTTAACCTGGTCTGGCTGATAGACACCAAGCATGCGCAAAACATGTGTTTTCCCTTTTTTCCGAAAAGGAAGATGCTTTCTGTTAGCAAAATCGAGAATCTCTTCATTACAACACCATGTCTACCGTCCAGTCATATGTTACAAGTTGTTTTTATTTTCTTGTCTTTTACTTGGTCAAATTAAAAGAAGAAACAAAAGTGGCCGGTTAGAAGTGCTGAGTGTATATGAGAAAGTAGTAAATGATTTGGAAGAAAATTGTGTCAGTTCTGGTGTGAGAAATCCAGGAAACACATGCGTAAGCGCACAGGCCGCCGTGATATGACCTTAGCTGTTAAAACGGCGTTAAACTCCAATACAAACAATGTTTTTGCACGGGCACTGTACTCAAGCAACCGGCTACTTTCCTGGATAAAAAGATGCATAAACAAAATCGTAATTATGTCCAGACTTTTTCAGTAATTTTAAAGAACTTCCCATAGAAAAGACATTTGTGAGAGGTAAAATATCAACTTTGTCTTGAAAATTTCTACCGTATTTTCCGGACAATAAGCCGCTGCACTGTATAGGCCGCACCCTTTCATTTTAACTATTTTAGAAATAAAAAAATGTCGTATAGGCCGCTTCGGCACATAAGCCGCAGCTGACATGCTTGGTTAGTGTACAATGCCATCCATCAGTCGACATGTATGCTTACAGGCATATGTATTATAACAAACACATGAAACAAGTTAATCCGTTGTTTTTGTATTTTGTACTTTTTCATTCCATTGAAGTGATTTGCCCTCTTGCAGATCAAATCACTAAGAGGACTTGAGACCGATATCATTCATTCATCCCTTGTAGAATGTTTTAAGGAAAATAGGAATTGTCAAATTGTCGTTTCGATTGATTAATTGACGGTACACGCCAAACAACGCCTTTAATTACAATGGTAGTTAAATACTGAATGGTACCAACCGACAATGTCAGTCAGAAGGTGTGAAAATCAAGGGTGGTTACGAGTTTTAATACTTGCGTCAATTTGCAAGCGGATTTATTTTTCTACCAATTAAAGGTATTCGTGTTCGAAAAAAAAAAACATTCGGGGTGTGAACCAAAATGGCGCCCGTAGATAATCGTAGACTGCTTTTCTTAATTTTCTGTTTTATAGGCCAGACAAAAAGATCAATTAGAAAAATAGAATTAACGTATAAGCCGCTTCGTCTTATAGGCTGCACCCTTGAAAATCTCCACTTTTTCTTAACAGATAGGCTGCGGAAAATACGTTAATGTTTTGTTACCTTTGTCTTTGCAGGTGTATCAAACCAAACGAAAGACAAATACCAAACCGTTTTGATGAAAAGTTTGTTAAAGATCAATTGCTTCGAAGTGGAATACTAGAAATAGCCAAAGTTAGAAAACGGGGATTTTCTGTCCGTGTGTCATTCGAGGAGTTTATACGAAGGTATTGGTTGAGTGTATACCACATTTATTTGTTTTGATTGTCGCATTTTTTTGAGCCATGCTTTGTTATTAGGGGGCAGTATGGATCTGCAAAAAGTATCGACCCATGTCAGCCAGCGCAGTCCGCGCAGGCTGACATGCGTCGAAACTTTTTGCTATTGTTAAATTTTCTGTATATCCAAGGACCATTCTACCTCCAGAAGCTGTCGATTGTTATAATAAGTGGATTTCATTGATTCATAATGATGTGATGACTTGCTTGGTATCATGCATCATGTAGTAGAGAGATGCATAAAATCCCACTTTGACAGACATTCCTCTCTCACGGCTGATCATTGTTTCGACAGTGGTCATGTAGAAAAGCAGCCAGTGGCTTGGAAAGAATATTGTGCGGAGTACTGGTAAAAAGAAACTGCAGGAAAGCATCGATAGGTGCACTGGCCGCTGCGATATAACTGAAATAATGTTGAAAACGGCGTTAAACACCATACAATCAATCAACCACTTTGCCAGAGTATGGCTTATTTATATTTATGCATGCCGCATTAAACATTACTTCAGTTTCAGTACAGGGACAAGTTCAACGCTTCATTCCCTGAGTCAAGGAAGACCCTGTTTGTCTGTCTGCTTGTTTATCGTTTACCCAGGATTATAATTGATTGATCGATTGATTGTGTGGTGTTTAACGCCGTTTTCAACGTTATTTCAGTTATATCGCGGCTGCCAGTGCACCAATCCATGCTTTCCTGGATGCTCTTTTACCAGTACTCCGCATAATCTTCTTTCCAAGCCACTGACTGCTTTCCCACATAATCATCGTCGAAACAACAGTCAGCGGTGAGAGAGGAATGAATCCCGTCGCAGTGACTATCATCAATCCTCGGAAAGAAATTTTCTGAGCCGGGGGTAGTAGTCAGGGATCGAACCCACGATCCCCCTGTTCTCAAGTCCTGCACGCTACCGACTGAGCTACCGGGGCTCAGCACGAGGATTAAGAATAGTGTTTCTATCTTACAGGTTCGGAACAGTTTGTGAAAATGATCTGCACAACCTGCCGCCTAAAACCCAAGTCACTCAGGTGCTAAGAGAAGCGAATATTCATCAGTACATTACGGGGGACCGTTTGGTAAGATAATATTCTGCAATTTACAAAACGATACCGTAATTTTCGAACTCAAGGAAGAATGCCTTCTACACGTACCTCTTTAGCCGCCACCCAGATGAGCCATGCACTGGAATTTGGGACTTATTGCATCTCCATGAGGCATTTATACCAAGCAAGTCAGCATATGATTATGAATCCATAAAATCCACTTTGTCTAACAACCGACTAAATCCTGAGTTAAAAAAGTCTTTGGACATGCAGAATATTGACAACAGAAAAAAAGTTTCGCCCCAGGTCAGCCTACGCGAAGTGCACAGGCTGACCTTGGTCGATACATTTTGCAGATGCTTTTAGTCCCCCTTGTCAAAGAGCATGGCTCAAAGTAATTTGATACTTTGCCGAGGTCTGACAGTACAGTTCCGCAGCAAATGGAGAGGAATTTGGTCATAGTTTAAGTCCTAGCTGCATCTGCAATACTATGGAGAGAATGGTCAACGATAGACTTGATTGGTTCCTTGAAAAGAACAAACTCATTACACCGTTTGAATCTGGCTTCCATGAACACAGGGGCACAATCGATCATCTTATTCGTATTGAAACTTTTGTCTGGGAAGCTTTTATTAAAAAAGAATATGTTGTTTCCGTTTTCTTCGACTTAGAAAGTGCTTGTGACACAACATGGAAGTATGGTATTATGAACGACCTCTATGACTTTGGTATAAGAGGTCGCCATGCTCACTTTACGTCTGCATTTTTAAATGGCTGTTTGCTCTGGAGTAGAATGTATTCTGTACGTTGATGACTTCTGTATTTCTTATAGATCCAAACATATGCATACAACAGAACGTAAACTGCAACAAGTTCTTAATAATCTTCAAAAATGGTCTGAAGAAAACAGCTTTAAATTTTCTAAAAGCAAGACCAAATATATGCATTTTTGTCAACTTAGAAAACATCACCCCGACCTCGATTTAACATAAGACGGCATGCACCTTGAATTTGTGTCACATTCAAATTTCTAGGATTGTTGTTTGATCCTAAACTGACTTTCATTCCATACATAAATTATCTAAAGGGCAAATGCCAGAAAGTTCTTAACTTGTTGCGCGTTGTGTCCCATATGGACTAGGGAGTGGACCGAAAAGTTCCTCGTTTGTATCAGTCTCTTATCCGATCTAAACTAGATCACGAATGCATTGTGTATGGATCCGCTCGTAAGTCTTTCTTGTGGAAACTTGACATAATTCACCATGAGGGCTTACGATTATCACTGGAAGCATTCCGAACATCTCCCATAAGCAGTCTGTATGTTGAAACCAATGAACCTTCTTTGACACTGCGGAATCTGAGAATAATTTTCGCTACATTATATTCACAGACTCGCTGTCTGCGGTGCAAGCGCTCAGCAGTAAAAAGTTAGAACTCCCAGTGGTTAACAGATTGCTCACTAAATTTGATCGCATCTGTAAACACACCGAGGTTGTTTTCTGCTGGCTCCCAAGTCATATGGGAACTCGCGGAAAAGAAAAAGCTGATCAAGCTGCGAGTTCTGCTTTAAATCAAGACATTTTGCCTTTTAATATACCACAGTCAGATTTTAAACCAAGCCAGTATTGGTAATTGGCAGCCAGGTTTTAGATTATCCCGTCGTGAATACTCGCTCGCTTATGTATTGGACATACATGTTTAACTCACTCGCACTTTCTGAAGGGAGAGAAGGCCCGTCTTTGTGTACCATGTTCTTCACCCCTTTCATCGCATCATTTATTTATAGATTTTGTTGATGTTGCCCCAATGCGTGACAGGTATTTCGATGTTTCGAGCACAAAAGAACTCTTTCAGCCCGTTCTGCCAGAAACAGTTTTTAGGTTTCTTGAAGAAGTTAGAACTTTTACAAAAATCTGAATAGGTTTTAATAATTTCTACATGAACAGATTTTTCTTTTTTATATTTTCTTTTAATTGGTACACTTTACACTTTTCATTCTCTGTTCTTGTTTTTTCATCGTTCATCCCACTCATTATAAGTAATTCATCGTAAAAGTAGTTAGTGACCCTATTATTTTATCCTAACGTTGTTGAGTCTTGGCTTAGTAGCGTTCCATTTAAGTTTTAGTCCCCAATATGACCTTTGATGTCGACGGGTCGTAAAACATTCATTCATTCATTCAATTTTATTTCGGTCGTATCACGGCGGTGGGTGCAATCCATGAATTCCTGAGATTTCTGTTCCAGTATTTTGCACAATCCTCTTTCGAAGCAACGGAGTGCCTTTCTTCTTAAACGTTATTAAAGCAAGACACAGGATTCATATCAACAGATGTTCGCGATATTCATATCGAAAATACCAAGGGACCGTACCAACCGAACCATCAAACATTGTTTTTTATCATAAACCAAAACCGGCCTTTGGTTTCGATAAGAACGGTTGTCATAAAACTTAAAAGCTTCATTTTACACTCTCACAAAGCTAAAAATCTCGAACAGGTAACCCAAAATGATCGATTAACATGAAACATTCTGTAACATACATCAGCCAAGCTCTAAACCTATTGCACATACCATAACAACAATGGCGAGACCGCATCGCTGTAACTTAACGACGTTTCATCGGGTTGTCAGTGCGTAACATTTTTGCGCATGTCTCTTCGCTTCTCTGTTTCCTAGCGCGTAACTTTGTCCGATTGTAGTACTATTATTGGACTACTGATTTTTGCTGCAAGACGTGGAGAAAGTAGTGGTAGATACATTTTTTTTTAAAGATCAGTTTATGAAGGTGTAAATCATTCCTAAACAGCGAAAACGGAACATGTACATTTGTCGGACATTACTTATCCGGATAGTAAGTATAGTGTGGTAAAAAGAGAAAATTACAAGTTTTTGCTCCTTTTCAACGTTTTCTAACCCTCTTTCCTGGGTATTGATAGATGTCAGGATCGTTTGATTCATTTATAAGGTTCGTAAGTAATCTGTGCCTTTGAGTAATTCTGGACAGTTCTACTTGTATTGTTCTTCCATTCTCCCATTTATTAAAATATACCACTTGTATTTGGTATTAACCCTTTCCTAAATGAATTAAATTGGAACTTCAAGATTGAAAGAAGATGCAGATGACAAATGAAACAAGGTTTAAATGAGATTAAAAGAACCATTTGTGCAGAAAAGGTTGTGGGGAAAGGAACAATTACTTGTAATGAACAATTACCCCTTTTACCAAAATGTTTTCCAAAGCCGTCCCATACCAATGTTATCGAGACTATATCAAGGAAAGGGTTGACAGAGTACAATCTTTATTGTGAAAAAAACATGATTTAGTGCTAGAAATAATACATCTTACTAAGTAATTTGAAATCTTGGGTGTTTTGTGTCACTTTCTTTGTTCCAACGGAGGTAATTGAGTTCGAATATTGGGAAAAGTAGCCTCGCAACCTATCTTTTTTTTTTTGCATTTTTTGATAAAGGATATAATCATGTATATTTCTGAGAAAAATGAGAAAAATCTTTGCGCTAGATTTTTTTGAGGGTCAAATAATGTCCTGATTTTCTGTGATAAAATAAGCAATTTTGTGGGCTAAGGGTTTTACTGAAACATAGATAGCGTATCATTAATTTGAAATACCTGTTAATTTCTCATCAAAGTCAGAGGATCCATTGTTTCACTATGAACTTAAAACACAGAGAACATGATTTGACTGAAATTACAGATTTTAATCACAAAATTCTGACGTATGCTGCCATAATTGGGTTTTGTGTAATTTGAAAAAAGGGTTATGTTCTTCGTGGGCTCAGAACTTTTTGGTTCATCAGGCCATTTTGGTGATTATCTCTTCGCATATTGAAAGAACATACTTTGAAGTGTTTCTGTATCAAATTTCACGAAATACCGCGCTAGAAATAACTCGCTGAAACGCCTTTAAGTCTTGACTTGATTGGATTTCAATATTTTATCTCTACAAACTCCTTTCCTTTCGACTTCAGCTTGCATCTTGCCTTTCAGGTATTCCTGAAGTTTGAAGGCCTTGATACCTTACAGCACATGGTAAGTTGTCGTGTTTTCCTTTCATTGCTTTAGCATTTTTCTTTCAAAATACGGCGTTTTATGCCAACACACTTTGGAGCTGTGAAAATTATGTTTGTGTAATCATTTTTTGGCATGACTGAAAAAAGCTGCACAAGTAAGGGGTTAAGACATTTCTTTCCAGAAACGATCAAAGACTGTTGATATGAAATGACTTCTGGAAGATTTAATGCAGGGAATTATAAGGAAACTAACAAAGTTCCTACATGCTATTGCTGCAAATGCTTTTATGAATTACACAATGTTAAATTGTTCAAAGGAAATACAAATGAAAAAAAAAATGTAATGAAAAATGCATAGATTTCCCTGTAACTGTTAGACTGAATTTAGTCTCTAGCAATCTATACACCGTTATAGATCAAATAACTTTGTGTGTTCTCAGGCCTAGATATCCTAATGATAACAAACAGTGATCTGCATTTTTTCGTTCGAAATCAGGTTGCTGAAAAAGAGAGAAAGAAAATTGAAGCAGAGGAAGAGAGAAAACGACAGAAAGAAGTTGATCAAAGTAAAAGTGACTTAGACGCGACTGACTTATCAATAGGCGAGAAAGATCCCAGCAAGGCCTCCTCTCCACCAGCCTCATCTGTCATCAATACTGATTCAGGAATAAGTACAACAGTCAGTCCAGCATCGACGGCAACCACATCTCTTACCAAGTAATTACTTGTGGTCATTTTTGTTTTTATTATTTTGTAAATGCGTTTATTTCTGTAAAAAATACACACAACATGGTATGGTAGGATAGTATTTTACACACTAAAACTATAAAGATAGTCATTTAGACTTAGACCGGTGAATCTTTGAATAAAAAGACTTGCCAAAGTATAAGTGAAAAGTAAGGGTAACAAAAATAAAGGAGTACAAAATGTCCTTTTTTCCACTTTGGTCTGATAACAAGATGACATGTGTTTTTCAAGGCTTAATAGATCCACGAATAAATGATAGAAGTATTGGAATTTAATAATGACATAAATATACAAAGGTTGCAAAAAGTTACTGTAGAAGTAAATGAAAGATAGTAAGTTGATAAAAGATAAATCTTGCAAGCTTCTACAGGGAGGTTTTTTCAACTGAAGATGGGAAAACTCGGCCGACAAAGATCGGCCATTATATAAAAAGACTTCAGAAATAAACGGTATGAAAGAAGAACACGTATCAAAATTTTTGGGTAAAATGCGATACATCATGCATGAGAAAGTATATCTAATTGTGTAATTTAACACGATACACCCTTTTTGTGCCCGTAGATCTATTTGTGTAAAACGCAGTTTTCTCTACTAAAATCACCATATCTCAATGTGTAAAACGCGGCACAGTCTTCATGAGTGGGTAAATCTCTGTATACAACGGTATACCCTACACCAGTTAGGAGCTCTAAATAACTTTGTAAACTTGGTACAATCTTACACGAGTGAGCGTACCGAATTGTAGACCAGGCGATACACCCTACATGAGTCAGCATGTCCAACTGTGTCTATCGCTAAAATATACTTTACATACATCAGGATATTTGTGTCGTTTGCTATGCGCCTACATAGGTCAGCATATTTGTTTAACACGCAATACACTATATTACTCTGCAAATCCAATTGTGTAAAATGCAATATAACAACCTAGAGTCAGTCTAACGAAATCATTTAACGACAACAACTGAGACTTATGTACATCATACGTATAGACTTCTCCAGTTCAAGTGACGTCTAACGAATTTTCTTGTCTTTTCTGTGTTAAGGGAAGCAGCACAGAAGATCAAAGAAGAGAGCGAGAACGATCTTGAAACCTTGTAAGTTTTATCATATGTTTCAATTTAGTCAAGGAGCCCATATTGAAAAAGGGGCGTAAAATATATATTTTTTTAACCGGAGACCAATACAAATTCTGGTGATATATTTTTATCCTAAAGACCCTCTAGGTGTGATTTAGGGTTGTTGACAAGATGGGAAGTGGTGCAGATTTTTTTTGACAGGGGCAAGAACTCATGTCCTGAAATTCAAGGTTTCATCGCATGTACGCAAACTATCAATAACATAAAATTTGCAAGGACAATTTTACATTTATGCAAGGAAGAGAATAACGATACTGTTAAATGTCCATTTACATTTTTTTCTAAATATTTTTAAGAACAATCTTGATCCAATGTGGTCGAAAAAATCCAAGATGGTTGACAGTGACCAATGTTTAATCTTTAAGTTGTAGTATACAAAGTTATAATTGTATATCTACATGTACCTATTTTACAAGCAAATTACATTTTATTAATGAGTACAGGAAATAATATAAATATAGGCAAAGCCTGAAGGCGAGCAGCGCCATCTGTTGATTGCTCAAAACTCGTTGGAGGGTGCCATTTTGACCATGATCCAACAAATGTTTACAAAACTTTTTTTTTCCGAAATTTGCTTACTCCTGGAAGTAAAGAAATGAAAATATTTTGATGAACTGTTGGTTTTGATAAATTAAAACTGTTATATCTGCTTTGTTGCCTTCAAGTTTGTACAGCAATGCCCTGTTAGCCAGAGAAATCATATTCCAAACTCAAACAGCCAACATCCCCCTTCCTTAACTTATTATGGGACCTGCTTGGGGGGAATATATAGACAGAAAAACAGAATAAAAAAAAAAAATGACTGACTGACTTATCTGTATGAACTTGTAGTATCCTTTAATTTAACAAAACAAACAGTTCATCGAAACATTTTCATCTCTTTACTTCGAGGTAACAAAATCAGACAAAATCAAAGTACAACTTAAAATTTTGTAAATATCTATTGGATCAGGGTCAAAATGGCACCCTCCAAAGAAATTTGAGTTTTCTTGGGTGGCTCAGTCCTTAACTCTTTCCATACCATAGACGACACCAGAAGCTTTTGTGAAAAGTGTAGCTCAAAATCAGACTGCACGAACGTCCACTGCTATATTCTAGCGACCGAACTGTCTCTTGATCTTGCAGAGGAAATGTATTTTTAGCCTTTGAGAACAGCAATTTATTTTTTCAGTATTGAAAACGTTAAGGTGATGAATTAGCAATCATAAGATGCTGGGTTTGCTCCTTACCCAAAATACATGTAATGTTTTACTGATATGGAAATGTCTACGAGCAAAGCAAGGCACATCCCGAGCATTGATTACTTGTAAAACCAAGGAAAATACATGAAAATTGAGCTGTCAGCCTGATACGACTGAAATGATTTTGAAAGGATTGTAAAACACTTATCAGTTAATCCCGCAAAAAAAGTCCAAAGTATCAAAAGTCCAAAGTATCAAACACGATAGAAATGGCCAAAAGATGCCGGTTAAAAATTATGTTTTTTTTTTCAGTCATTATCTGGCATCAATATTAAATGAAATTTTATATATTTAGTCATAGTTTGACAACACAGTATTTTGTAAATGAAAGTTATGAACAACATAATTAGCTAACTTGTATGGAACCAGGGAGAAAGTAAAGACTGAAAATTTTTAGAGATTTTAGATTTTGTAAACATTTTTTTAAATGGAGTTAAATGTTGCGTTCTACTGCAACTCAACATACGTACTTGTTGTAATTTAATTTTTTTCTAAGTGAAGTTTCAACCAGTGCTAGCCTGTGGCTATGGAGTGCCATGCTCAAGGGTGGGAAAGAACGAGGATAGTTACGCCACTGTTCAATTTTATTCTCATTGCGACTTTTTAAATGTCCTTATTTCTTATATCGAATAGCTGTTTCGACCTATCATTTCCACATATTTTAGAAATGTTACAAGAATTCTACGTGCATTACACAACCCGCAAATCCTAATGAAATTTACACACTCTAGTGGCACAAGCAACCCCGTGTTAGGGAAGGTTGTGCCACTGGACGGGAATGGTTGTGCTACGAAATAAGGAAGTTTGTCTCCTGAGCCTTTTTCTCACTTTTCCTACATCATTTCTCATTCTTTCCATCCAATCAATTTATTTTGACCCTTTCTTATTCCTTCTCAGACTCTGAATGCAATACAACTGCTTACTGTCACTCACTTCCAATCGTTTATAGGAATGGTTGTGAATATATGGATGTAAAGTCAATTTTTTGAATCTTCAAAAGTGGCTTAGTTTTGAAAAAATGCATTAAAGAGTTACTAGGCTTAGTCTTTTAAACCCCAATGAGACCAACAATACGAATTTGAAGTTTTAAATCCAGTCTCTAAAACATACTAATTGGGTGAATTTCAGTATTTGAATTCTTTCTCTCATCGCCCCTTTTCTCTCGCCTTCAACTCTTCAGCTTTCCGAAGCTTTAAGTGTCGGTCATTTTAATCCCCTTAAATCTCTGTATGAACATTAAGATCCATTTCTTTTTGGGTTTTTTACAGGGGTGTCCTTGGGCAAGACACTTCAGAGTTCCAGCCTAGTACTGGTGATACCTAGGAAATACATAAATTTGTGAGCTGTCACCGTGATGTGACTGAAATAATGTTGAAAGCGACGTAAAATACCATTCAAATAAACACTTCCTTTAAATAAACAACTGAGCAATACTTCTGATGTTTATCTATATTTTGGGTAAATCTAAAAAAAGGTTCATGGGATTGGTTGTGCCAGTGGCACAACCAACCCCATCATACTGCAGTAAGTTACGAAATATCAATTTTTACCTTGACATAAGCAAAGGATCAAGTAATGTGTGAAAACTCCATTCAATGGTACTACACATATTTTTGTACTACAAGATAGAAACGCAATCGAAAACAAGATATGCAGTTTGCCAAGTTTGCCAAAAGTTTCTCTCTATCGTTGGACTTGAATTTCTTACGGTAAATATTTACCTTTGGCTGGACAGCAGCGTGAGTCTATGTTTTTTGGATTTTTCGAAATGGCCGGAAAAATGTAAGACGACTAGATGACATCAAACTTCGTCATTACACAACCAACCCGTGACACATTCAACCCCGTTCTCCTACGCTAAAACATTCCACTTTACCTACTACTAGTAATGTTATAATTGAATTAGCTATACATTTAAAAGGGAAACAGACATGTGGTTAAAATACATGGCATTTTGCTATATAAATCACCAAATCAGCTACCTATAATCTTATTTGAACCATAAAATACAGTTATGCATCAAGTAAAGGTAAAAAGGTAAGATATATGGAATCATGGTAGGTGTTGGTGCTGTATAAAAATCACTATACATTTTTGGTGGGTGAGGTACGAATAAGCATGCCTTTAGCTCTGCATAGGACATACATGTATTTTCATAAAGTGTAAACTTAGTTAGATAATTACTATGTTCTTTAAAAGTAACAAAAGGTTCAAGAAACCTTTATGTCATATAACAACCTTTGATTTCTACAATAAATACAATAAAGTCGAAAAAAAAAAAAAAAAAAACCGAATATGTTACGTATAGTGTGTGAGTTGGGAATGAAAGATACCTGCAAAAACAAATCTTCACCACCACTCATCTTGTCATCTGTCCACAATCTATTGGTTTATATGTCAGTTTAAACAGGTATACATTAAATTTATGTAGGCGACCGTTTAAAAAGATTATCCAATTCCAATGCTGGCTCCTGGACTAATTTTTCAATGTTTTTCTTTATCTCTGTGTCTTTCTTCGATTTATTTATAAGCATCTAAGTTGTTTCTGTCGGGGTATAGATAAACGTACATATAAGTATCTACACTGTTTCCTGAAGGACTTTGATAGAGTTATGAGTAAGGAAACCGTTTTTTCAAGGACCCAAATATACCTTAAAGTATTGACATCGTTTATTCATGGACTGTGATGGATTTATAAGTGTCGACATTTTTATTTCACGGTCTTTGATCTATCTATACGTCTCGAACCTGTTTCTCCAAAGGGCGTTCACTGATTAATAAGTACGGACACCGTTTCTTCAAGTAACTCAATTGGTATTTACATGTAAGTATCGACATTGTTACTTCAAGGTCGTTATTTTTTTAGGGCTTTTATTGACTCTCAGATACTGATATTGTTTCCTGGAGGCTTTTGTTGATTTGTTGGAATTGACATTGTTACTTGAATGACCTTTGTTGATGTATGAGTATCGATATTATTACTTAAAAGTCTTTCATTTGTTTATAAATGTTGGCATTGCTTCTTCAGCTCTTTAATTGTCTAGAAAATATCGACATTTTTTTTCTTGAAGGGTTTTAAAGCTTGCACAGCTATTAAATTCATTTCTGAAAGGGTTCTAATTTTTTGGTACGTTTCACCATGGTTTCTTCAAGGGCTACTATCAATGCGAAAGTATTGACATTGTTCTTTGAGGGGCCATGGATATGTATAAGTATCGAAATGTTTCCCAAAGGATTTTAATTCAGTCATAAAGGTCGAAATTCTTTCTTCAAAGGCTTTAATCGACTAATAAGTATCGACATTATTTCTTACAAGACTTTGATTAACACGTATTGACACAATTACTTTTTATGGTTTTATAAGTATCAACACTGTTACTTTGTAGGCTTTTATTGATTTAGATATGTACGTATCTTTGAGGATTATGATAGCTTTAAAGTATCGACACTGTTTCTTCATTTACTTTGATGGCCTTATAGGTATCGACCCCCGTTTCTTCAAGATGTTGATACACTTAAAAGTACCGACACTTTTTCTTAACCCTCAAGCAACCAAACTTATTTTAGCAACTAATATGATCGAGTTGGGTCATTTATGACCCAATTTAATTTATAAATATAAATATTTGTTATCAGTGATTGCTTTGGGATTCGTTACAGCTAGTTCATTTTCTAGTTATTTATTTTTCATCGGCTTATGTGATAGGATATAGAATTTGACATTTTTTTTTGACAAAAAATAGCCAAAAGCATACACAAATAAAACAAGTAACATTGTTCTGAGAAACCCGGACAGCTACATCGTGCAAAATTCATGTTACCTTTTATTTCCTGTGATTTTCATTCATAAAATAGGAAAATATAACACAAAACTGTGTTAGACCAGATGACCAGCAAATATCCAAATCATTTAACACAAATCTGAATGCACCCACGGGTCATCGTTTGTGACAACCATGTTTCGGTCTGAAAAAGAATAATATCTTTTTGTTAGCGTGCAAAATCGTAGATAATGTTTAGATGTGGTAATAGAAATATTAACGATTATACGGCTGAACTGTTAAGTATGTAACTGTAAAAGTGACATTTTTCGTTACCAAAAAAAAAAGAAAAAGTTGTTTCCCAATCATGAAAATAAGATTCAGTTTTGAACAAAATAATGATATATTATTTTTCCAAAACAACTGGACTGCCATGGTTTGCTTCAAAACAGTATTGATTATTATTTCAGATGTTGCAGTAATTGTTCACCTCTATTCAGTGATTATAGGTGGCCATCTATCGCAAAATCTGAAACTATTGAAAAAGGGAAAACGTCATCGATTTTCCTTTGATATCCAATACAAGTTTGGAATATACTTGCCACATGAATCGGCCGATTCTTGCAGTTTTCCGTGAACATTTGCAGGGCAAATAGATTGAAATTGTAGAAAACTTTTTTTCTGATCAAAACTAGAAATATGGCTAAAAAAAATGCCCATGGTCAAAACTGACCCCATTTGGTCACTTGACAGAGAACTTTGCTGGGCTATACAAATATGTGGATACTGACTCTAAAGGGGGGTTATTAAGTAGAAGCATCGTTTTTCATGGAGTAATGAAATTTACAAGAGTTGACGTTGTTTATTCAGCAGTTTTGATTTATGTATATCGATATTGTTTCTGCAAGGACTTTGATAGACTCGTAAGTATGATCAACGATCTGTTTCCTCAGGACTTCGTTGGTTTGTAAGTATCGACAACGCTTCTGTTCGAACTTTGATATATTTATAAGTATCGACACTGCTTCTTCAAGGGCGTTCGATGCATTCCGTCAAGTGGAGATGACTGACGAAGATAACAGAATCATTGAGAGATATGTTCTTCCAGCAGTTCGTTTGTTTATGTTTGTCTGCCTCTTTGCAATCATCCTCACCTCAGGGACAATAATGAAGTTACTGTTTCGTAATTTGATAGACAATTACGGCAAGGTGAGTGAATCTTTTAATATCTATTGTTTTGATAAGAGTGTAGTTGTCAGTCAATTATGTAAGAAATGTAGCGATTGGTTTTATCATAGGAATTTTTAAATGTAATGCCTAGCTTTAACTCTTATAAACTACATATTAACTAATTTGGCCTGAAACAAATTTGCAAATCTTTGTAAAATATGTGCCGAGTCCCCATAGCGCATTCGGTCGGATCTAGTTGTGTGTTTACCAAGTACAACCCGAATAATGCACAGTTGTTTTAAGAAAAGGCTACTATAAATTGCACAAATATTAGAATACCGGGACATAGTATTAACTGTAAAAAAAAAGAACGTAAAAATTTATATATAGTTCTGTATATATCATTTACAGGAACCCGAAAGCTCAAAGAACATGGTCAATTTGTTACTGTGTTTAGGAATACCCCCTACACTGACTCTGCTTACTTCACTTGTAAAGGTGCTTTTTGGATCTGTGAAAGCTTTGAAGAAGAGATATTTGGTCATGGTAGGTACTTGTAAACGTATTAGTGCGAGGGTTGATTGGGAAGTTCGTAGACTGTTGCTAGGATATAAAAACCTTAATCTGCGATCGTGTATTTCATGTACATTTTTAAATGTTGACAATCTTTTTTTCTGCGATGCATTAATTTTATGTAAAACTGTACAGCAATATAAAACTTACAGTACACAACAATAAGGTAGTAACGCATACCCGGAGCACGCCAACGCAATACTAGCGACGTCGTTACAAAGTCAAAGATTTAATCACACTTTTCAATGTAATCTCCCTCGATTTGAATACATTTTTGTGTCTTTGTAAACATTTATCACATGTATATTGTACCAGCTACGATAATGTGACAATTTAAACGCTTTCATTACACATGCGGAGTTTACTGGCGTCCTCAAATCGCACACCTTTTAGCGCTGTTTTGATCTAGGAAAAACGTGAAAGTCCATCTCGATTGTCATCCTCAACAGAACTTCTTTCTTCATAAAATCATCGATGCCACCTAAAAAGAAGCACCCTTCTGTATTCCTTCATTGTGCTGGAACTTTGCAACAACTTTAAAGTATTAGTAACTGTTTTTGTTAAATCCCACGCAGAATTTAATTGTTGTCCTTAATCGCCAGTTAACTTCATAGTTTTGAAATTTCTGTTGATGATTACGCCTTAAAAATTGTTATAACTTATGAAAAGGAAAGTAAAGAAAACACTTAAAACTTGCGGATATGAAGTCAGGGTCCTCATCAGGCAGCAGACGACTTCGCGGAGTCTTATGCAAAAGGACAAACCTGAAAATGCGATAGTTACATGTATCTGTTTGAGGCTTGTTCCAAAGTACATGTACGTATATTCTTACGAGCTCTGGTTATACCGATGTACGTTGCTATGGACACTGGTAATTCAGCAAATACTTTCAGATTTATTTTTTGTCGATGACACGCTTGTAAGAAAGGTTTGATCTCAGGTTACCGTAAGTTTCATAGAAATGCAATTTATACTGTAGACGTTATACGAACAGTCTACGAAATTCCCAATCAACTCTCGTATTGGTATATTCTTATTATTCCTTTGTTGGCTTATTTTAAAGATTATATCAGTCAGTCGTCCATGTAGAGATTAACGAATTAATTAGTTAATGTAAAAAACAGCGCCCGACCAGATAGCTCAGTGGTTAGCATATCTGACTCGTGACCCGGTTGAGTCAAACTTTCTTTCCAGTGATTTTTCGCCTCTCACCTCTGTTACATGTGAGGAATGTAGTCAGTGGCTTGGTAGGGAAGGTGTGACAGTACTGGTGTAAGAAAGCCAGGAAACAAATGCGTAGGTACACTGATCGCCGTGATCTGCCCTAAGATGTTAAAACGACGTTAAACACCAATACAAACAAACAAACAAACGAACGAACAAATACAGCCATTTAGATAGTAAGAAAAGAAGCAAGTACGTGCAACAAGCGGCTGCTTCTCATCTCTCATTGTATGTTATACTTCCGAAAATCAATATTCCTGTCATCCTCGGAGACCCAGTTTCGATTCATTCTGTAATCGCCCCTGGGTTATTTCGCTGGCGTTTTCTCGTTCTCATGAATTATTCATGAAGCATTTTGATTGGTGATCGCAGTTTTTCTTTGAGAAAATATAAACTATTTTTATCACAAATACGCCGTCATTTCTATTTTTTACTTGTCGATATCCAATCACATCATTTGTTGCAAATCAAGCTTAGCGATACTTTAAATATGGCGGGGCCCATCAACACGACAATCGAGAAGCGTTTAAAAGAGATTTTCGGCGTAACACGGAAAGATTGTCAGTTAAAATCGTACACAAAGATCGATAGTGTCGTCCCTGTATTGCAGAATGGCATATCTCACAGGAGACAAGCACGCCGACAGCCGCCATATTTGTTGACAACCTCGGGTTTTTTCCAGGGTTATTTTTAGTAATGGAATAAGTGAAATTATCCTCTCTACAAGAGAGTATCATTATGTTATCGATCTTTCGATTGGCTATTAGGGTACTTCCCGACCGTATGAATATTCATAAGAAACGACGATTTGCTAGTCAATTTTTCCGGGGGTGATGCATGGAGAGTAACGTAATAGTTCAAACCTGGGTTCCGAGGATGTATTCCTGTATATGTGCTTCATCTTAATTCGCAGCAGGTCCAAAATAAATCTGTAAATTAATCTTTAACCCGCTAAATACTCGTAAGTTAAATAAAACTTTCAGGCCGATAGTATGAACCCATATTTTGCTATTTCAAAGTTATTTTATGGAGAAAACTATCTCCTTATCGAACAGTATAGATCTAAGATCAGGCTGTAAGACCATTGAGTGGTGGCTCTAAGCAGCCTAGAGGTCAATGATATGATGATAATTATCCCATTTACAGGTTGTCCTGATCGAATTTCTACACACGTTAGGTGTCGGCGTACTGATATTCAACATACTGCCTCATTTTGACGCCTTTCGGGGTAACATAGTCCTGCTGAATGTGGCAATAATGCCAAGCCTTTTAAAACTTCTAATGAAATTAAAGTGTTCGAACTGTGTTCCTGGACGAAAGTTCATGTACCTGATCATAGCATTTGTCGCTTTTACGTCTCAAATGGGCGGGGCCGTCGCCACATACATATACACCATAACCAAAGATGTCATACATACCAATGATGCTGGTATATTTAAGTTAAGACTTATGTACCCTGCAGTAGTATTTCTCATTTCACTGGAGTGGTGGGAAAATTTCATCTCGGGTAGAATGAAACTGTTTAAAACGGTTGATTTTGACAATCTAAGACGCCATCTGGAAAAGACCAGGATGAAAGCAAGTACGATATTAATGGTAGTTAAACTTGTCACAATAATATGTTTCGCACTTTTTATTGCGAAACTTGATATTTTGGGAATTAAAAAACTCAACACATTCAAATCAATCATCATCGAGAACACAACAGTGGACCAGCTGCAAATGAACACCACGATTACACCAAGGACAACATTTGTGTACAATTTGGAAAATGCCCCCGCTCAGGTGATCACAAATACTTCTACAAATGAAACAGAAGAAATACGAACATTTATGCACCAGTCTAACAACTACACCTGTGTTACTGAAAATCAGAACGGGTCTTCGTTGATTTTATCGTGTAGCGTGAACGAGACAGGAATAAAGTTTGTCTGTGATAATGATACAAATATATGTTCACAAGAAAGTATGGTTTCTGGACCAAGTACAACTACTGACAGTAATATTTTCAATGCTCACTATGTCGTGTTAAAAGACACTGCAGATTCCGTGACGTTTACAAACCATACAAATAACGTAACCTGCTCGAAACAAAACGAGCCAAACAATATGGTAAGATTGTTTTGTAAGAACCGTGGTATTGATCTTCAGTTGCTATGTGAATCTGGTTACAAAGAATGCACAAGGATTTATGCGGAAAAAGACACATCACTAATCACACGAATCGTTTCGCTATGGGAAGATAACTACGTGGTAATGTGTACCCTCATCTTGTCGAGTGTATTCACCTACTGTTGTGTTCTTGCCTGTAAACTACATATGCAGCAGTTCTCATTTAGCCTGTCTATCGTATTGATTTCCCCAATGACTTCCGGTATGATTTACATGAACTGCTCAGGAATACTAACGTTTAGAGGAATCATACCGGATGTGATGTCATGCGCCCCAATGGATTTTGAGTCTATTAAGATTTCGGTAATACAGGCAGGTGCTCTGTGGCTCGGTCTACTTCTGCTAACATCCTATATATGGATACCGAGGTATGAGAGGATGGCAAAAGTTGAAAGGTATGGTACATGTATTTCATTTATTAAATCCTTTACAAAATAGTCACTAGTTTTAGGAAGAAACAAAAAAGCTTTGAAACACATCGTGGGAAAAGGAGGAAATGCAAGACACCAAAATGGCCTTTACCCTTTCAAAGAAGAATCTCTTTGTTTAATCACATTTGATTTGTCGTCTGTAATTGCTTTCAATATTTGACAAGTCAAAAGTAATGTTGTTTCTTGATTAAATTTTGTGAACTTCGTTTCCATCAGTATTTCAGTCCTATTACAGATTTTGAGTCCATCAGGATGACAGTTCTCGTTTACTTTGCAATTATCTAATATCCAGTAATCTTCATCTTGCTGACTATATGGTCAAAACCGTTATTCTTGTTTGCTTTGTGAGTTCTTTGGACACTGTAATTGGCCAGTGATAACTGTTAGCGCAGGAAAATATGGTATGATCCAAAATAGGGAGATAGGGGTATCAGCGTGATACACTGATGCTATGTACATGTAGCTGAGACAAACTAAGGTAGAAATAAAAGGGGGTTTAATGCATCTTCGTGATGCATTATACAAAGAAAGTCATCACATGGCCTGCAACACGCGAAAAGGGGCATTCGGACATTTGCGTAAAGTGTCGTCTCGGATCAGCCTGCGCAGTCCGCTCAGGCTAATCCGAAACGACACTCTCCGTTTAAATGTAATGTTCTGTTTTGCCAAAGTCTACTGAAGAACAAAATCTAATGTAGTCGTAAAGTGCCGTCTCGGATTAGCCTGTGCGGACTGCGCAGGCTGATCCGAGACGACACTTTACGCAAATGTCCGAATGCCCCTTTTCGCGTGTTGCAAGCCATATGGTTATGGGTCCATACAATCTATCTTGGCTGACAACCTATTGAGTCATGAGGAAGACTGGTCCTGTAACATGCAGAAAAAGGACCGATAGCAGAAAAATCCGTCCAAGGTCAGGCTGTGCGGACTGCACAGGCCGACCTGGGTGGATATTTTTTGCAGATGCATTAAGCCTCCCTTTCACAGTGCATGAATCAAATGTTAACACCTCTCTTTGCCACAGGTCTTCATGCATACAGCGTTGATAACAAGCATGTTTTTGTCATGAACAAGAACAGTTGGTTATAGATTACAATGTTACAATGTTACATACTGTAGTCATAGGAACACTATAGCAGAATTGGAAAATATGAGAAATATTATAACGGAAGTTGTATATAGAAATCTGTAAAGAAAGCAAACGTGTTACTGCTACAGCAACACTGAAATCATAGCTCAGATGAAAATAAGCAAGCAAAAGATGGGTTTTAGACATCATTTCTACAGCCTTTCATTTAAATATGGGACAAAAATGTCACGAAAAATATTTAATTTCGAAAACATCTGTTTCCTTCAAGGACGGTGCATAAAAAGTTTTGCTTTGCTGAGACACAACAGATTTGAGATTTCATGCGGTTAATTGGACTCCGTAGAATTCAACCATTGTAAAATAAAGCATATTTTCTTTCACATGCTTATATTTGTTTTCATTGTAGCCATTACGGATTTTCTTATCTATTAGCATAATAAAGTGATTTGTCAAAACCCTTGTACCCCTACGCCAAATGTCCAAATTATGGCTTACAAACGGTTTTCCCTGTGAATGACATTTCTTTATTAGAATCAATCATTGTTGCAAACCCAAGATGTGTTATATTGTTAAATTTCAAAATCAAGTGGTTGTGATGTTTCAAACTATAATTTCATCCGGGGTGCGCCACTCCTGTCAAAGAACAGGGTCTGTCTCATTCGTGAAAATTTCAACAACTATCAGTAGGTCCATGCTGTCACATAATAATCTAAAATTACAGCGATATAGTCCTTCATTATAACTTTTGAGATGAAGTAGTTTTAAGGTCGTCTGAAAATGCTTCAAGGATAGGGCATAGTAATTGGATTCGTGTAATATCGTCATTCATCGCCAAATCGTAGGGATTCCGCTAAGACTCGGGTAATCCGTAATCGATGCTGAGAACCAGCGTATATCGGCAGATCGATTACGGATTACCCGAGTCTTAGCCGAAACCGTACGTTTTTTCGGCGATGGAAGGCGATGTTACAAGAATCCCATTAGAGTGCCCTATCCTTAAAGCAAGCATGAACGTTTTCCAGCCCTCGTTTAACCATTATCCTGCTATATAAGTGAAATGGAACTTTCAGACCGATACTAAAAAACCCAAATTTTGCTATTTCAAAGGAATTTTTCCAGGAAAAGATATCTCTTTATCGGACAATGGAGATCTAAGATCAGACTGCACGTTCTGTGCAGTCTGATCTTAATCTACACTGTCCGCAAAAGGTCAGTGAGTCGCGCTTAGCAGCCTAAGAGTTAATACAATGTTCACTTACCCATATTTATAAGCCTTGTGTTATTTGCCAGGCTGTTTGTGGAACCACTGAGGGAATGCTTCTTTATCGATATCAATATGCTGTTGCGGCGCAAAGATGATCGAACACATCGGCAACAGAAAGATCCTGAAATGTCTCGGAAAGAGTTGGGTAGAGGGGGTCGGAGAGATGTGCCGCAAATAAAAGTCTGCGCCACCATGTGGCACGAAACAGTTACAGAAATGTCTCAACTTTTAAAGTCTTTATTCAGGTTAAATGTTTTGGAGATATATATCTTAAGTACTGAATATATCTTAAGCACTGATTATGCACTTAACTCTTTCAACGCCAAATAAATAAACTCGACCTCTTCCGACGGCGCTAGATAAAACCCATTGGAACTTACAAAGATTTTGTTTGTATAGGCTGGACTACACAAGCGGACGGTATAGATCAAAGATCAGACTGCACGTTCTGTGCATTCTGATCTTGATCTGTGTCGTCCGCAAAAAGTAACTGTTTTGGCCTATGGCGCCGAAAGGGATAAAAGCGGTATGGGCTTTTGCAATTTACTAGCATATCTTAGAATGCATGTGAGTCAGGTGAACATTATAAGTATATAGTTTTTTCCACAAATAGATATCAGCCATGCTCTATGAAAAGGGGGCTTAATGCATCTGCGAAAAGTATCGACCCAGGTCAGACTGCGCAGTCCGCGCAGGCTGACCTGAGCCGAAACTTTTCGCTATTGGTCAATTTTCTGTATGTCCAAGGCCAAAAAATGTAGCTATTATGGATCCATAAGTATATGATGGCTTGCTTTGTTTCATGAATCTCGGAGATACATTAAGCCCTCTTTTGCCCGAGCATGGTTCATTATGTTCCAGTAATACACTAGCTACATAGCATTTTGACCCCTTAACCCTAATCCTGCTAAATAAGTGAAATGAAACTTTTAAGCCGATTGTAAAAACCCAAATTTTGCTGTTTCAAAGGTATCTCGTTAGGGGAGAGTATGTCCTTATCCGACAGTGTAGATCCAAGGTCAAGACTGCACGTTCTGTGCAATCTGATCTTGATCTGCACTGCCTGTTAAAGGTACTTGAGTCGCGCTTAGCAGCTAAAGGGTTAAAACTGAAGGCGCCTTGAGAGAGACAAACGGATAGATTTTTCGTGTGACGGAGTATTTCTTTTTGTGTAACAATGTGGCATATTTACTATTTCAGATTGGATATCCATCACGCTGCTAGTCTGCAGGCCGAGAAAAGCAAGAACGTTTATGATCCCGACAGCTTCACGCCTGAAAGTAAGTTTGGTGTTATAACGCAACAGATCTTGTAGAATTTCGATTGGCTTAGACACTAAACAGGCTGAGCCAATCAGAAATCCAGGGCCGTATTTATTACCCATTCTAAATATGAGCCATGCTCTGTGAAAAAGTATCTACCAAGGTCAGCCTGCCTAGTTCGCGCAGGCTGACCTAGGTCGAAACTTTTTATTTTCTATCAATTGTTTGCATGTCAAAGGACTAGAGTACCTCATAATTCAATCGGTCAAAATTGATTTCATAGAGCCTTGCTCGTATATATTGTTCTTTTTGTGAGAACATGTTCAAAGCTACCTGCTGCCAATTTGTTTCAGGGATGATTCGTTGAACCAGGTTTCTTTTCTGGAATGAGATGCTATGGATTAACCCCTAGACTGCTAAGCCGGAGTCAAGAACCTTTTGCGGACAGTGTAGATCAAGATCAGACTGCACAGAACGTGCAGTCTGATCTTGGATCTACACTGTCCGATAAGGAGTTTTTTTCCCCAAATAACTTTGAAATAGTAACATTTGGAATTTTTACTATCGGCATGAAAGTTTCATTTAACTTATTTAGCAGTTTAAGGGTAAGTACATAATGCTTGTTTCTTAAATAAAAAAAGGCTCATTCCATCCACTCGGTGCTCTGGCGGATAATATTGCAGTCATTTGGGTCTTTTTTATTGACTGAAAATATCTACATTTATTTAATACCAGTAAATTTTACTTTGTCTGCACATGTCATATTCTTCGAAGATTCGACCTGTCTGCTATGGCGCATCACCCATCCCATAATCAGGGGGGAAAGTAGGGCTTATACGGAAGCTATTACCCAAGCCTGTAGGGGCTGTTTTAATGAATGGCCGGTGTATAGGTTACATGCTAGCTGATCACAGCTGAATGAATCGCACCAGCTTGCGTTTTAGTGAGTAAACGTTTACTTTATTTTGAAATTCAAAGTAATGGTTGTCCTTTTGAAAAGTAGTCCGGTTCTGTACCCAGAATGCCCAAATCAGATAGATGTATGTTTTGAAGAATGCCATCTAGCGGAAGATAATGGTAAATTTTCCTGCTCAAACACATGCTTCGCAATCGGAAAAAATAACACACACGACAGAACGTAAAAATAACGTTTCATCAACCCCATCGCTCTCTGTCTCTCTGTCTGTCTGTGTCTGTCTGTCTGTCTGTTTCATGATTGCTTGCTGAACAGCGACTGTTTTTGAAATTTCAGTACATATTATTTTTGACGATGCCTTCGAGACAGTGACCAAAGACAAGAAGAAGATCAGACAGCCCAACAGCTATGTTATGCAGTTTTTAGAATGTAACGATAAAGCCGCAAGGTAATGAAATTTATAGGCAGGGGTACATTTTCATTGAAGGGAGGGGAGGGATTTTTAGACTTGGTTCCTCGCGTGGAACAATATTTAAAATAAATGATGAAAACTATATTACAATTGTAGATAGGTAAAGTTAGCTACTAGTAGCCAGCTACTAGTAGCCAGCTACTTATTCAGGTAAAGTTAGCTTCTAGTAGCCAGCTACTAGTAGCCAGCTACTAGTAGCCAGCTACTTGAGCTGGTAAAATTGGTTATTTGTAGCCAGCTACTGGTAGCCACCTCCTAGTAAGCAGTCACTTGTAAAGGAAAATCTGGGAATTCTTACCCAGCGACCAATGTATAGGTAATTAAAATGGAGGTTTTCATTAGTTTCCTAAAGGTACAAGTAGCTGGCGAACCAAATGTCGACGCCTTAAACGAAATCTTTTTCTTCCATCAAGAAAATACTATATAAATGCATCAGAAAAATCAAAATCAAATAATTTCCTGTATTAAAGGGTCAAGCTACGAGATCTGTCAATAGGAATTTTTTTTTTTCACATTTGTTTTTAATTAGGGATTCAAAATATACAAGTAGCTGACGAGATTAAGACAGACATTTCAAAATATTTCAAAGAATCACATTCACTGTACTACGGAGAAATTGAAAATATCATTTTCAATTCATTTTTAATTATTAAAGGGGCCAGCTACTCGTCATGAAAATTGGGACATTTTTCAATTTCACTTAGAAAGAAATTCAAAGGTACAAGTAGCTGGCGAGTATAAGAGCTGTTTTTGTAATTAAGGGCTTGTTTTGAATAAAGTAGACTATAAATGCGTCAGAAAACACAAAATTGAAGCATTTCAAGTTATTAAAGGGGCCAGCTACTTGATAGGATTACGGGATAATTTTGCACTTTTACAAAATCATGGTTTAAAATGTACAAGTAGCTGGCTAGATTTAGAGAGATTTTTCAAAATAATTCAACGAATCATATTGAGGATACTTAGGAGGAATTAAAGATATCAAAATCAATCCATTTTTATTCAATAAAGGAGGCAGCTACTTGTCAGGAAAATGCGGATATTTTTCAATTATACTTAGTGTGAAATCAAAAGGTTCAAGTAGCTTGCGAGCGTAAGAGTGAATTTTGAAATTAAATGCTTGTTTTGAATAACAGAGACTATAAATGCATGAAAAAACTCGAATATTGAATCATTTCCGATTATTAAAGGGGCCAGCTACTTGATTTAAAAACGGGACAACTTTGCTGTTTTTCGAAATCATGATTTCAAATGTACAAGTAGCTCGCTAGATTTAGAGAGATTTTTCAAAATATTTCAACGAATCATATTGAAGATATTTAGGGGAAATTAAAGGTATCAAAATCAATCCATTCTTATCATTTAAAGGGCCCAGCTACTCGTCAGGAAGATGCGGGTATTTTTCAATTTTACTTAGAGTGAAATCAGTAGCTGCCCCCTCTAATGAATGAGAATTGATTGATTTCGATATTTTCAATTTCTCCTACGTATCCTCAATATGATTTGTTGAAATATTTTGAAAAATCTCTCTAAATCTAGCCAGCTACCTGTACATTTTAAATCATGATTTTACAATAAAGTGCAAAGTTGTCCCATTTTCAGATCAAGTAGCTGGCCCCTTTAATAAGCGGAAATGTTTCAATTTAGAGTTTTCTCGTGCATTTATACTCTCTTTATTCAGTACGAGCATTCAATTTTAAAAATCGCTCGTAGGCTCGCCAGCTACTTGTACCTTTTGATTTCAGTTGAAGTAAAATTGAAAAATGTCCGCATTTTTTATGACGAGTAGCTGGACCCTTTAATGAATAAGAATAGATTGATTTTGATATCTTTAATTTCTCCTACGTATCATTAATATGATTGTGTTGAAATATTTTGAAAAATCTCTCTAAATCTAGCCAGTTACTTGTACATTTTAAATAATGATTTTGCAATAAAATGCAAAGTTGTCCCATTTTCAAATCAAATAGCTGGTCCGTTTAATAACCGGAAATGTTGCAATTTCAAGTTTTCTCGTGAGTTTATACTCTCTTTTATTCAATACGAACATTCAATTTCAAAAATAGCTCTTAGGCTCGCCAGCTACCTGTGCCTTTTGATTTCACTCTAAGTAAAATTGAAAAATATCCGCATTTTTATGACGAGTAGCTGGCCCCTTAAATGGATAAGAATGGATTGATTTTGATATTTTTAATTTCTTCTAAGTGTCCCCAAAAAGATTTGTTGAAATATTTTGAAAAATCTCTTTTAATCTCGCTAGCTACTTGTACATTTGAAATCATTACTTCGAAAAACAGCAAAGTTGTACAAATCAAGTAGTTGGCCCCTTTAATAACCGGAAATGATTCAATTTTGAGTTTTCTTATACATTCATTGTATCTGTTATTCAAAACAAGCATTTAATTTCAAAATTCGCTTTTAGGCTCGCCAGCTACTTGTAACTTTTGATTTCACTCTAATTAAAATTGAAAAATATCCGCATTTTCCTGACGAGTAGCTGGGCACTTAAAATGATAAAAATGGATTGATTTTGATACCTTTAATTCCCCTAAATATCTTCAATATGATTCGTTGAAATATTTTGAAAAATCTCTCTTAATCTAGCGAGCTACTTGTACATTTGAAATCATGATTTCGAAAAACAGCAAAGTTGTCCCGTTTTTAAATCAAGTAGCTGGCCCCTTTAATAATCGGAAATGATTCAATATTCGAGTTTTGTCATACATTCATAGTCTATGTTATTCAAAACAAGCATTTAATTTCAAAATTCACTCTTAGGCTCGCCAGCTACTTGTACCTTTTGATTTCACACTAAGTATAATTGAAAAATATCCGCATTTTCCTGACAAGTAGCTGCCTCCTTTAATGAATAGAAATGGATTGATTTTGATATCTTTAATTTCTCCTAAGTATCCTCAATATGATTCGTTGAATTATTTTGAAAAATCTCTCTAAATCTAGCCAGCTACTTGTTCCCAAGTTAAATCATCATTTCGCAAAAGTGCAAAATTGTCCAGTTTTCATATCAAGTAGCTGGCCCCTTTAATAACTGGAAATGCTTCAATTTTGAGTTTTCTGACGCATTTAAAGTCTTCTTTATTCAAAACAAGCACTTAATTACAAAAACAGCTCTTATACTCGCCAGCTACTTGTACCTTTGAAATCCTAAGTGAAATTGAAAAATGCCCCAATTTTCATGACGAGTAGCTGGCCCCTTCAATAATTAAAAATGAACTGAAAACGATATTTTCAATTTCTCCGTAGTACAGTGAATGTGATTCTTTGAAATATTTTGAAATGTCTGTCTTAATCTCGTCAGCTGCTTGTACATTTTGAATCCCTAATTAAAAACGAATGTGAAAAAAATTCCTATTGACAGATCTCGTAGCTTGACCCTTTAATACAGGAAATTATTTGATTTTGACTTTTCTGATGCATTTATATAGCATTCTGAATAGAAGAAAAAGATTTCGTTTAAGGCGTCGACATTTGGTTCGCCAGCTACTTGTACCTCTAGGAAACTAATAAAAACCTCCATTGTAATTACCTATACATTGGTCGCTGGGTACGAATTGCCAGATTTTCCTTTACAAGTGACTGCTTACTAGAAGGTGGCTACCAGTAGCTGGCTACAAATAACCAATTTTACCAGCTCAAGTAGCAGGCTACTAAAAGCTGGCTACTAGAAGCTAACTTTACTTAAACAAGTAGCTGGCTACCAGTAGCCGGCTACTAGCAGCTAACTTTACCTATCTTCAAATTGTATCAAATACTGAGAAGTGGGGGTAACAGTCTCAAAATGTACTGTAGTATAAAAAGTTAGAGGGTGACTGAAACGGGTCACAGAATTCTTGATGAAGTAAGCATCGATTGCCGAACTTATATCTTTTTTTCTACTTGGTATTCTTTGAATGGATCGGGACTAAATCTATTGACATACACTATTTCTTTATAATATAAACGGGATATTGAGCCATGCTGTGTGAAAAGGGGACTTAATGCATCTGCGAAAAGTATCGACTCAGGTCAGCCTGCGCAGTCCGCGCAGGCTGACCTGGGCCGAAACTTTTCGCTATTGGTCAATTTCCTTTATGTCCAAGGACTACTCTTCCTCCAGATTCAGTCATTCATTAGAATAAGTGGAATTTATGGATCCCTAATTATGAGATGACTGGCTTGGTTTAATAGATCACGGTGATGAATTAAGCCCCCTTTTTGTCAGCGCATGGCTCATATTATTAATGTCGCACAACTTCGAATGTGTATACCATTACATGCTTTTCATTACTTTATTCTCTCTTGACACAAATTTGCAGCAGACAACTCAAAAAAAAAAATCCTTGTTAACTATTGATAACCAACACGAGTTAAAGTTAAAATATACAAGTAGGTAAACCTTTATCCTGCCAAATAAATGAAAATTTCAAGTCGATAGTAAAAACCTACATTTTGCTATTTAAAAGGTACGAGGGCGGTAGATATCTTCTAATCAGACAGTGAGGATCCAAGATCAGACTGCACGTTCTGAGCAGTCTGATCTTGATCTACACTGCCCGCAAGAGATCAGTGAGTCGCGCTTAGCTGCCTAAAGGTTTTAATACTAAAGCAAAATGGGAAATTATTCATTATTACTAATTCCTCCTTTCCCACAAAATAACACCAAATTCTCCTGCGCGTCGTACTTGGGTAATTCAGAATTCAAATATGAAATGAAGTGATGATAATTATTTCAGAGAAATAGCACAGTGTAGCGCTAACGAATGGGATTCCGTCCCCAGTAAGAAAGTCACTCCCTTTGGTGCTCAGCTGATTTTCAAGATGCCCGGGGGTACGATGATGATTGTCCATATGAAAGATAAGATGAAAGTACGCCATAGAAAACGTTGGTCTCAGGTATGTACAGTCCTACCATAAGTCTTTACCAGGTAACAGTTTAGACTTGCCGAAACTGAAAGCATTTGCAGACGACAATATAAATGGGGCTCAAAAGATAGAATCTGGATAACATGATCATGAATGATGTAGTTTTATTATATAACTGTAAGTTTTCCGGGTTAAATACATGCGTCGCACGCGGATAAAATCACACACGACGGAAAAACAAATCCGTATCCACACTCAGTGGAATACGGTTCCAAATATGGTATGATGACGTCATAATGACGTAATCCATGGGCGGTATACGTATGTATTCATTTGCAAGTTCATTGGTCAAATTTTACGCTGTAATATTTATCCGCCATTCATAAAAACGAAGTAACTGGCTACTACACCATTATTTGTTTTATTTTGCTTACCGTTTTCGAATAAAATGTCAATAATTTGCAATATTTTGTCGTTTAAAAAGTGTAGGTATATAATAAAAGGAATATTATGTTGTAGTGACTTTCCTGGTGTTTGTATTTACTTCTCGCTGCGTAAGAAAATTTTGGCATCTCACTCGACCTTCGGTCTCGCGCGATACCAAATTTTCTCACGCTGCTCGAAGTGAATGCGAACACCAGGAAAGTCACTACAGCATAATATTCCGTATGTTTACTGCAAGCAAACAAAATTAGAACGATGGTAGTTTTAGATTGCATGGTAATGGATAACGTCAGCATTTGAGCCCTTAAAGTGAGATAGCCGATGCTTTGAGATGATTTGGTGCTTTTAACATTTTACCAGACGGCAAAATTTTAGACTTACTCATTTTCAGAGCAGTTGCAGACGACAAGTTAAATTTGCCTCAAGTTACAAGTTCTATCTGTGAAAAGGTAAACAGAAAATTGTGGGAAATGGAGAAAATGCTGGTTATCACTGAGATTATAGCAGTTTTTTCCCCACATCTTTTTCATTTCCCACTTTTTCCACTTCATCCCCCCCCTTTTTTCCTTTTTTGTCATTTTCCCCATTTCCCACCTTTTTTCATTGTTTTTTTTTTCTCCAGATTTTGTATCTGTACTATCTCCTTGGTTTTAAAACATTTGGGATGAAAAAAATTAATGAGGTTTTAAAGGGACCTGCCAATGCTGGTGCGTCGCTGTTTTCTTTCTTCAAAAAGGAATATCAAGAGCAGGTGAGACGTTTAGATGATTCTATTTCAACCATTTCATCGCTATAAGTGTAAACATACCCTTTTGAGAACGACCTAGATCAAGATTAGACTGCACAGAACATGCAGTCTGATCATAGATCAACACCGTTTTCTTGTTTGGTCAAGCCTATTCAATACAAATTACTTAAAGTTTCAATAAGTTGTATTGATAACCGTCGAAAGAGGTCGAAATTATTTATGTGGCTCTGAAAGAGTTACGCCCCCTCCCTCAATAACGAAATTAGTGTGTAAAAGGGAATATACTTGAATAGGGTTGCCCTTCTGCCTGTCCATTGACGTGATGGATTCTCGTCTCCTCCTATAGCTGCCGAGCCGCGGTAGCTCAGTCGGTAGCGTGCAGGACTTGAGAACACGGGGTCCAGGGTTCGATCCCTGGCTACGACCCCTGGCTCGGCCAATTTCTTTCCGAGGATTGATGATAGTCACTGCGACAGGATTCATTCCTCTCCCACCGCTGACCATTGTTTTGACAATGATTATGTGGGAAAGCAGCCAGTGGCTTGGAAAGAAAATTGTGCGGAGTACTGGTAAAAGAGACTCCAGGAAAGCATGTATAGGTGCACTGGCCGCCGCGATATAACTGAAATAATGTTGAAAACGGCGTTAAACACCATTCAATCAATAAATCAATCCTCCTATAGCTTTTACTCATATCTAACATGAAACTTTCAAGTCCATAATGAAACTCAAATTTTGCAATTTCAAAGGAATTTTTGGGAGAAAAATATCTCCTTATCGGACAGTGCAGGTCAAAGATCAGACTGCACGTTCTGTGCAGTCTGATCTTGATCTACACTGTCCGCAAAAGGTCAGTGAGTTGCGCTTAGCAGCCTAGGATTAAACCAATCTGGCTCAGATTTCAGTGGAAGCCTTCTTACCATGGCACTATGGAAACTTGTGCATGTGCAATTTTCATTATGATTGGTAAATAATTATTTGAGTTATGGTCCTTTGAAGTAATGTGTAGGCTTTTCGGTGGCTTTAATTTTATTTTTCTGTTCAACTCTGTTGCTTCGCTTTAGATTTCTACGGAAGACAATTATCAAATAGAACTATTCCACAAAAATAAAGCAATGCTTTGTGAAAAGGGGATTCAATGCATCTGCAAAAAGTATCGACACGGGTCAGCCATGGCAGTCCGCTGTACACAAGGACGTAAAAATGTGTACTTAAGTATTTAAAGGTTGCAAAATGAAATGAGATATCTTATGTGTTACCCTCCATTTTGTAAACACAGATGAGGAACACGTTTCTATTGACTCTCGATGGAGACGTTGATTTTAACCCAGACGCCGTCATCTTATTACTTGATAGAATGAAGAAAAACCCTAAAACAGGGGCAGTGTGTGGAAGGATACATCCGATTGGGTCTGGTATGTTATATCTGTGTTAGATGCTTTTTGTTTTAAATCACTTTCAAATATTTCACTCTTAAGCCATGGTGATTAGTGCACCTATCTATACCAAAGGCACTTATATTTTGACGAACCTCTTTCAGTAGCATAATTGACACTTTCCGATGGTGTGTGATTTTCTGTTTCACGCAAGTCTACTGTAGGACAAAATCTAATGTTGACGTAAAGTGCCATCTCGAATCAACACTTTACGCAAATGTCCGAAAGCCCCTTTTCGCATGTTGCAGACCAATTATATGTCTTACTTATTATGTTATAGAGCTTGAAGCTTGTCAAAAATCAAGCGCCTGTGACCTATGTCCTCCTTAATATTCTTCCCTAAACCTAGGAACTAGATTCTGTCCAAGACCCTGGATGATTTTCAAGTTGACAATTTTTCGAGACAGTGCTCTGCACAATGATTCGTCTCGTATTGAGTTATCTGTCCTCAGAAAGTATGTTCTGCAGAGCCGGTGTTCGAATTAACAACCCATGACTTAATAGCCATATGTGGTGTCTGTGGTTGTGAGATAAAGCGTCGGCCTCGTAACCATAAGGTCCCAAGTCCGATACCCGGGAGCGGGTGTCAACTTTGGGATTTTTCATTGACCCACACATTCTTCGCGAGTGCTGGTGTAGTGTCTAGGAAGCAGAAACGAGAGATATTAGTGTAAGTTATAAGAACTTGTTTCTCAATCGATGTAACATAAATATGTTTAAACTAATAGCCATGTGCATTATCTCCCGAACTCTCGGGGCTTGACATCTAGAAGCTAAGCATGATTTTATATGATAAATACAATTTTGTTTTAACGAGGTATTTTCCGTAGCGATGCAGGTGACATCAAAAAAATTAAGTCTATAATCCTTGTTTTTGTCAGGCCCAATGGTTTGGTATCAACAGTTCGAATATGCTATTGGCCACTGGTTGCAAAAAGCTGCCGAACACGTTCTGGGCTGTGTATTATGTTGTCCAGGATGTTTTTCCTTGTTTCGAGCCAGCGCCCTGATGGACGACAATGTCATGAACACGTACACCACAAAACCGACAGAAGCTCGGCATTATATCCAGTTCGAGCAAGGTAATTCTTTTATAACTAAACTATGTTTTGTGAAAAGGGGGCTTAATTCATCTGCAAAAAGTATCGACCCAGGTCAGCCTACGCAGTCCGCGCAGGCTGACCTGCGTCGAAACTTTTTGCTTTTAGTAAATTTTCTGCATGGTCCTTGGACATGCAGAAACTTTACAAATAGAAAAATGTTTCGACCCATGTCAGTGGGCATGGTCGATACTTTTTGGAGATGCATTACACTGTCCTTTCTCACAGCATGGTTCAATTGTGTATCATACTTGTTCCGAGTGCTGAATTTTTGTCAAAAGTCAGAAATTTCGATTCCATGTCTACTGGCGCAACAATGTCTGAAATCATTTTTGAACGTAGCAAAATTTCATTTTTTTTTTTCATGTTGTTTACAGACCAACCCGACGTGAGAAGAAAAACTTTTGAAACCATTGTGGGAGAAGGAAAATATACCGCTAACCAGCATTTTCTCCATTTCCTACAATGTTTTCTACCCTATAAAAGACTTAAGTTTAATGTTTGGAGTAACATTCAATTTTGTCGTCTGCAAATTCTTTCAAGTTGGACAAGTCTAAAATTTTGTTGTTTGATAGTAAAAGATTAAAACCTTCAATACCTTGTGGTCGTATTCTTGAACCATTCTTTAATTTTCAGTCGCAATTCCAGGAATAGCCATCTAATTTGCAGAGACAAACACTGCAGTGTTTCTTGTTACAGGTGAAGACCGTTGGCTATGCACTCTATTGTTACAGCAAGGACATAAAATAGACTATGAGGCTGGTGCGGACGCCCTCACATACGCTCCAGAGACCTTCTACGAATTTTTCGTACAAAGACGTCGATGGGCTCCTTCCACGATGGCCAACATCATGGATCTTTTGTCTTCTTGGAAAAGCACCGTCAAACGGAATGACAACATGAGTACATTATACATGATTTATCAGTTTGTGATGTTATTCTCTAGCCTATTAGCCCCTGCCACGGTCAGCTTAGTGATTGCTGGGTCGTACTCAACAGTCCTGAATCTTGATGCGACATACTCGTTTTATCTGTCCTTGGCACCTATTGTTCTGTTTATGATTGTTTGTTTAAAGTGTAAGAACGATACACAGCTGAACGTTGCCGCCTTGCTGTGTTCCATATACACACTTATTATGATCATAGTCACTGTGGGAACTATTCTAAACATTGCTAACGACGATTTTTTCTCGCCAAACGTGATATTTCTGGCTGGTCTGTGTGTTATTTTTACTTTTGCTGGACTTTGGCACCCTAAAGAGATAGGTTGTCTCGTTCATGGACTTCTGTATTACTTTACCGTGCCGTCCACCTTTATATTTCTCACAGTATACTTTTTCTGTAATTTGAACAACGTGTCCTGGGGCACCCGAGAAGGTCCAAAACCTGTTGAAACAAGCCAAGGGCGCAACAATGTAATGCCACCAGAACGAGAAAAGACATTTTTGTCTAAACTATTAGACCTGATTAAAGGCTCATGTTGTGAGGAACTGATTCAATCAATTTCAACAGAAATCCAGGATAGGTTTAATAAAGGGAATGCACAGACGAAAGATAATACAGCACCTGACGCTAGCCAAATACATACTAAGACGAAGGATACTGAAGAAGTAATTGATCGTGAAGCATGGATGTACATGGGAGAATTTAAAACAGGCAAGCTCCTTCAGTGCGACGAGGATGAAACCAAGTTTTGGGACGAAATCCTAAGAAAGTACCTGTACCCGCTTGATAACGATCAGAAACATCAGGCACAAATGAAAAGCGATCTTGCCACTCTTAGAAACAATATTGTTTTCGCATTCTTTATAATGAATTTAATGTTTGCTGTTGCACTATTGCAACTGCAACTGAATAAGGAGAAGATTTTATCCTACTATATTGCAGGAAAGTATGAACCAGTGTCAGTTATTTTCTTGGCAGTATTTGCAATGCTTCTAGTAACTCAGTTTATTGCCATGCTTTTACATCGATGGGGGACATTCCTTCATCTGATATCGAACTGTAAAGTAAACATTTTGTTTTCATCAGCGATGACAGATGAAGAGCAATTCAGATGTTATCTAAAGGAAGCTGTTAGCTTAATGAACGGTAAGAATCCGAATCTAAACGACAGCGTCTCTGACAGCGTATCAACCAGGAAAAAGGAATCGTTACATGTAGATGAACATAGTAATGATGATTTAGAGCGTGAATATCCAACAGAGGAGTCCGATAACGGCGATTCGAAAGATGAACCTCAAAATAACGTTTATGATGAGCGCTTCCGAAAAAACTTCCGAAGGGCTAAAAGAACAGTGCGTTACCGACAACGCAATGAAGTACAGCAACGGCGGAGGGATCGAAGACTAGACCATTCGAGGGATAGTTTCTATGACCGCAATCATCCTCTTTATACTGAATATTCACGACAGAATGGCAGACATCTCAGATGATGACGCAGCTGTTCTACATGAAAATGACTATAATACGTGTGCATTATTATGGTGTTTCACGCCGCTTAGCCAACCGGTTTTTATCGCGGTGAAAGCTAATCTTTTGACGTGCTTCCCGATTACCACTGGCATTTATCTAGGGCACTGTAGTCCCTTTGGTACAATGATACTATCACGTGACCAGCACCACAATATACCATAACCTTCGGATTATAAATCCAAATTTATTACCCACCAAGCCACGTGGGTCTCCCTTTAAATAATATTATTTAATGTTACACTTATATGTTACACTTATGGTTAAGTATACAGTTGATAAATGTTCTTTCTTTAGGCTACTAAATTAATATGAAACTGCAAAACAGCTAAGTATTCACTAACATCAGTAGATTTATGCAGTAGCAGACAGCTTTGTGTGTTGCCTTTTGTGGGAAAGTAAGTAAAGGCTACCTATTGCTCTATGGTTTCTTATACAGTCCATACGATTTTTGGCGTGTTTTGCTGATTCAAGTGCAATTGGCATACGTAAGTTTTTTAACTCATATTCTGCTCAATAAAACAAATGAAATTTTCAAGCCGATAGGAAAAACCAAAATTTCCAATTTCAAAGGGTTTTATTTAGGAAAGATATCTCTTTATCGGACAGTGTAGATCCAAGATCAGACTGCACGTTCCGTGCAGTCTGATCTTGATCTACGCTGGCCGCAAAAGGTCAGTGAGTCGCGCTTAGCAGCCTATGGGTTAATCATTACTCCGTATATATAAAAGGGAATAGAAACAAATTATCTCCCTTTAACATTTTACCACAAGAAAAAATTTTAGACTTGAACATATTGAAAACATTTGCGGACGATCAATCATTGTGGCTGAAAAGGGATTTGTCTTTCAAAGGGTGAAAAACATCGTGAAGAAAGGAAAAAAAAAAGATATTGACCAGATTTTTTTCCCATTTCAACCAGTGTTTTCGGAAGCGTTCTTCCTCAAAATAATTCATGAAAACAGAGTAGTTTTCCTTGCGGATTGAACTTTTAACAGATCATACTGTTTCTGCAATCTTGAGGAAGAAGTTCATTGAAAACAGAGAGAGAGAGAGAGAGAGAGAGAGAGAGAGAGAGAGAGAGAGAGAGAGAGAGAGAGGAATGCTTCAAGCCTGAGAAAAATATTTGCTCTCTTGGCCACATTAATTCCTAGCCTTTCAAAGACAATTCTCATTACCTTGTCGCCAGGGAATGCCTTCAGTTCCGACAAGTCAGTTTTGTACGCAAGGTAAAATATTAAGCAATCTAGTCCTATCTAAGTATCACAGAAGCATCCTCTTTCGGTGAGATATGATCCGAGTTCGTCTTTGTTTACTATGTATGTATGTTTGTATGTATGTATGAGCCATGCTTTCAAAAGGGAACTTAATGCATCTCCGTGATCTATGGCACAAAGCAAGCCATCACATACTTATGGATCCATAATACTCACTTTTTGTAACAAACGACTTAATCATGAGGTAGACTAGTCCTTGGACATACGGAAAATTGACCGATAGCGAAAAGTTTCGGCTCAGGTCAGCCTGCGCGGACTGCGCAGGCTGACCTGGTCGATACATTTCCCTGATGCATTAAGCCCCCTTTTCACAGAGCATGGCTGATATGCATGTGCGTACATACGTACGTATTTGAGCCAGACTTAATGAAAAAAGGGGTTTAATGCACTTGAAAAAAAGTATCGACCCATGTCAGCTTGCCTATTCCACGCAGACGGACATGAGACGAATTTTTTGCTACTTGTAAATTTTCTGCATGTCCAAGTACCATTCAACATCATGATCCAGTCGGTTATTAGACACAATAGTTTTTATGGGTCCATAATTATGTGACATCTTGCTTGATAAAGTAGATAACGGGTATGCAAAAAACCATATTTGCCACAGCATAGGCTCATTTTCAGTGGCCTTTGCTATCGAGGATAAAGCCGTCAAGCAAACGTGTGTTTGTCTCGTTTCTGCTACTTGGAATATATTTACTAAATTCTGGCACCACTATTAATGACACTAACGACTCCTGGTTCTGAGGTTATTCTCATTTCCAAAGCAAGCCTTCTAACTGGTTGATGTGGAAGTGTCCTGTCCAATCAGAAGGCTCGTCATGGATGCCAAAGAAGAGAATTTACAACTTTTTTAATTAGTCACTGTAATATATTAGCTTGTTAATCCTCTACCACACAATTGGAGTTCTAACGACCCTGTGAAAGAAGGCTTTTGAAAACATTTTTGGAGAAGGAGATAATGCTAGTAACTAGCATAGCTCCTTTCCCAAATTGTTTTCTATTCTTTAAACTATAGATTCCAATGTTCGAATTACATTTAAGCCATGCTCTTTGAAAAAGGGGGCTTAATGCATCTACGAAAGGTATCGGCCCGGATCAGCCTGCGCAGTCCGCGCAGGCTGACCTGAGCCGAAACTTTTCGCTATTGGTCAATTTTCTGTATGTCCAAGAACCAGTCTACCTCATGATTAAGTCGGTAGTTTTAAAAAGAAAAAGAGGCTGTTATGGATCCATTAGTATGTGATGGCTTGCTTGGTACGATAGATTACGGAGATGCATTAAGTCCCCTTTTGCCAGAGCATGGCTCATTTAATTGGGTCTGCAAATGCTGTCAGTTTGGACAAGTCTGAAATTTTGTCGATTGGTAGAGTTAAACTGTCGTCTGTTTACGTTTCTCTCTCGATACTTCAGTCCTCCTTTTCAAAATCAAAATTTTACGCTTGTTTAAAATTTGCAATTTTTGTTATCAATTTTTGTTGTTGTTATCTTTTGTTTTGCTTTTTTTATGTTGTTGTTGAAGCTACTTTGTTAGGTATTATAAATGATCAGTAGCATTAAATTGGTTCAGGCAGGCTTCTATGATTTCCTCTATTTGTTATTTGTCAAATACTTCGAGGTATACAAAACAAAGAGGTGAAAAAGGGAAAATATGAAAGAATGAAAAATGAATATGTAGAACGAAAGTAAGACAGAAAGGAAAGAAAGAAAGAAAGAAAGAAAGAAAGAAAGAAAGGAAGAAAAAAAGAAAGGGGGAGGGAGGAGGGAAGGAAGGGTTTCCTATAGAAAGGAAAATCAAGAGCACCGTATGTGGGACCAACGCTCGGCTGCCTTTGCTTAATTTTCAGTGAAAATTCAGTCGAAAAAGGAGCATAACTGTGTCAAAAAACTTTGATGGCTACCTCCCCTTGTTGTATGGAATTCCTTTTTGATTGTGGACGGCTTGTCCAAGTTTGAAGTAAATATCTTCAGTTATGACAGAGATCATAAAAATGTCAAAGTTTTAGAAAATGTCTAAGTTTTTGCATGACGATGACGCAGACAACGACGACGCCAGGTCTACGACAATACCTCGACGTTTTCTTCGAAAACAGCTGAGCTAAAAATTCGGAAGACGATAGATGAATAGCGTTTTAAGGCCCGTCGACAACTTAGGTCATATTGGGCGCACTTATTTAGTAAACAATAATGCGAGGTGAAAATTACATACATGTGCAACAACATAAGACAAACACGATAAATGAGGAATGGACGAAACACAAAATGATGCCCCTTTTGTCGCCTTTTACGACATGCATGCTGTCACTTTTGTTCCGCCAGATGAAATGGCAGATGTGACGATCGCGGAACTGCAGTGGTTTATTCTTATACCCCCGATTAAACCACACGGGGTCCCACAGGCCAATTGATTCCCATTCCAAACCCTATTTACATCAAGAAAAAAATACAGGATTTGGAATAAGAACCACCCAGCCTGCTGCAATCCTACGAATTACGAGGAAAGCAGCCGTTTGTCTCTAATTTTAGTCGCCTTCTACGACATGCCATAGAAAAAGGCCGAGGTCCTATTCTATAAATTAAAAAAAAACCCGGGACCCCACGGGGATCGGAAGACGAAATGGACAGACAAAGAACAAACCTATTATTATACTGCATAGAAATTTCTCGCGATCTGATTGGATAATATGTCCCATACATAGTCATGTACACTTGCAAAATTCAGTTAAAAGCAGTTTCTCTTTTGGGAGCCCCGTATACATGACTATACTTTCAACACAACATCCAAAATGGCGGCGTCGACCGATACGAGCCTCCCACAAGACAAACATACTGAGTAGGCTGCTCCATATTATTCTAGTTTCCCTTGATGGTTATCATTAAAGCGCAAAGAATGATTATTTTTGAAAATAAATGAATATAGTTACATATATTATCGTTTCGTGTCATTCTAAAGCAAATACACGGGGTTAAAACGAGCCATCCCTCTGTCATGTAAGCAGATTGTGAAGTGTCGAAACTCATTCATTAATTGTACCATTAAAAATATGACCAAATGGGCGTTTGTGGAAACTAATGGTCTTTTATTTTTTGACAAGAAGTCATTAAAATGCATATTTACTTACGTTGAAGTTGTTTAAATCCAAGTTTAAATAAAAATATGACGAATGTCTATCGCAGTGACATCATCAAATTCATTCACGAAACTGCACGTTTTACCAAGGCTTTAGTGACGTCAGTTCTGTGACGTCGGTTTTCACTGAATTGGGGCACCCAAAAGGGAAATTCTATGTCGTCAGCGTACTCAATTCGTGAGGACATAAAACAGGGAAATTTCACTAAATACACATTTGAACGGTAAAACTTTGCAGTATAATAAATTCGTTGTACGGTCAGGTGGCAGGGGACTTGGAAACGTGTTCACGGCTGTGGCGAATCATCTCGCCACCTCGCCTTCGGCTCGGGCCGACATGTTTCGCCACAGCCATGAACAAGTTTCCAAGTCCCCTGCCACCTGACCGTACAACTAATATTGCCCAGTTCATGAAAGCGACAAGGGATGTAAATACACATGCTGTAAAGTGTCGGTCGTTACATCCCAACGTGTGGAAGTGTTGGATGTTTAAGCACACCGAACTGAATTTGTCATGCTTTTATGGAAATTGTTCCAATAGCAAACTTAACAGGTGATTCCAGTATACGAGGGCTGTTCGATATGTAATGTGTATTGTACCACAGCGCGATAACGTTTTGCACGATTTCGTGGATGATGATACGCTTGAATAGCTCTATTCAATACCTTTCCAACGGTATAAACACGAGCCTTCAGCTCCACATAGTTTTAAACTTATAGTCATTTCAATAGAGCTAGTCATTGACCACCGTTGTAAAAATGGTTGGGAAACGGATTAAGAATATTGAAGAAATTACAGCTTATATATAAAAGTTCGCACAAAACTCGGTCATTCGGTAATGCAGATTTTTACTGAATTGGGGGAAGTTTATGGGTCTGATAAGGTATCTTATGAGACAGTTCGTAGTTGGAGAAAGACATTTCTGACTGGCACAGAGTCCGTCAAAGATGCAGCAAAATCTGGCCGACCTGTGACTTTAACAGGCAAGGCAAATGTCTCAAAAGTCAGGGAAATAATTGAAAGTGATGGCAGGTACACCATTCGTGATATTGCCAACGCTGTTGGCATATCGCTATCGCGGGTGCATTTCATTTTGAAGCGTATTTTGAAAGTACGAAAGATTTCTGCCAGATGGATACCTCATATATTGACAGATGACCAAAAACGGGTACGAGTACAAACCGCTAAGCAATTGCTCAAAATGTTTCCCAAATTCAATCAAAGACAATTTGCAAACATTGTTACTGGTGACAAAACATGGGTTCACTATTTCGAACCAGTAAGAAAAATTGGAAACAAAATATGGCTAACTAAACACGGTAGAAGGCCTGTAGTTGCCAAAAGAAGCACAAGCACAAAGAAGGTTCTTTATTGCATATTCTTCTTATGTGATGGTATAGCCGTACAAATTCCGGTGCCGACGGGCAAAAGTGTTACAGGTCGGTATTACCGAGATGTTATACTAAAAAAGGTCAAGAAATATTATCTTGAACGACGACCTGTGTCAGGATTTAGGCATGTTCGTCTACTTCATGATAATGCTCCATCACATACATCTGAGCTTGTGAAACAATTTTTGAAGTCGAAGAATGTTACCGTCTTGCCACACCCACCATATTCTCCAGATCTGGCCCCATGCGACTTTTTCCTTTTTCCAAAATTAAAAGTTCTTATCTGGTCGTCGTTACAAGTCCCGACAAGCCCTTGGCTCAGCCATCGGTCAGTGCCAGAGGTCTACCTAAATCAGCGTACCGTGACGCATTTCAGAAATGGATTCAGAGATTGAAATTATGTATTTCAAACCGCGGAGAATACTTTGAAGGGATGTAATGTTCATTTCACTATTTGAGTCGAATGCTTTTGAGATATCGTACAATACACATTACATATCGAACAACCCTCGTACAGTTTGTCTTCAGCATTATTCAGTCATTTTAGGGCACCCATTCATGCGATTACCAGTATTCGCACAGATATTTGTCAAAGCCACGGGCTGTTTTTTCACCATGTTGAAATAATATGTAGAAATTTCAGTGTTTCACCGACGCTTATTTATTGATTGTAATGGAGTTTTAACGCCGTTTTAACAGCCAGAGTCGTATCACGGCGGTACGAGCACCTACGCATGTGTTCCCCGACATTTTCATACCAGTACTGACACAACTTTTTTCCCCAAGTCACAGACTACTTTTCTCATGCACCAGAAGTGAAAAGCAAAAAATCTCCACAAAGAAAGTTTACCTCAACCGGATATCGAACTCACAACCATCACTAGTCAGATATGCTAACCACTTAGCTACGTGGTCGGGCTGTTACACCGATGCACGGCGCCAAGTACCATTATAATCCTCACAAGGGATTCGATAATGATACAATAATGATACGACAGTCTATGACAGGAACAGACCTGAGAAAGGACAAGAGACAAAACTTTGTGACATAGAGAAGTATTTATTTCGGAAAAAAATGGACAGATAAGCAAGGTCAAAGCAAACGACCATGAAACTTCCGATCCGCTTCTACTACGATCAATGCGTGTCTTTTGTGCTGGTGCCATTCCTGCTACGATTCATGGCGTTTTGACCAGAATTTCGAAGGGCCGCGGAACCGCCGCTCCGTGGAATGGGGGTTCTAAATATACTGCTCAAATTTTGATAATGATCGTTTAGATATTTCAATACGGGTATATGTTACAGCAATGCAGTTTTGCATTAAGAAAATCCATGTCCACAGGTGGTTTATTTCATCAGTATGGCAATGTAACATATTGAAAAAACCGTAGCTGATACGTGCCACACATATACATTAGCTGAATCTAATATGGTGATCTCTAGCAAATTTTTGACTAGTATAGATAGATAATAATACATATTGATACACAAGGAGTCTAGGGCAGGAACAGAGCTCGGACAGAACAAAAGGCAAAAGAACATGCCATGTAAAGAAGTATTTATTAAAAAAAATAATGGACGGATAAGAATGCATAAATATATCCATGTTCACTTACACACCAATTAGTATTTTAGAGCTCAGTCCGTGACTCAAAGAGCTTTATAATTAAGGAGTTGCCAGTTCGAATCCCTGAAAGCCAATACGCATCTCACCATTAATGGCTTGCATCACGCGAAAAGGGGCATTCGAACATTTGCGTAAAGTGTCGTCTCAGATCAGCCTGCGCAGGCCAATCCGAGCCGGCACTTTACCACTACATTAGATTTTGTTCTTCAGTAGACTTAGGGAAAACAGAAAATTACATAAAAACGGAAAGTGTCGTTTCGGATTAGCCTGCGCGGATTGCGCAGGCTGATCCGAGACGACACTTTACCCAAATGTCGGATTGCCCCTTTTTGCGTGTTGCAGGCCATTTGATGATGGTAATTGTAATAGGAATCATTACTCTCTCAAAACTGAACAACTTAATTCCTGTTTATTTTTGTAGGAAGCAAGACATTGGCTGGGGCAAGTTTTGTCCGTGTAACCAATCAAAGTACACGCAACTAATAATAATAAAAAAAAAAACCCTTGTCACACATAACATGCGTAAAAGTGAGCCATGCTCGGGAAAAAGGGGATTTAATGCATTTTTCATGATGCAGTATACGAAGCAATTTATCTCATGGATCTTTAAGATCCATTTTGTCTAACAACTAACTGGATCATGAGATACAGTGGTCCTTGGACATGCAGAAAAAAATGACAAAACAAAAAGTTTTTACTCACGTCAGCCTATGCGGAATGTGCAGGCTGACATGAGTCGATACTTATTGCAGATCCATTAAACCCCTTTTTAACAGAGCATGGCTCAATTATAATACAAAAAAATTCTTCTTTTGCAGCAATAATTGTACAAGTATTTTTATATATTTCTCTACCAAACAACATTTATGGTTTTTTGAATTTGAAAGTATTAACAGATGACAAATTAGATACTCGTATGGCTCAAATGATGGAATTCGCCGTAATTAAGATAGACTATGTTCTGGGAAACGGAGAATATGCTGGTTTCTAACATTTTCTCCTTTTCAACAATTTTTCAAAAGCTTTCTTTCTCAGTGTCGTTAAAACTCGGGCTAGTTTGGTATAGGGTTAACAGAAATCCATATTTTACAACAGTGATTTAATTCTTTCCCAAATGACAAAATTCCGGACTTGTCCAAATTCAAGCATTTGCAATGTTTTCAAAAGGTGTCTTTCTCAAGGTCTTTAAAACTCAGGAATGTGTAGTAAAGGACTTAAACGATATGTAGAGCAATCTGCTAAAATTCTTTATGAGGGATAACAGTTAAACAGTGTGTTATCAAGAGTGGCATGCACAGGCTCTTTGTTTTTTAACAGCTATCACCATCTATGAACTAATATATAAGACAAGAAGTCCAACTGTATTACCTCCATACAGAGTCTATTGTCAGTACTTTTCACTTATTTCTAATCTTCAATTAGGAAAGGTCATTACTTGTATGGTTTTTTGCAATAATTTATCTTAAATCTGGTACATGGAATTGAAGAAATGAACTAATATTAAGAAAGTAATAATGATCGTAACTTTAGAAGCAGACAAGTTTGTTATCATCCCACCATGAGATGGGAATTTTAATACCGTGGTGAATAAATTTAACAAATGTGATTGGTTAGTAATATTTTAATATTAGCTTTGAAATAATGGTGTGATGCTTAAAATAGTTCAGACCAATCAGATGGCAAGTTGGACAAGTCTGATTGGTCAAAACTATTTTTTGCATCATGCCATTATTTCAAAGCTTATACTGAAATTTCACTGACCAATCACATTCGTTCAATATATTCACTGCTGTATTGAAATTTTCATCTCATGGTTGGGAGAATAACAAATGTTTATCTCCAGAGTTATGGCCTTAATTACTCACTTTTTATTTATCTGTTTGTTCCATTTCATGTACATATAGTTGACAGAAGATAAATTACCATACTCATATAACATAAAATCAACAACCTCTCCAAGTGTGAAACATGTATAAAGTACTGACAAACAATAGGGGGTTATAAAAGGCAGGTAACAGACTTGCATACCTTGTGTTATAGATCAGTTAATAGCACGCACAGTTTGTCAAAATCATAGTGCCTATGGTGACATGCTTTAAAGTTACAGAAGAATCAGTAAAGAAAAAGCTACTATTGCACAACTTTATCTACACAACATATATAGTAGTAAAAGTAGAACACAAAAAATGTATTTATACAGTCAAATCAGTAGCAGAAAATATCACAGATCATGTATATAATAAAGCTAAAAATATTTAGAACTATGCATCAACTGAACAGCAATTCATTTATCACTATAACAATATTGTTTTTGTATTTTTTTCTTTTTCTAAACAAATTTCTTCTGAAGTTTACAAAAACCAAACAAAAAATAAAAGAATGGGACTTATTAAGATGTTTATTTCATATGTGGAAGAATAATAAGGAAGGGTAAAATTTTACCACAATACATGTGTAAGTTACTGAACACTTGAATGTACTTTCCTTAACACATTAAAGTGGAAAAGACAGCTTGTTAGATATTTATTTAAAATGGGATTAACCGTTATGATTTATGTTTTAATACATGGATAATGTGAAAAATGTTTGTTAAAAAGTGAAGATGCTCATGGTAGAAAAATTGTCTTTTTGCTAAAATGTTTTTAAAAGTGACCTCCTGTAAAATAAACAAAATGTCTATGAATCCGGTGATGCTCAAGTTTAACTACATGGTATTATCTACTTGAAAACGTAGCAATAGTTTTACTGTCCTCTCTACATGAATACTTGTCACACTGGAAAGTAAGAGCACAAGAATACAGAGAAGCAGATTAATCTTCACTGGAATGATCCTACCTCTCCTTTTTATTGCCAATGTAAAAGATTAAGTTATAAGAAAAACCTTTTGTCCAATGGCAATAGAAGCAAAAGATTTGAAAATCTTCATTTAAGAGCAAAGTTTTATATTTGGAATTCTCGGCAATTCAGTTATATGATAGTTCTGTGAAGCCCCTTTTACGGTTCCCTGTAAGTTTGGTTAAATCTGTTTGAAAAGTAGCACAGAAGACTGACAAAGAGCTACTAACAAATTTGTGTCTTAATATACTGCGATACATACAAAGTATATCATACATGTACGTTGGGTTCTAAATATAACATATATGAACTTACCGGTACTATTAGCTTACCTATCATGAGCCGAGAGAGTTCTCAATTTGCAAGGTCATTTGCTAGCAATACCTTAATAGCATTACCATAACCCTGATCTGCCTCTGTTATTTCTGAGAGAGTTAATGTAAAGGGTAACGAATTTGAAACATGGTAAACTACAAAAAGTGCCTGTAATAGCATGAGCGTATAAGCTTGACTTAAACAATTAAACCTTATAACAAGAGGGCCATGATGGCCTAGTATTGCTCCACTGGCTTTTAAAGAATGTATCATGTTCTTATTTGGCACTGACAGAGACATAAATCATGAGAAATCTGTATGGCAATAGGCTTTCATAGAGAAAATAGCCAACTCCTCAAGTCATTTATTTATTCAAAATGCAAAGATGATGTCAATGAATACAAGCAGGTCTAATCATGTATTGTTCATACCAAGTATCAATGAACTCAAATATAGAATGTATAGAATCAGTGGCATGAATGGTAAATTTCTAGAAAGATACAAACCCAACGTCATAGAATATTTAACTCATCTACGCATAACAATTAACCTCATAAATAAATCACTCTCACTGAAAACTGAAGATTTTCTATCCAAAAAACTGGACAACCCAACACCGATTACGTAATAGTACAGTTTGATAATCATGGGAGGTAAATGGTAACAAACTATGTATATCTGTTATGAATGAACAGGTGCTATTTCCCTTGATCAACGTTATAAAGGCTTTACTCGTTCTTTAAGAAGATTTTTAGAGTTCTCTCTATATAAGCCTTTGCAAACCGTGTTAAATACCCGCCCTCCCACCTCACCCCAGTACTATTCTGAATCTCGCTACAAGCCAACTAGATGATACAGGCAAGTTCTAATTAACCTAGATCTTACAGTTGGGAACCAGAAGATTCTTGTAGTTTTTAGTGTATAAGCCCATGTAAAAACTTTTGATCCCCTGGATTGAGCCAATTTTGACCCCAAGGCCTACGATAGGGACACTCTTGGTAGAGATCTAATCGATGAACCTGCATACAAAATTTGGTATTCCTAGGCCTTACTGTTAAGAACAAAAAGATTTTTGAAGTTTCCTTTATTTAAGCCCATGTAAAAATTGTGACCCCAGGGGTGGGGTCAATATTGACCCAAGGGCTATAGTTTGACCAACCTTAGTAGGGGTCCACTAGATAAAGCTACATGCCAAATTTGGTAACCCTATGCCTTATAGAGAGGAACAGGTAGATTTTTCAATTTTTTTTTCTACTGGCTTTTGGCCAGTGGAGCTAAAAACGGTCCCATCTTTATACATGTATGACCCTGAAGAAGACAGATTTTGTAAACGTTATGGGACAAAGAGAAATACTGAAAACTAGCATTCTCTACTTTTAAAATACAATTTTCTATCATGTAAAAGACAAAGCCCGACATCTTAGTATGTCTTCCTTTTCTTGGCAAATACCTGCCATATGGAAAAATTCCATATATTTTTTTTTTTGTCTGATAAACAAAGCTGATAAAAACTTAACAAAAAGCTGATAAAACAAAAAGCTGATTATTACTACCCTTTATCACAGATATTCAGTCATAGACTGGTTTGAAGCCACTTTTATTGGCTCCTCCAGCTGGAAAAGGTGCATCATTACCACTTGTGATTTGTTTACGTTTGGGGATGGATCCCTCACCCTGAACCAAAGCCTGGTATCTTGAGTTGTCATTCTCATCCCCTGTTAGGGCTATATTTCGTAAATGTGGCATCTCGGCAAATGGCAAGTACATCTCTCCTGTTAAAACAAATTGTATCAGAAAAATTTTAATGTGTATAGGTAGAGTATTGTTCAGACTCATTACAGCATGCACTCTTACCTCTGACCTACAAAGTACTTTACTATTTTCTGTCTCACCCCGTCTCTAAAAATGAAGATTCTTTCCCATCTATTTAAAAGCACCAAGTTTTCTGATTTCAAATATATATTCAACATCTGTACTGTGTCTCTGACTAACTTCCATCTTCTGTCAAAGTTAACCAGAACTATAGATTCTAGAATTGAGGGGTATTTCTAGATGTTGAATACTACCCTTAAACCCTTTACCAAACAGCAAAATTTTAGACTAGTCCAAATTGGAAGCATTTGCAGACAAAAAAATCATTGTGACTCAAAAATTGAAATTTGTTTTGGGAAGGGAAGAAAACATTGTGAGAAAAGGAGAAAATGCTGGTTACCAGCATTTTCTCCTTTTCCCACAATGTTTTCTGAAGGCTTCCTTCTCAGGGTCGTAAAAAACCTGGATCGTTTGGTAAAGGGTTAAACCCTTTACAAAACAATCCCCCAACAATGACCCAAAACAAAATGGCTTTTAAAAACATTTGTGGAGAAAAGGAGAATATGCTTGTTTCCGAGAAAATGCAGGAAACCACCATTTTATCCTTTTCCAACATCATTTTTTACCATTCCAAAAACAAAATTTAACTTTTGACTAAGATTTATTTTGTCATCTGAAAATGATTTCAACTTTTCTACATTATTTCTAAAATTTTGTCTTTGGTAAAGAGTTAAACAGCATTTCACAAGAAATAAGGAGAGGAAAAAGAGTTTTCATATCATCTTTCCTGTCCTTTCCTGTCCATGTTTTTTTAATTTCTTAAAGGAGACTTACCCTTTCACCAATACAGCATTGTAAACTTTGTGTTCAGCCAAAAGCTTTCAGACAAAATACTCTTTTTTATTGTTGCAGCAGTTCAATTAATTCATAATCTCCTGACTCAACAGTCTGTGGCAGAATACATGTACTTTAAAAACATTTTCATTATCTATGAGTAACACACATCTACATATGTTGCTAAAGGTGGTCAGCTGCAAAGTTTCGTCTATGGCATTAGGAGGAATACATTTTCACTGTGGTTTTGAAGGTCTTTATCCGTATACAGAATTTATCTTAACCAAAAACTACTCCTATTCTTTGAATTTTTCCCTAATTAACCTTCTAATTAGAATCATAACCTACCGGTAATACATATACAATATAATTAAGTCATGCTATGGCAAAAGAGGATTTAATGCACCTCCTTGATGCAAAACACCAAGAAAGTCATGTAATTATGGATCCATAGAGACCATTTTGTCCAACGACAGACTGAATCATGAGGTAGAAAGGTCCTCTGACATGTAGAAAATTTATAAAAAGTAAAAGGTGGGACTCATGACAGCCCACATGGACTGCACAGGCTGACATGGAAAAATACTTTTTGCAGATGCATTAACTCTTTACCACACAGTCCCGTGTTTTAACGACCCTGAGAAAGAAACCTTTTGAAAACATTGTGGGAAAAGGAGAAAATGCTGGTAACCAGCATTTTCTCCTTTTCTCACAATGTTTTCTACCCTTCTAAAGACAGAAATCATCACACTTATCGTCTGCAAATGCTTTCAATTTGGACTTTACTAAAATTTTGTCAATTGGTAAAGAGTTACTCCCCTTTTACACAGCATGGCTCAATCGTGTCTCAAGTGAAAATTAAATGAACAATGAATAACAAAAGCTACATACCCACAGGCAAGCCTTTCTCAACTCTCATCTGTTCTGTCTCAAAGAAGGTTTCATGGTCCTCCCAATGTTTATCACACGCAGCACAGAGAAAATTTGAAATAAAATGTCCGCACCCACAACCTGTAACAGCATTGAGATTTACTTTAGTAGCACTGAATAAATGAAACAAACCTTCTCAAGACCAGCCCACATAGCTCAATAGGTACAGCGTAGGACTCATGAACGTGATGTTTCGAGTCACTTGAGGGTGTGGGTTCGATCCCCACGGCTGGCCATCTAAATTACTAATAGTCTTTCGGATGAGACGTTAAACCGAGGTCCCGTGTGACGGTGCTATACACCGAGCACGTAAAAGAACCAGGCGTAACTTAAGATGGGTTTCGTCCTGTATCTGCACTATCCCCCATAACAATACTAACAGCCTTCAGGGGGCGTCGCTCATATGGGCAACTGGTGGCGATGATAAATAAATGCAAATTCAATCAAACCTTCTCAAATGAGAATAACTACCATATTTCTCCTAATAAAAGTGCTCTCACTAATAGTAGCTCCCTTAAAAACCCTTAAATCATGATAACCTAATGTTGATTAATTGACAATATTTGAAGAATTCGATGAATATTTCCTCTAATTTGATTAACATTTCCTCTTAACAATCACTAAATAACAAAAAAATACAAACTTGGACAGACTTTTTGCTTTGCAAATTAGGTACAAAATAAAGGCTCCATATCTATGTTTTGCATAGCTCCAAGGAGCTTTTATTAGGAGAAATAAGGTATCAAAACATCATGTTTTATCACATAACCTCCCTTGTTTTCAGGGTAATATAGCCATTACATTTTCTAATCATACATTTGAGATAAGATTTTGTGATGTTATATAGGAGCATTATGTGCATCATGTCATAAAACAATATATCCTTGCCTTTTATTAAAAAAAAAAAAAAAACACATCTGACACCAATTTCCCAGTCACTTCAATTGTGAAATTGATAATTGTAGAAAAGCTTATGTTTGTTTTATTTCAAGATTTAAAATTAAGTACCAGTAATTAAATTCAGGTTCTTTAGAACTATTTTAAGCTCCAAAAGTACACCTATGTCAAAGCATCATAGCAGTGTGTCCGTCTTATTCATGAATATATAGGTCTTCATAGAGATCTGGCAATTTTTTCCAGTAATTCTTGAGAAACCATTATGTGATAAAAAGAATCTAACATTCACTTGCGTTTGAGATAGAATGTCATTTAACTCATTAAGATAAACCGTTATAAAGCTCACTAACGGCTCAAACAAATTTTATCTCAAGTGCCAACTACATGTGATATGTAAGATCCTATATATCAAGACTGTTTTGGCAAAAATATTTAAGCCTTGCGCTGTGAAAAGGGGGCTTAATGCATCTGCGAAAAGTATCGACCCAGGCCAGCCTGCGCAGTCCGCGCAGGCTGACTTGAGCCGAAACTTTTTGCTCACAGGCTGACCTGGGCCGAACTTTTTGCTATTGGTCAATTTTCTGTATGTCAAAGGACCAGTCAACCACATGATTAAGTAGGATGTTTAAAAAAGTGGCTCTTATGGATCCATAATTATGTGATGACTTGGGCTAGTGTCATGCATCACAGAGATACATTAAGCCCCTTTTTACCAGAGCACAGCTCATTTTTCATGGAACACAGTAGTGTAGAGGTACATCATCAGCCTCTCACGTAAAAGCTTTCGGGGTCCAATCCAGTAATATGTGGGGGTGAACCTGTGGCACCACCCACTGCCAGAGTACTAGTTATGGTCTCAAGGAAGCAGTCATCGGGAGTGATTAATATAAGTTGTAAAACTTGTTTAACAATCCAGGTATAAACAAAACTACACTAGCATGTTGCAAAGTAACAGACAGTACAGATCCAAGATCAGATTGCATGTTCTATACAGTCTTATCTTGACCTACACTTTCTGCAAATGCAATATAGACTTGTTCATAAAATGGTGAGATTTATACACAACTCTGTCAGTAACCATACTATACAGTTTAACAAAAGGTAACTCAGTATTCCTTATTGAAGTTATATTTTAGAAAAACAAAAGGGATATTCCAAAGCTAGCAACTAGCTGAGAATTTTTTTGTCTTATCTAATTGGCACAAAAGTGAATATGGCTAAAGGCTTCAGGCTTGATTCCTAGAAATTTACTGAATATGAATTTACAGCTATATGTAGGTTGTAATTTACTATGTTCATGTTCACCAACAGGTCTAAATCTGGTTCTAACTCTAAATCCAAGACTATTCTTCTGATTGGCCCAGAAACTTTGTCTCAGCCAATCAGAAAGCTTGTCATGCAATTTAGAAATAACACTCTGTCTCAGTAAATAAGATGGCTAGACTCTTTGTATTGTTTATATCGATGTTTAACGCAGTTTAAACAGCTTAGGTCATATCACGGCAGTCAAAACACCTACGCATGTGTTTTCCGGCTTTCTCACACCAGTACTGACATAACTTTCTTACCAAGTCTATAACTACTTTTCTCAAATGCATCAGAGGTAAGAGGCAAAAAATCTCCACAAAGAAAGTCTGCCTCAACAAGGTATCGAACACACATCCAACAGGCCACAAGTCAGACTGAGCTTCCCGGCCGGGCAAGCCTAGACTGAGAATTTGGAATTAACATTCTGTTTCAGCCAATCCCTTGCCTTGTCTTGAAACAAACTTAAAAAGTTTCATGGGTTGAAAGAATTGCACAAGAATGTATCATCAAAATTCATATTCAACAATCATTCTAAATTCTAATTCCAAGTGTAAATTCCGCAATTAATTCTCATTAAAATTTCTGAATGGCTAAGAAATTTTGTTTCAGCCAATCAGATTGCTACTCTAGGAATTATAGACTAGAATCAACCCTTTACTACACAATCTTGAGTTTTAATAACCCTGAAAGAGAAAGCTTTTGAAAACATTGTAGGAAAAGGAGAAAATGCTGGTACCCAGCATTTTCTCCTTTTCTCACAATGTTTTCTATTTTATCAAACACAGAAATCATCATTTAAACATTTATTTGTCATTTGCAAATGCTTTCAATTTGGTCAAGTCTAACATTTTGGTAGAAGGTTAAGTTTAGAAAGCTGGTAAAATAAAAGGTTCAGAGTACAAACCTTTTTTACACCTTCTCATGCCTGTTGGATCATGTTCTTCATGGGTGTGCTTACATCTACATTTAGCTCTCCACGTACTGGGGTCAAAATCTCTTCTACGCTGCATCCAGAACTCTCCAACATCCTCTGGTCTTGACGGGATCCATGCATACCCTTTACACTTACAGCCCATTTGTTTGCATGGCACCAGAACACTTTTTCCTAATGTGAAACACATAAAATTGAGCCATGCTCAGTGAAAAGGGGGCTTAATGTATCTACGAAAAGGATCGACCCAGGTCAGCCTGCGCAGTCCGCGCAGGCTGACCTTGGTCAAAACTTTTCGCTATTGCTCAATTTTCTGAATGTCAAAGGACCAGTCTATCTGATGATTAAGTCGAATGTTAAAAAAAAAGTGGATATTATGGGTCAATAAGTATGTCATAGCTTGCTTGGTTCAATAGATCACGGCATGCATTAAGCCCCCTTTTGCCAGAGCATGGCTCAATTAAATGAGAAAATTCAAAGTTAGCTCTCCAAAGTAAACAGAAAAAAGTATGGGGGGGGGGGTCTAACCTCATTTTTTAAACCATTATTCCAGTAATATCTTTGCTGTCAGTGCACCTATCCATGCTTTCCTGTAGTATCTGTTACTGATACTATGCACATTATGTTTTCCGTACCACTGGCTGCTTTCCCACATATCCATTGTCTGAAAACAATGTTTGGCAGAGAGAGCGGAATAAATCCTGTTGAAATGACTACAATCCATTCTCAGAGAAAAAAAAAGTTTGGCATTTCCAAAAGTAAAACTTTTGCAGACAACAAATGTGGCTCAAGTAATGGTATTTGTCCTTAAAAGGTTATACATGTATAACACTATGGGAAAATGAGAAAAAGCCGGTTCCCACTATTTTCTCCTTTTCCTACTATGTTTTCAAATGCTTTCTTCTTTACGGTCATCAAAACACAGCATTGCCTTGGAAAGAGTTAGAAAAGCATACCTGTGTATTTGTCATGTTCCCCAAGAAGATGACCGCAGAAACATTTAGACATGTTGTTCACTCTCTGACAGTCATGTTTAAACTCGGGACATCTGTAGCCTATGTATATACCTGTCATCAAGAAAAGACAAGTCTATTCTGTTCATTCTTTTCCACACAACAGAATTTTAGACTATCTCATGTGGGAAGCATTTGCAGACAAAAACTTAAAATATGTCAAAAATGGTAAGATTTGTATCAGAAAGAATCGAAAACACTGGGAGGAAAGAAGAAGATACTGGTTGCCAGCATTTTCTCCTACTACCACAAAGTTTTCTTAATCCTTTATCCTTTGGGTTGTTAAAAACTCCAGATTGTTTGGTACAGGGTTAAGTTATTACCTCCTGAAACAAAGAAAAGCCTCAATACTTCAAGTGACAGAGCGTATGACTTGTCGGCAGAAAATCTCAGGCCACTTGAGGGAGGGAGTCTGATTCCCATGGCAGGCCAACTAAAATTATTAATCATCTTTGGGATGAGATATTAAACCTAAGTCTTGAGCAATGGCACTATACCCCAAGTACTTAACCCTTTACCAAACAATCCCTTGTTTTCATAATGCTGAGGAGGGGGCCTTTTGAAAACATTGCGTAAAAGGAGAAAATGCTGGTAACCACTATTTTCTCCTATTCCCACAATGTTTTCTATTTTTCCAAAGACAAGTTTTAATTTTTGAGTCACATTTATTTTGTAGTCTGCAAATGCTTTCAATTTGGACAAGTCAAAAATTTTGTCATATGGTAGAGAGCTCAGGTACCTGGCCTAACTAAGTATGGGTCTCATCCTGTATCTTGCACTATACTCTGTTACATAACTAACAGCCTTGTGGTGGTTGTCGTCCACATGGCCAACCAGTGGTGACAATAAATAAATCAATAATCAATCAATCCTGAAATAATTTTGCAGCAGATAACATTGAAAATGTTATTGCAAAACATGCAAATAATGCATTTGTCATGAATTAAGATCTGGTAGATCAATACAGTCTGACCTGTATTAGCCAAGCACTGAACACTTTACCAAGCAATCCCAAACTTTAACAACCCTGAGAAGAATGTTTATGAAAACATGGTGAGAAATGGAGAAAATGTGGGTGACCAGCATTTTCTTCTTTTCCCACCATGTTTTTACCTTTTAAAAGAAAGGTACACGTACCATTACTGGACCAACATTAAGTTTGTTGTCTGCAAATGCTTTCATTTTGGACAAGTCGAAATATTTGTTGTTTGTTAAACAGTTAACCCATTACCACACAATCCCTACTTTTGACGCCCCTGAGAAAGAAGCCTTTGGAAAACATTGTGGGAAAAGGAGAAAATGCTGGTAACCAGCATTTTCTCCTTTTCCCACAGTGTTTTCTACTCTTCCCAAACCAAATTTTAATTTTTCAGTCACCTTTATTTTGTCGTCTACAAATGCTTTCAATTTGGACCAGTCTAAAATTTTCTCGTGTGGTAAAGAGTTAAGGGACAATAAAACTGAGCTTGCTTAAGACAGGTCATTGCTTATAGTATATTTTAGGCTTATTTGCCTTTTCTTCTAAATCAAGATATGTATGCTTAGTACAGACTGAGTGCTTAATATATGTTAATAATGTTACCACTTATGCAGATTTTTCTTGTACACGTAAAACAATGAGGTAAAAGGAGAATTTGCTCACCAGGAACAATTTCTCCTAATACCTCAATGTTCCCACAGGTGCCATCCACTGAGTCAACTCTAAAACAAAAACAAAGATTTTTATCTTTTACTGTTGGCTAAATAAAATTTAACTGCCATGTTTGAAGACGATTTTGGTCCTAGCTTAGCGACTGGTTGCAAATAGAGCAGATCTAAGATCAGGCTGCATGTTCTGTGCAGTCTGAGTTGGATAATGTACCTTTAACTCTATACTAAAAAATCCCAACTTTTAACGACCCTGAGAAAAAAGTCTTTTGAAAATATTGTGGGAAAAACAGAAAATGCTGGTAACCAGCATTTTCTCCTTTTCCCACAATATTTTCTACCCTTTCTAAAACAAATTTAAAATTTTCAGTCACATTTAAGCCGTCATCTGCAAATGCTTTCAATTCATACTTTTTGTCGTTTGGTAAAGAGTTAAAACCTATTTATTGCTATTGGCAGTGAGATTAAAAATCTGATAAAACCTATGTGAAACTGGCATAAAAAGTCGTTTGTTTAAGTAAAACTACTTTATGTCCAAAACACTTCCATAGGCATAGCCAGGATTAAAACATTTATATGCACAGTAAAGCATGAAGTGCAGATCAGGGAGGGAGTGGCAGGGGTCCCCCTGCCGCTGGGGGGGGGGGTTTAATCCATATAATTAATTTAATCCATCTAGATCTAGATATCTTTCATTTGAAAAGGTGTGCAGATCTAGAAAAAAAAAATCAATCATAATATCACTGTGACTAACAACTTTGGTCACGGATTTTTTTAGACACATGTGCGTATTGCGCATAATGGGCGCTAGGCCCTTGACTTCATTTACGATTGACATAATATGGAACCAAAGAAAGCGCAATCATTTAATTATTCAATAAAAAATCCTGAAGTCTCTACCTGTTTTTTGAGCTTCTACAGCTGCCTCTGTTTCCGGATCAAACAATTTCTTCATTCTCGGCGCAAAATCATCGTTCATAGCTCTGGCAAAGGATTCCACATCGTAATTTTTGGCAGGCTGTATTTTCCTCATGGTGTAACCTGGTAAACAGAAGCACAATCACATATACATCTACAATGCACACTAATAATGTTTTGGGCAACATTTAACCATGTATTTCACAATTCCAAGTTTTGAACCCTTAACCACACATTCCCGACTTTTAATGACGCTGAGGAGGAAGGCTTTTGAAACATTGTGAGAAAAGGAGAGAATGCTGGTAACCAGCATTTTCTCCTTTTCCCACAATGTTTTCTACCCTACCAAGGACAAATTTTGACATTTGGGCCACCTTTAATTCACTGTCTGCTTTCAAATTGGACCAGTCTAAAATTTTGTTGTTTGGTAAAGAGTTAAACAACCACAAAGTTGGTTTTTGAAAACACTGTGGGAAAAGGAGGTTACCAGCACTTTTTCTTTCACTCACAATGTTTTCTACTTTTTCAGACACAAAGTCAATAATCTGAGCCACATTTACTTTTTGGTCTACAAATGGTTTCGATATGGACACACCCAAATTTTTGTAATCTGGTAATGAATCAACCCTCTCTAAAACCATGAGTCTTTTAAAACTGGAGGCATCTTCAGACAAAAAATTCATAATTGCCACTCTTACGAACATTAAAGTTCGCAATAAATGCATAGCTCAAATACAAACCGCACCTGGCGGGATTCGAACCCATGCGGACAAATATTCTTGTTTTTCGAGGTTTAAAAGACCAACACCATAACCACTGAGCCAAGAGAATTCTCCCTAATGCAGTTGTCAGGTATTGATTTTATACGGGAAAGCTATGCAGTAAGGAAGGAATGATCTCCCGTAACACTACAAATTGGCTTGAGTTTTCTGAAAGGCTAGAAACATTGTGGTCACCAGTATTTTCTACTTTTTCCACAACAAAGACAATTACCTATTTATTTTATAGGGTGTTTAATGCTGTTTTCAACATTAGCAGCGCTTTGCACAATATTCTTCAGACACTTTCAGACATCACTATCGTTGGAATAATGACAAGCAGTGAGAGAGGAATGAACCCAGTGGCAATGACTATCATCAATTCTCAGAGAGAAATAGACAGATTTGTGGATTCGAACCAGAAACTCCCTGGTTTCAAGCCTTGCATAGTACTGACTAAACTAAGTAAATTATCAGGCTTGTGTTTTGGACATCACTTGAACTGTGTTTCATTTTGTCATTTGCAATGCTTTCACTATGGGCCAGCCTGAAATTCTATGGTCTTATAAAGAGTTACCTGTAGATCATTATCTTTTGATACGACATTTTGCTCAAGACTACATTAATTAAGATTATGTACATGAAAGTATAGGAAATATTACAGCAAAGGGAGAAAACTAGTATGAGATCTTACAAAGCTTCATTTTTCTACCCTTTACCAAACAATCCCGGGTTTTCATGACCCTGGAAAAGAAGGCTTTTGAAAACATTGTGGGAAAAGGAGAAAATGCAGTAAAAAGCATCTTCTCCTTTTTCCACAATGTTTTTACCCTATCAGAGAGTTTAAAGGTGGCCCTTCAGATTTTGGGATGAAAATTTTACAAAAATACAAAAAAATCATCCTTATACTCTCAAAGCCTTTTAATTTTCATTCATAAAACCCCAGCAGTCGAAAACCATCCGACAACAAGAGAAATTAGAGATTTACTACGGCCCAGGTCGACACCGACGGGAATCACTGTCTATTTTTACATGAGCAACTCGCTCATTTACATACCGGAAATACACAGACAAAGCTTCAAACATAGCGTCCAAAGAAGACATGATGGAAAATAATTACATGTTTGTTATGTTATGGAATTAAAGCGTCATTAGTTACATGCCAGTCACTTGACATTCCCACAATGCTTTTTTTTATTTCTGGCGCAAAATCTAAAAATACCTTAAGAGGCTACGTAGCCTTTTAAGGGAACACCATCAAAAAAAATTTTTTTGGTAATTTTATGATTCTTAATTATTGATGATTTGTATTGTTTTTTTCATATAGATTTAGGTCATATATATATTTTTTAATTTGGTGAGATGTGAAAAATCTAAATACCCACCTTTAAGCTATTTTACCAATTCTGAATTCATAAAATGTAGATGTTTTGAATTTCAAGAGCCTAAAAATTTGTTGTTTTGGAAAGGGTCAAGACAAAAATGGCACTAAAACCATGGTAGAGATACTCATACTGTGCTTTTGTATTGTGGGGAAATAATAATTTGAAGAGTAAATAAATTAATTTGAACAATAAATAATTCTGTTTGCTTCTTGTCTAGTTTAATATTCTGAGCCTACTTTTTAAAGAAGTTTGTCACCTTCAGGGACTAACATTCCATCCTGTTTCTTCATGGCCACAGGACCTGGCAACTGTCTGGGAACAACATGTCCACTTCTCCTGGGCACAACAGCTTTACTGCCAGGAGTCTGTCAAAGAAATTGTGGTAACCCTTTTTCTTAGTTAAAAAAAATAAAATGGACATTATTATCAGTCAGAGTTGAATTTATTTCTTTGTGTAACACAGCTTCTAATATTATTTAAGTTATACCACAGCCCCTGTGCACATGCATTCCTTAAGTTTATATTACTAGAACTTTGCATGGCATCTCTTTCAAAGTCATTTGTAGCTAGCTTTCTAACAGTGACATAACCATCATCAAAACAATGTCCAGCAATGAAAGAAGAATCAATCCTGTAAAAATGACCATCATCAATCATCCGAAAGAATTTGGCCAAAATGGAAACCAGTGATACCTTGGTATCAACTTAACTCTTTCCCGCACAACAAAATCTTTGTACCAAATTGAAAGCATTTGCAGATGACAAAACTAATGTGAATCAAAAATTGAAATTTGTTTTGGGAAGGGTAGAAAACTTTGTGGGAAATGGAGAAAATGCTGGTTACCAGTATTTTCTCCTTTTCTCACAATGTTTTCAAAAGCTTTCTTCCTCTGGGTCGTTGAAAGTCGGGATTGTGTAGTAAAGAGTTAAGCCCTGCATATTAACCGAGTCAACATTAAAGGTGCATACATTACATTTTCAAGGCTGCTTTTGTCAGAATATCTAGATCCACGGATCAATAGATCCAAGATCAGACTGCACATTTTCTTATCTATGCTGCCCACTTAACCCATCACAGAATGACAACTTTCAAGAATAGTCAAAACTGAAAGCATTTCCAGACACTACAGCTCAAATTGTATGCCTTTGAAATGTGAAAAAACATTGTGAGAAAAGGAAAAAAATGCTGCATACCACTTTTTTTCCTTTTCCCATAGTTTTTCAAAAGCCTTCTCCATCTGGATTAAAACATGGGATTGTTTAGTAAAGGGTTAACCAACTAAATCTGGGTTGAATGCTTCGAGGATTAAATTGTTCAGCGAAAGAGTATTACAAATTAATGATCACTTTTTTATCACATAACCCTCCCTTGTTTCCAGTGTAATATACCCATCAGGAATTTTCTTCTCTTATACACTTTTGATATCACAATCGTGTTACATCATTTTTGATGTCATTTTGTATGTATTTCATAGAAGTGAATGGGGTTTTTTATGGATATTACCTCGGGTGCATCTGTAGATAGTTTTGCATCTTCTGATCTATAATTTGTGAAATATTGTTATGTAATAAAAAGAATCTGACACTCGTTGGCGTTTGAAATAAATTTCATTAAACTTGCAAAGAAAAAATGTTATTAAGCTTGCCAAAGGCTCGCTTAATAACATTTTCTCTAGACTCTTTTAATAAAATTTCATCTCAAACACCAACTCATGTCAGATCCTATATATCTTCACAAGGCATATTTTAATTGCAACAGACAATTACTAAATATACATTACCATTTTCTGTGGGTTTGGTGCTTTCTTGCTCATCTTTTTATCTCACTTAATTGATCTAAAAAGAAACCGGTAAAGTGTTTAACCTTTTACTTATAAAACCTTAAACCTTTACTAAACAATCCCTGGTTTCTACGACCCTGAGGAAGAAGCCTTTTGAAAACATTGTGGGAAAAGGAGAAAATGCTGGTAACCAGCATTTTCTCTTTTCTCACAATGTTTTCTGTCCTCCCCAAAACAAACTTCAATGTTTGAGTCACATTAATTTTGTTGTTTGCAAATGCTTTCAATTTGGACAAGTCTAAAATTTTTTCGTTTGGCACCTTTCAGAACTGTTATTATCTTTGTGGCCAGTGTAGATAAAAAAAAAATCAGATTGCACAAAAAAAGCAGTCTGATTTTTTATCAGTCCACTTTACAAAGACATTCAAGACAAAAGAAAATCTCAAACTGCACTTATTTGGGTATTCTTTCTATACTAAAAATGTCTGTAGCATTTGTTTTACACAATAAGGGTATACATAACATCAAGAACTAACTCTTTACCACTTATCCATAATTTTGACTACCCTTAGAAAGACGCCTTTTGAAAACATGGGGGGAGGGGGGGAAAGAAGAAAAGGCTGGTAACCAGTACTTTCTCCTTTACCCACAGTGTTTTCTGGCTACTTAGGGACCAATACTATCAATCAAAAAACATTTGAATCAGTTGTCAAAAACTTACCTCTATATGGAAGAGTCAGAAATTTAGCGGTTTAGTAAAAAGTTGAAAAACCAAATGTGATATTTTCACAAAATGGTAAAGAATGGCAGAGACTGTATTTCACCTAATTAACGAGCCCTGGCGCTATGCAAACGCAGACAGGGCACTCATAATCTTAGCCAATTTCCCGAAATTTAAGTGCTGTCACTTAGAGTAAGTACAGTACTTTGATCTTCGGTTTTAGTCAGTGCCAACTGTTAAGCGATTGCCATTTGAAAGACCTGCTGTATTAATGCAGAATATGGATTTTACCGCCGATCATAATTAATTTGAATATCAAATAGCAAATGTCAAGATTAACATGGGACACTGGTATTCGATACTTCGCTTTCTTCAAGTTTTTCCAAGTGAGTTGACAAATTTTGTGTTATCTGAAGTTTTTAATCTTATTGGAAGTGTATGTATACTCAGATAGTCAGGTCTTAATGTCATCGATATGTGAAGTAGTTAGGATTATGTCGATGCCGAACATGTAAGTTTATTTATAAAATATCTGTTGTCAGTAATTTTCTTCTGTCCACCATTGAAAAGTTTTTTACTTAGTGAAGTAATCTTGCATTCGGTAAGTTTGTCACTCCAGTTGTTGATTTTACATTAAAGTGGGGTGTGTGTGAGTATAGTCTGGAGGCCTCTGGAGTTCGTAATATAGTGGGGATTAGGGAAGGAAAATTAATTAGGTGAAAGAAGTTAATAAATTTTGGTGTTCATAAATGAAATTACATCTTGATTTTACGCCAATACAAACAACTTTCCTTTTTTTTATACCAAAATATGAAAAAAAGAATATTTCAACATTTTATTTAATTGTATTCCCATTTGAAAATGTAATGTCCATGATGAAATAAGTTTCCATGATGTCATTCACATTTCGTTTGTACCAAGCATTGCACAGACATAATACACTATACAGGGATACAAATGGCATGAGTATTAAAGTGACAGCAGTGAGATAAGTATCAGGTTATTAAACTGATATTTTTCCTAATCTCGTTAATGACTGACTGGATATATTTCATTTACAAGGAGTCGTATTTATGACTTAATTGCTGATCACACAATATATTGCTGATCACACAATATCATCTTTCAAATCAAATTGACCACGCATGCGCGGTTAACTGAATTTATAATGAGTGTTTGTTTACAAATGAAGGTGTGTTTGTGTCAAATAGAAGGTAGATTAAAAAAAGCTTGATGAAAACCTTGCCCTTCACTTGGTGTCAGCATGAATGGCTGCTATGAAAGAATGGCTGCTATGAAGGGGTGCGAAGACAATCACAAAAATAACATCGGAGCAACCCTTCGGACTGCAGGTAGTTCATTATACGAGTAATTTGCTTACTGAAAGTTATAAAGCTTCGTTGTTAATTTCTGAATCTTAAGGCATAATGTCTATGCAAAAACGTCCATAAAACTGAGAGAAATTTTACTCTGGCAAATTTGCCTAGGACAACTTTGAAAGGGGCGAATTCAAGTGGAACGGATCGTCTACAAATCCTTCAGTATCATTGAAGAAATCTTCAACACCCTTGAAAACAATAATCTAAGTCCTTGTTGATTGTATGATAACGAGAAGTTGAAAAATACCCTACTTTTACTATTGTCAAGAAAAACAGTCAATGAAGACACAACAGAAACACAGCAGTAGGCCCAGTTAAAAGGTAACTACCTGACGCGCCATTCGTAAACAACATTCTTGGTACCCGAAGTATTTAACTAAGACGGAAACCAATTCTGAGCTAATCTTAAAACCAAAAGAGAGAAAAATGTTTCATTTCTAGAGATAGAGCTGTCATGACAAAATCTCTAAAAAAATAATATAAAAATTAACAATGTATGAGATCGTTCTAGTAAAAAAAAGTTAAAATTTGTCAAAATGAAATTGAAATTTCTGTAAATTGAATATTTGAGATTATTCAAAATGTCTGACGGAGGTTGGGGTAAGTCATGTGGAGTGACAGATTATGAATTTTTTGTTCGCTTCTGCCGATTGATGCCCCTATATTTGTCCTTTTCTAACATTTCTTTGCAGACGACGAGGATTTCGAGCCACCAGCACCAGTCTCTGGCCCTACAGACAAGTGGGAAGGGGAGGATGAGGCAGATGATGTCAAGGTATGGCGAAATCCCGCTACAATCATGATTATGATGTCATCCTTGATGAGTAACATATTGTTAACCCTGCACTAAACGGTGTCGTATTTAAACGACCCTGAAATATACGTCATTAAAAACATCGTGAATAGTGGAGAAAATTCTGGTTTTTTGAGTGGACCCACATTCAATTCGTTGTCTGCAAAATTAATGCTCACAGTTTGGACGAGCGACTGATGTTGTCAGTTACACAGAACAAGATTTTCCATGAAGCACGATCCTGCGTCAATGATGTGACTTTAACTCAAGTGACCTCCGTAAATGAATAATAGAGCATCAGTGACACAGTGCGTCATCAGTGACGCAACTTTCCAAAATCTAAATCATCTTGGAAATTAAATAAATGGTCATAAATCCAAGTCTGTTCTTGCTTTAATATCTCAGATGAACACCGTTCTTTTTTTAACTACAGTTTTTTTTCTGATAAAACTGGTTTTCTGGTAATTTATAGAATGAGACTTCTTTATGTATTATTACCATAAAGTACAGTGGACAGTTGTCGTAAATATGAGCCCAGTCAAAGTTATAGTAGGGTTCTGTGTTATTTATAGCTTTTTTCCCACGACTGCCGGTAGATAAAAGTACACATTACCAGTCTGTTCTGTTCGCGTAAAATACTATATGGTAAACCGTAGCATTCTATCTCATCACCTGCTTCCTACAGCTGGAGATCATGCCATATCAAGCAGTAGTTCAGACGAGAATGCATCGTCTGTCAAAAATTGAAGTCGAGCTTTTTCTCAGAAATGACTTAAAGACTTCACTTTCTTGGAGTGTAAAGGTGAAATGTATTGAAATCTGTGCTTGAAGATGAAGAGACCCATTTATTTTGACCCCCTAAGTTAAAGAAATGACCCTCAACTAAAGACGTGAGGGGTCACAATGACCCCCAATTTCTAATACTGAGGGAAAACCCTGATACAAGTTTGGTAAATTGGACTTGTAAATAGAACTGATTAGAGGTTTTGGTATTAAGGAAATTATGAAATGACATTATAAAATGTTAAATTTTCACTCCTGTCTTCCTCTTGTTTGTTTTGAATAAAACCCAATCCTGAAAGTATATCCAGTGTTACTAATGTGTGACAGGTGTGTCAGTAATAGATAGGTTTGTTTAAGCCCCTGTAACAATATATGGCATTTTCAGGGCATTGGCCAGTGCTTTCATTAAGCGGACGTAGAAGTATGATTCGTATGGAAAATTAAAAAAAGGTCTGAAAAAAATGGAACTGAACATTTTTCGTATGTCGAGAAATTTCTAAAAACGTCTGAAAATTCAAACCTCGGCCTTTTACCTGTTTTTGAAAAACTAAGGGTTTAAACATCTGGAAGAACATGTGGCCATAAATCTAATAGAGTACCGTCTTGTATACACAACAAACTTTATACGCTTCAGTTAATGTTACATATTCGCATACATGTGATCTGAAAGGATTTGAAACGGGTTATTACCTTGACAACCGACTACAGCAATGCTAATTAAGGACGGCGATTTAAACCGATTACGCTTACAAAGGCAACGGTAAGGAAATTACTTGTCCTTAATCCGGATGCCCAAAAGGTTGGCGGTTTTAATCCAATTAAGGCTTAAATTCGAACCAATTTTTTCCTTATTAGAAAAATTAAGATTAGAGGTTATCTTTATGATAAAGAAATTTATTTTGACGAGTAATATCAATTATAAATGCGCGAAAATATATAAAAGTGGGGTTTTTTATCGTCAGTAGCCATGCAGCGCACTATATTAAAATGTCTAAATAAGTCTCCTTACTGTGTTACAGAGTTACCGTCTGACAAAAGTGAAATGAGATTATGATAAATGATATGATACGAAATAAAGTAAGTTGTTCACAGTGTTTTTGCTGTATGTTTTGCCAAGTCTCCTGGCAAGGAGAGGTAGGTATTACATTAAAAGTTAAAACAGTGTGCTGTTGATACTCATCAGAATTGTCTGATTGTTGATATTCTGATGAATACCAACAACATAGGGTTTTAAGAATACATTTTAGGTAGTCTAATTTATCACTTTTATTGTTGGAATTTAAATGCGAAAAGTTGATTTTTTCGCATAAGCCGAACATGAAAAATTTCTGACTTTTCACCAAATATTCCTGAAATTCTGACCTGGAATTATAAAATCTCTGAAATCGGCCCGTAATGAAGGCACTGATTGGTATGACGTTTATTTCCTAGAGCACCTTTAGATAGTAGAAAAGTTTGGATAATTTTCATGAAAATGGGGATGCCATGGCGTTCCCATCACTCCAGTTGTTGCTGCAGAGCTCCTATGGTGTATAATCCCAGTCCTACATCTTCGCTTTTCTCTGCACTGTCATGGAGCTTCCACCGCTTGCACTGTGCTTTAACCCTTTACCAAACAATCCCTGGTTTTTACGACCCTGAGATAGAAGCCTTTTACAAACATTGTGGGAAAAGGAGAAAATGCTGGTAACCAGCATTTTCTCCTTTTCCCACAATGTTTTCTACCCTGCTGGAAACAAATTTCAATTTTTGAGTTACTTTTATTTTGTCGTCTGCAAGTGGTTTCAATTTGGACCAGTCTAAAATTTTGTCGTTTGGTAAAGAGTTAACAGTGCTTACACTGCGTGCACTGGGCTTTCACAGTATTTTTAAGGAGCTTATCTTGCGTTGATGGTGTGTTCATGATGTTTGTTTGCACTCTCTACCAAAACAAACTGTATACACATTTATCCATCATTTGTTTCTTTGCTGTCCTCTCAAAAAGTCAATAAAGAAAACAACTGCCCACAAAAATAAAAGGGGAAAATGAAGGTACCTAAAGCAAAAACTTCATACAGAAGCAAGTCACCTCATCAACCGGTAGGAGCCTGGCTTACTGGCATGCATCAGTCATGGTGAAACAAATGTTAATTTGCATATTTCGTTTAATATATGTGTGTTTTTGTCATAAAAAGGTTTATAGATGTGGTAGAAGCGCTTTGGAAGTGCAACAGTTGCAGTGGCAGTTCAGAACAGTCAGAAGAGAGCAGTAAAATGATTAGCTTTCCATACAGGTGTAGTTGACACACAGTATAAATGCAGTAGAGAGAAAGATCTCCATGCAAGGGCCACCGACAACCACAGTGATTGCTCTGCGACCTCTTTAAATCTTAATTACTACCTTATTATGGAATTGTCAAGTGGATTTACTATAGATACTAGGGATGGGAAATGCTGGTATTTAAATATTCGGTTTTTGTTATTTGAATATATTTGAATATTCATTTATAGAATTCTAGAAGTACTACATGTTTCGGTGTCCGAAATTTGATTGTCCGAATACTGGTACACTTTTAGCCACAAGATCATTGAATAAAATCCAGTTAAATATGTGCATTGGATACTTTAACTTAGTCTAGTTCACTAACCTTCATAGAGGAAGGTCACTAGTGAATCTGAAATCAGTCAGATTCCCAGTTGAGAGATAGACAAAAAGCATTGTAACACAAAAGATGAACAAAATGACTATTGGAACATGAAATCTATATTGGAAGATTCGGCCATTTTTCAGAATATTCCAATAATAGACTATTGGGTCCCATCTGTAATAGATACATGTAAGTCCAATGTACTTACCTCAAACTATGGTATAACAGTTGGACAAGCCTAAAATGTTGTCATCTGGTATAGAGTTACATCAGAATATTTGCATTTAAAGTCTCAATTTTTATATATCTACTGTTTTAAAATTTTGGTGATCCAAATTCAACAAGTGTCAAGGAAACTCTTATATGTAATTTTAGGATGCCTGGGATGCAGAAGATGAAGAGGAATTAAAGAAAGAAGAACCACAACCAGGTACTTGGACTCAAATCTTTAATCTGTTGGTTTTTTTAGATAAGCATGTTGTATCTCTTTGAGTGGTCTGAATTGGAATAATTTGCAGGCAATGTATTAAATGTGGTTTAACTCTTTACCACACAATCCCGACTTTTAACGACCCTGAGAAAGAAGTCTTCTGAAAACAATGTGGGAAAAAGCTGGTTACCAGCATTTTCTCCATTCCCGACAATGTTTTCTTCCCTTCCCAAAACAAATTTCAAATTTTCAGTCACATTTATTTTGTCGTCTGCAAATGCTTTCAATTTGGACCAGTCTACCAGTCTAAAATTTTGTTGTTTGGTAAAGAGTTAAAAGAACTGTGTCTGAAAAGCTGGATTTTTTTTTTTTTTTTAAGGACAAAATGCTGATGACAAGTACTTTTCTCCTTTTTCAACAAATTTTTCTTAACTCATTACCAAACGACAATATTTTAGGCTTGTCCAAATCAAAAGCATTTGCAGACGACAAAATAAAAGTGACTGAAAATTTGAAATTTGTTTTGTGAAGAATAGAAAACATTGTGGGAAAAGGAGAAAATGCTGGTTACCAGCATTTTCTCCTTTTCCCACAGTGTTTTCTAAAGGCTTCTTTCTCAGGGTCGTCAAAAGTAGGGATTGTGTGGTAATGGGTTAAGGTGTTTTTCCTCAAAACACTTACAACACAGGGTTGTTTGGTGAAAGGTCTATTTGAGTATGCAGATCCAGAAGAAAAAAATAAGTTTCAAGCAAAACATTTAATGAATCATGGAAAAGATAGGAAACTCTGACAGTGCATGATAAAATAAGCTTAGAACTGGTTAATCCTTTACCAAACTGTCACAAGTTTTAAAGACCCTGAAGCAGAAGACCTGCGAAAACATGAAAAACATTGTAGGGGGAAAAAAAGGGAAAAAATGCTGGTAACCAGCATTTTCTCCTCTTTCTACAATGTTTTCTGCCCTTCCAAATACAAATTTCAATTGTTCAGTGACATTTAGTTTGTCCTCTGCAAGTGCTTTTGATTTGTACAAGTCTGAAATTGTATTGTTTGATAAAGAGTTAAACCAGAGGAAAACATAATACATGTTTTAAGAATTAGTGATTTGTTGCAGTGCTTAAAGTGTAATACAGTTGAAAGTGATACAAAGTAACTTTTAAGAAAAAAATAAACGGAGGAAAAGTGAACATGGAACATATACAAAAATATCCCTCTTTGAAACCACATGTTGTAAATTTTCTATCAGTTTCCATTGCTAAAATGAGGTCTGATTAAAAATAATATTGACAGGTTTCCTGCTGGGCTTCGCATTTGGCGCCATTTGGTCTTTTGTAGGACATCCTTTATGAAAGTAAAAACGTCTTTTTATTTTTATTTTTTTAAACAGAAATCAAAGCTGTACAAAGAAAGAAAAAAAAACCTTTAGCTGAAAGGATTGCAGAAAAGGAAGCTGCTCGGCAAGCTGAAGAAGAAAGAGAGGTATGAGCATGTGACTCCTGTTTCGAGTTCATTTTATTCAGTTTTTAGCTCCACTGGCCAAGGCCAGCAAGTTTGTCATGGACCTTTGTCCATAATGCGTATGTTTGTGTATGCCTGCACCCTTGTGTGCATTTATTTTCGTTTCAAACATCATTAAAACTACAATTACAATTTTGACCAAACTTCACAGAAATTATTCTGCTATGGTGTTCATCATAATTCCTGATGAGAATTTGATTCCCTTTAAAAGCTGTGGCTGTTTTGGCAACAAAACCAAAAAATAATGAGGGACTCACTGCCAAAAATCGGTTTTTCCTAAATGGCAGATTAGAAGCCTAAATGGCAGATTGGAATTCTATGCAAATTGGCTTGAATGATCCTTTTGATAGACCTGTTTCACACTTTTTGATATTATTGTGATCAGATTACAGACAGATACATTGTAGTTTGTTACCATTTCCCTTGATTATCAAACCACATTGTAATATGATCGATACTATTGGGTGGGGTTTTACAGAGCTGTTGAAAATTAGGGTTCCACTGGATGCAACCTTGAAAAAGTCAGGGGTCCAAGCCCTAATTTTAGGGGTCCCTTATTACAGTCAGATTAAATTGCTCATACAGGATTTATCAGCTTCTGCTAACAAATTTTTTGTTCTAGTGAGAAATGGGAAAACTCTGATTATAAATGCAGGTTTGACTTGATTTGATACTCCCTCTATTTTAAAGGACTGTCATAAATTAAGTGTGCAGTAACAGCTATGTGGTTAGACGGTAATACCATAGGATTGAAGAAGATAAACAACATAAAGAAATTAATTTGTGAAAATAATGGCTTTTTCTGTCTTAAGTGACCGATGATCATTGTGCAGGCGCACTATATTCAAGACAGTTGTTTAGAATAAACAGGAAGCACCAGAGATTGCAAATCAAGTATGACCCTAATGTCCAAAGAACTGCAATCACATTGTGTTCACTTCAGTCTTGTGAACTGAAGAAATTAGGTGGACCGATCTGACTTTTACAAGACATGTCCATCGGACCGACAGCATATTGGAAAGACTGTGTTATAAGGCAGTGGAGGGACACAGGGCCATAATGGCTGTCTGGTTTATCAGTTCTCATCAACTTATCGATTTTGAAGAGATGACAGATTATTGGTATTGGTGTTGGTGATGGCTTATATGACAGACAAATTGAAAAAAAAAGACAAGAGTATTGGTCAGGAGATAAATGCTATAAACAACTGCAACTTGGAAAAAAGGTCCAAGTAATGCTTGTATTTCCAGGCTGTTGAAGGCCAGAATACACAGAAAAATAAAAGAACATGTATGTCCATGATTAGACACTTGTATTGTGCAGTGTGATTTCAATCCTATTCTCTACAAAAACATTATCGACTGCACTTAACTCTTTACCAAAAAATCCGGGTTATAACGACCCTTGGAGAGAAAACTTTTGAAAACATTGTGGGAAAAGGAGAAAATGCTGGTAACCAGCGTTTTCCACAATGTTTTTTAATGTATCAAGAACAATTACAAATTCTGCCATTTGAGTCATCTTTAATTTGTCGTCTGCAAATCCATTCAGTTTGAACCAGTCTAAAGTTTTGTCGTTTGGGAAAGAATTAATTCTCTGAGTATAAACCTATCACTTAATAAGCAGCATTTTTGCCATTTTTTACTATGTTTTCTGTCTTTCCAAAGACTTATCCTGTGACTTAGAAAATCTAGTTTGTCCGTGTAAATGCATTCAATTTTAACAAGTCGAAAATATTGTTATAAAATTAAGGGTCAATAAGAAATTTGCTTATTTTGCAGAAAGAGGAGAACAGAGAACTAACAAAAGAGGAAAAGAAAGCTGAAGCAGAAAGGTTAAAGAAAATCCAGGAAGAGGCAGATCTGAAATTGGCAAAAGAAGCATTTGGTAATTGTCCTTTTTCTGATAGATTTAAGGAAGGGTATACATCATATTATGCTGTAGTAGTTTTCCTGTGGTTTGTATTTGAGTTGTGCCAGAAAATTTCATGTTTGAGTTGTGCCAGAAAATTTCATCTTTCAGTAACATGTCAAAAATTTCCAATGTATGGAGAAGTAATTACAATCACCAGGAAAGTTGTTACAGCATAACCCTTTTATTACATACCTTCACATTTTTTCAACAAAATATTGGAATAATGTACAACTCTATTCAGAAATGGTTTGAAATTTAATAAAAAAAAAAAAAAATATTGTTTTCGTTGGTGATAATTTTTTTTTATGTGATCTTTTTTTGATGAAGGTTGGATAATATTATGACATAACAGGTTGAGTATTACAAGGGTACTAAGTTGAAGAGGAACATGCAGTTGCATTTAGGTTTCGTAATCATACAATATTCGGACCATATTTGGTACTCATAGATACTGGTTTTTTTCCTTCTTGTCTGATTATACCTATGCAAAATGCTTGTAATTGAGCCAAGTACAGTAATTAGTGGGTATGTAATGAAAGATGATTGAAGGCAGTGATGATTGTTCTTAAACTTCCGATTTTGAGGTACCTGTATTCACAATTGTAGCCTCTGAAACTATAGATAGGACATTGAATGCGTTAACTCTTTACCACACAACAAAATATTTGACTTGTCTATAATGAAAGCATTCGTACAAGAGATGCTAGACATGTTTTAAATGATGAAATTTGTTCCTGAAAGGGTAGAAAACATTTTGGGAAAAGGAGAAAATGCTGGTTACCAGCATTTTCTCCATCTCCCAAAATGTTTTCAAAAGTCTCCTTTCTCAGGGTCGTTAAAAGTTGGGATTGTGTGGTAAAGAATTAATGGATGGATCTATGTGTTAAATGATGTCACTCATAGTGCAATGGCCAGCTTTATAGGTGGAGGACAAAGTCCTGACATTAACCTTTAGAGTGTATGATAAACCGGAAAGACATTTTGAGTTCAGATTTAAGACGTAAATAATTGCAATATTATGGTTTCCTTTCTTTATAGGATTTTACTAGTGTAGATCAAATATCAGACTGCTTTTTTTGTGTAGTGTGATCTTGATCTACACCAACTGCAAAGGCAACTATAGTTATGAAAGGCACTTTAAGGGTCAAACCTAGATTCTCTAAAGGAAGCTAAAGCAATGAAATTTTTTCGAGGGAGGAACCAACAACTGGCTCTGATTTGTCAATTTCTCATTTCAGGAGTTGATGCAAGTGGTATAGATAGCATGTTTCCTGTCACTGAAGAAGAGTTTACAAAATTTAGAGAAGCTTTAAAAGGAAAAATAACATCATTTAGTGTAAGATTTGTGACCGTTATTTAATGCTAAAAGTATTGGTAGTTTATCTGAGATTTGGCTCCACCAAACAACAAAATTTTAGACCTGTCAGAATTGAAAGCATCTGCAGAGGACAAAATACACATACTGTGTAAGTGGAAATTTTTGCGACATGGAAATTTTTGTGATTTTGTGAATTTGAAAAATTCGCAAACTTTTCTGTTCACATATTTTACCACTAGTTTACCAACATATAACGAGTATCTTCAATTCGCAAACATTTTTGTTTGCAAAATGTCTGTAATTGGTAATTCGCAAATTTTTCGACATGCCTATATATCCACGTATATAGTAACTAAAAAGTTGAAAGTTGCTTTTTAAGTCTAAAAAGTGTCAGAAAAGGAGAAAATGCCAGTTAGCAGCATTTTCCACTTTTTTCCCAAAATGATGTCAAAAGTTGTCTTCTTTAGGTATGTTAAATCTGGGATTATTTGTCAAAGGGTTAAATGTTAGTTGAATTCTTAATGTTAATCGCTGAATAACGGTTATTACTTCAATATTGTTCATTTTATATTGATTGTGAACCAAGTTCTACAATTCATATAAAATCATTATTAAGGTCTATGACCCCTAACTCTCATATTTAAAGATGGAAGCTGCCGAGATTGGCCGAATAGCCTTTACGTAAACCTCGATGTTACACAATATTTACTGATGAGTTAATGAGTCTACGGCCCCTAACTCTCATATTAAAAGATGGAAGCTGCCGAGATTGGCCTAACAGCCTTTATGGAAATGTCGATGTTTACCGATGAGTTAAGGGCCGTAGACCTTAAAGGTGGCCCTTCAGATTTTGGGACGAAAGATTGACCCTGATCGTCACAGGGTTAGACTATGAACCTTTGATATAAGAGGCTATTGCTCAACTATCTCAACTGAAGCAGCTATTGTTTATGGGAAAGCATGAACTTTGATCTGTCAAAAGAAATATTTAATTTTAGTCAGACATCTTTTTTTTTTTTTTCACTTGATCACTTTGTAACACTCAGATTAGGCTAAATACATTTTACCCTATACTACACAGTCCTGACTTTTAACGACTTTAAAGAAGCCCATTGAAAACATTGTGGGAAAAGGAGAAAATGCTGGTAACCAGCATTTTCTCCTTTTACCACAATGTTTTCTGTCCTTAACAAAACAGTTATTATTCTGAGTCTCCTTTGTTTTGTCATCTGCAAATGCTTTCAATTTGGACTTTTCTAAAATTTTGTCATTTATTGAAGAGTTAACTAGGAGTCATACCATTGAGGCAGTAGAAAAAAGTGCTTGTTTAGAAGCAATTTCTGTTTCTGCAACATTTTGAAAAATGTTCTGTTGCAAAAAAAGAAATGTTGTCTCCTGGGGTAATAATGTATCAGTATGCTTCTTACCAGACAACACAATTAAAACTCGACCAAATTGAGAGAATTTGAAGGAGACAAATAAGATGTCTCAAATGGTGAGATAATTATGTTTTTCAAGGTAAACATTTTCACTAGCATTTTTAGCTCACCTGAGCACAAAGTGCTCATGGTGAGTTTTTGTGATCATGCTGTGTCCGGCGTCCATCGTGCGTTGTCCGTCGTCCGTCGTCAACTTTTACCTTGTGTACGCTCTAGAGGCTACATTTTCAGTCCAATACTCATGAAACTTGGTCAGAATGTTTGTCTTAATAAAATCTTGGACGAGTTCGAAAATGGGTCATGTCGGGTCAAAAACTAGGTCACTAGGTCAAATCTTAGAAAAATCTTGTGTACGCTCTAGAGGCCACATTTTCTGTCCAATACTCCTGAAAGTTGGTTAGAATGTTTGTCTTGATGATATCTCGGACAAGTTCGAAAATGGGTCATGTCAGGTCAAAAACTAGATCACTAGGTCAAATCTTAGAAAAACCTTGTGTATGCTGTAGAGGCCACATTTTCAGTCTGATACTCATGAAACTTGGTCAGAATGTTTGCCTCGAGGATATCTCGGACGAGTTTGAAAATAGGTCATGTTAGGTTAAAAACTAGGTCACTAGGTCAAATCTTAGAAAAATCTTGTGTACACTCTAGAGGCCACATTTTCTGTCCAATACTCCTTAAAGTTGGTTAGAATGTTTGTCTTGATGATATCTTGGATGAGTTTGAAAATGGGCCATGTTTAGTCAAAAACTAGGTCACCAGGTCAAATCTTAGAAAAACCTTGTGTACGCTCTAGAGGCAATATTTTCAGTCCAATACTCCTGAAGGTTGGTCAGAATGTTTGTCTTAATGATATCTCAGACGAGTTCGAAAATGGGCCATCTCGGGTCAAAAACTAGGTCACCAGGTCAAATCTTAGAAAAACCTTGTGTACGCTCTACAGGCCACATTTTCCGTCCAATTCTCTTGAAAGTTGGTCAGAATGTTTGTCTTGATGATATCTCTCACAAATTTGAAAACGGGCCATGTTGGGTCAAAAACTAGGTCACTAGGTCAAATCTTAGAAAAACCTTGCGTACGCTCTAGAGGCCACATTTTCAGTCCAAAACTCTTGAAAGTTGGTCAGAATGTTTGTCTTGATGATATCTCTCACAAATTTGAAAACGGGCCATGTTGGATCAAAAACTAGGTCACTAGGTCAAATCTTAAAAAAACCTGTATGCTTCAGAAGCTCTAGAGGCCACATTTTCAGTCCAATAATCTTGAAATTCAGTCAGAATGTTAGTCTTGATAATTTCTTAGACTAGCATGAAAATGGGTCATGTTGGATAAAAAACTAGGTCACAAGGTCAAATCTCGGAAAAACCTTTTGTACTATAATTACAGTCTAATAATCTTTAAACTTTTGTTAGAATGTTTGTCTTGATGATATCTTGCATGAGTTTGAAAATGGGTCACGTGGAATAAAAACTAGGTCACTAAGTTTCATCCTTGAAAAACCGTGTGTACGCTCTAGAGGCCACATTTTCAGTCCAGTAATCTTGAAATTTGCTTTGAATGTTTGTTTTGATAATGACTTAGACTAGTATGAATATGGGTCATGCTGGATAATAAAACCAGGTCTCTAGGTCAAATCTTGGAAAAACCTTTTATACACGCGATAGGCCACATTTTCTCTCAAATACTCATGAAAGTTTGTTGGAATGTATGTCTGGATAATTTCTAAATGATAAGTAGGCCGCTGAGACAAATTCTAGGCCATATTTGTAAGCCCAATACTAATGAGTGTTTGTCAGAGTGTTTGTCTTAATATCTGTGAAGAGATTGGAAATGGGTCATGTTTGATCAAAAGGCTCAGGTGAGCGACCTCAGGGCCATCATGGCCCTCTTGTCTCCTTTTCCCACAATGTTTTCAAAAGCCATCTTCCCTGGGGTTTTATGAAACACTGTAACTTGTAAAGCTTTATGAAGGGTAAAATGGAAGTAATGATAACAATATATATTACTGTAATGTTATTTTGTATGTTTCAGTCATCAACCCAATATGGTCCATTTTTAGAAAAACTTATACAAGATGTAGTGATAGATTGTAAGTATTAATACCAATCATTCATCCTTCTTTCCCCCCCCCCCCCTTTTTTTTTCCCTTGAAGTTGAGGGGGGGGGTGTAATGGAGTAATGGAATCTGGTTGTCTGTGTGAGCTTGTCTGTAGGTGCAGTTTTGAAGTTTAAATCAAAGCCTTCCTGTTATAAGAAATTGTGCATCTCAATTTCATTGTGATTGGTCCGCTATGAAATGAGGTTTTGAGCATCCAGTGAATACATGTATGTTAATGAAATACTTTTTCATGATTCTGATTTAATTGATATTTTCTTATTGCCAATCTTTGCACACAAAGTAATTAACTCTGGATAAAATTGTTGAAATCAGCACAAAAAGCCATCAGAATTTTTTCAGGGGGAAGGGAGTCTGGCCGGGTAGCTCAGTGGTTCGCGTATCTGACTCGTGATATGGTGGTGGAGAGTTTGATACCCAGTTGAGGCAAACTTTCTTTTCGGCGATATTTCACCTCTGACCTCAGAGGCATTGAGAAAAGTAGTCAGTGACTCTGACTGGACAGAAAGTATATGTCATTATCGGTGTCAGAAATCCCAGGAAACACATGTGTAGGTACACTGACCACTATGATATGACCTGAGCTATTAAAATGGCATTAAACTGCAATACAAATGAAGGGTGAGGGAAATTATTGTTTTTGGTTCCTTTTTAACTCTACCTCGTGCTGTCTGAGTTATTTCCCTTTGATCGTCATTTTTACAGCATTTTCTGCTTGTCCGGAGCATAACTTTGTCATCTCCAGTCCGATTGACTTGAAACTTGGCATTTGTGTTTGTTGCAATAATACGTAGTGCAGTGTAAAAGAACCATTACTCTACCTCGTGCTGTCTTTGAGTTATTTCCCTTTGATCATCATTTTTACAGCATTTTCTGCTTGTCCGGAGCATAACTTTGTCATCTCCAGTCCGATTGACTTGAAACTTGGTATTTGTGTTTGTTGCAATAATACGGAGTGCAGTGCGAAAGAACCATAACTCTACCTCGTGCTGTCTTTGAGTTAGTTCCCTTTGATCGTCATTTTTACAGCATTTTCTGCTTGTCCGGAATATAACTTTGTCATCTCTAGTCTGAACATCTTCAAACTTGGTATGCATGATTGTTGAAAATTTACGGAGTGCAGTGCACAAGAACCATAACTCTTCCTAGCACGAATTTTGAGTTATTTCCTTTTGATCGTCATTTTTACAGCATTTAGTGCTTGTCCGGAATATAACTGTCATCTCAAGCCAGAGTGACTTCAAACTTGGTATGCATGTTTGTTGCAATATTATGGAGTACAGTGCGCAAGAACAATAACTCTACCTAGTGCAGATTTTGAGTAATTCCACTTTGATCTTCATTTTTACAGTATTTCTTGTCCGGAATGGAACTTTGTCACCTCAAGTCAAATTGACTTGAGACTTTGGTAAACATGTTTGTTGCATTACCTGCCCTTTATGATTATTATACCCCCTCGACAACTGGTGGTGGGACAGGCGTATCCTGAGACAATTTGCCGCTCTTGTTTTTTTTGTAAGCCACTACTATACAAGTAGGTCACTGCTATTAATTGCTTCAAAAATTATTGTGAGAAAATTAGCTTATGCTCCTCTTTATACAGCGTTTTCAAATTCTTTCTAAAAAAATTTTTTTTTGTCTGTAATTGTTTCTAGATGACAGTGTTTTAGACCAATGTATATTGAAAGAATTGTGGATGGCAATTCAAGTGTGGTTTAATAAATGGAATATTTCATTGTAATTTAAATGATTGGAAGGAAATACTGTAGGGAAAGATAGATAGCTTTTCAGTCTTGACCAACAAAAAAGTGATAGTACTTAAATGTACATAATTATATGGTAAAGAGTGATGACCTAGTTATCTCACATACTTTTTACAGTAAATGTTGATGAATTGAAAAGAATCAGCACCAGTACCAGCTCAATATACCATGAAAAACAGAGACAACAAAAGGTAATATATGTATATTTTCAAACCTCCGTTTTAATAAGATACAGTGGACTAGGAAGAAAGAAAAAAACTTACGTAACATCATGGCTTTATCACCTGTAATGCTAAATCCTTAATTAAGATTGAGCCATTCTCTGTTCTATGGGGTTTAATGTATCTACAAAAAGTATTGACCCGGGTCACCTAAAACTTTTCGCTTTGGTAAGTTTCTCGCTTGTCTGAGGACCCTGAGAACTGGAAATAGTTTGTTAATACAAAGGCGATTGTAAAATTACTGGACTCTTTACCAAATGACGAAATTTTAGACCTGTCCAGATTGAAAGCATTGGCAGACAACAAAGTAAATGTGACTTGAAAATTGAAAATTGTATTGGGAAGGGTTGAAAACATTGTTGGAAAAGGAGAAAATGCTGGTTACCAGCATTTTCTCCTTTTGCAACAATGTTTTCAAAAGGCCTCTGTCTCAGGCTTGTTAAAAGTCGGAATTGTGTGGTAAAGAGTTAAGCCATAGAGAAACCCGACAAGATACTGCTTTCAAATATAGTTTGTAAATGGGTGGATAGATAGTCAATCGAAAAGAATTTTGTTGGCATCATTCCAAGTTTTAGCAAGGAAATGGAATTTTGAAAACATTATGGGTGAAGAAGAAAATTCTAGTAACCAGCATTTTCTAGTTTTACCACAATGATTTCTAACTTATCAAAGACAGAGATCATCAGTTGATATATATTTCATATTTCATCTGTAAATGCTTTCAATTTGGACCAGTCTAAAATTTCATTGTTTGGTAAAGAGGTAATTGATTAACTCATTACCAAACGACAATATTTTAGGCTTGTCCAAATGGAAAGCATTTGCAAACAACAAATTAAAAGTGACTGAAAATTTGAAATTTGTTTTGTGAAGGGTAGAAAACATTGTGGGAAAAGGAGAAAATGCTGATTACCAGCATTTTCTCCTTTTCCCACAATGTTTTCTAAAGGCTTCTTTCTCAGGGTCGTCAAAAGTAGGGATTGTGTGGTAATGGGTTAACATGGGCAAAGTACAGTGCAAGAATTAGTTAACATGACTGTCTATTTTTAAGATATTACATGCATTATTTGTGCATGGTAAGGTTGATTGCCCTGCAAGACACTTTAGTGTGCTAGCATAGTACTGATGAAATCCAAATACACATGAATAAGTGAGCTGTTCCAGTGATATGAATAAATGTTGGAAGTAATGTAAAACACTGTTCAGTCAAACAATTTATACATCTGCACCTGCTGCACCCCTATGTACTTGCAGATGAGTTGAAACAAAATTTTGTCATCTTCAACTGAGCCATGCTCTTGCAAAAGGGGGTTTAATGCATCTCTGTGATGCATTATACCAAACAAGTCATCACATGATTATGGAGAAACAATATTCATTTTGTGTTACAACCCACTGGACCATGAGGTAGAATGGTCCTAGGACTCGATGAAAATCTGCAACTGGCAAAGTTTCGACTCAAATCGGCCTACACAGACTGAGCAGGCTGACAGCAAGGGTGGATACTTTTTACAAATGCAATGAACACTGTTTTCACAGAGCATGGCTGAACTTGTTTCAATATGGAAAACTCTAAAAATCAATTGTGCGGTAAATGATAAAAAGGATGTCTATTTTGTTTTTGTGTAGGAGGCAGAAAAGAAGAAAAAGAAAAAAGGAAAAGGCACAATACACATAGAAAGAGATACAGATTTTGGAGATATTGGCAGCGGGAGATATGATGACTCGTATTATGATGATGATGACTTTATATAGCATTTAAAAGTGATTAAGAAATGTAAAGTACCGTGACACCCTAAGTTATTCCCAGTTGCCCCTTCTAGTATAACCTGGTAACTCTTTACCACACAATCCCGACTTTTAACGACCTTAAGGAAACAGCATTTTGAAAACATGGTGGGAAAAGGAGAAGATGCTGTTAACCAGCATTTTCTCCTTTTCCCGCAATGTTTTCTACACTTTCAAACACTAAAATTATTATTTCAGCCACAATGAATTTGTCGTCTGCAAATGCTTTCAATTTGGAATAGTCTTAAATTTTGTCGTTTGGTAAAAAGTTAACTCTTTGCTGTGCAAAGGCAACTATATATGCCACCTAGGGTCAACAGCTTTTGAAAACTTTGTCGGAAAAGGAGCAATTGCTTATAACAAAACACTTTTCCTTTTCCAGTTTTGTTTTCTTTTTAAAGCTGTTGAAATGTTCAAACATTTTCCTTTCGTTAATTCGTTAAAGGTTTTGGTGGGTGTGAAACTGGCATGAACAGTAATGGGTTAAATTTAAGAACGTGACTAAAGCATCCAAGAATTTTGTAAAACTTTTGTCTTATAATTTAGTTGGTCATAGCCCTTCACCAAGGAACCTGTTTTTTTTAAACTCTTTACCAAATGTCAATTTTTTGGGCCTGTCCAAATTGAAAGCATTTGCAGGCGACAATTTCAGTGTAGCTCAAATGATGCAATCTTTGTTTGATAGAGTAGAAAACATTGTGGGAAAAGGAGAAAATGCTGGTTACCAGCATTTTCTCCTTTTCCCGCAATGTTTTCAAAAGGCTTCTTTCCCAGGGTTGTTAAAAGTTGGTATTGTGCAGTAAAGGGTTAACAGTTCAAGGGAAGGTTTTACAAATCACAATGAAGAAAGGGAGAAGAAAACGCTGATAACTTGTCTGATATAGATATCCCATCATTTGTGCCACAGGTGATGTCATCTACAAATACTTTCTCCTTGGAGTAGTCTAAAATTTTGTTGTTGGGTAAAGAGTTGAATGTATAAAAAGGATAGGTTTAGATGTTGTGGACTTTAGGTCTGTCTCTTTCTGTATTGCATTTCTCTCTTGTATTGCTTGAGCCCTTACAAAACCATAGGCAAAGACATCCGCAAAGGCATATTATGTGCAGTCAGATTTGGATCTATACTATCTGCATATTTAGTCAAGCATGCAACATGAAAATCTTTTTGTCTTTCAAAGGATTGTATTTTCAGTCACAGAAAGTGGTGGAGTTGATACGAGTACCTTTCAAAAACATTAAGGTAACGAAGAAAAAGCTGGTAACTAGCATTTTCTCCTTTTCTCACAATGTTTCTACCCTCTCAAGACATATATCTTCATTTCAGCTGTGTTTCAAATGTTGTGTTCAGATGTTTTTCATACCATAATCGAATTTTAGATGAAGCATGTTATGTGCAGTCAGATCTAGGATCTATACTGTCTGCGTATTTAGTCATGCCTGTAAGATGAAAATCTTTTTGTCTTTCAATGGATTGTATTTTCAGTCACAGAAAGTGGTGGAGTTGATACGAGTACCTTTCAAAAACATTCAGGTAAAGGAGAAAAGGCTGGTAACTAGCATTTTCTCCTTTTCCCACAATGTTTCTACCCTCTCGAGACATATATCTTCATTCAGCCATGTTTCAAATGTTGTGTTCAGATGCTTTTCATACCGTAATTGAATTTTAGATGAAGCCTTTACCAGATGACAAGTATAAGACTTCTCCAAGTTGAGAGCATTTGCAGAAAACAAAATGAAGTGGCTAAATAGATGGACTTTGTATAAAGAGGGTAGAAAAAAATTGTGGAAAAAGGAGAAGATGCTGGTTACCAGCATTTTCTCCTCTTCCCTCATTTTTTTTTCAAAAGCCTCTTTTGTCGGGGACATTAAAACACAGGATTGTATTGTAAAGGGTTTAAGAAAATTTATTATATATTGCTAGAACTTGATCAGCTAAGAGCATAGTTATTAGTGGTACATGCTTAAAGGTAATCTGTCATTGTTTTAAATGGCAATATGGTCTGCAACACGCGAAAAGGGGCATTCGGACATTTGCGTTAAAAGCGTCGTCCCGGATCAGTCTACGCAGTCCACGTAGGCTGATCCGAGACGACACTTTCCATTTTTAGGTTATTTTCTGTTTTGCGCAAGTCTACTGTAGCACAAAATCTAATGTAGTCGTAAAGTGTCGTCTCGGATTAGCCTGCGCGGACTGCGCAGGCTGATCCGGGACGACACTTTACGCAAATGTCTGAATGCCCTTTTTCGCGTGTTGCGGGCCAAATAATATACCTCAAGGGTTTATGTAACTCTATAAAACAAAATCTCCCAGTTGTAACGACCCTGAAATGGAAGGCGTTGGAAAACATAATGGAATAAAGGAGAAAATGCTGGTAACTAGCATTGTCTTCTTTTCCTTCTGTTTTCTACCCTTTCAAAAATAATTTCAACATTATGCCACATTTAATTTGTCCTCTGCAACTGTTTTTAGTTTGAAAGAGTCTAAATTCTGTTGTTCTGTAAAGGATTAAACACATCACCACAACACAATTTCAGACTTCTTCGAATTGAAAGCATTAATAGATACAAATCAAAGATGGCTAAAATAGTTACATTTGTCTTTACAAGGAAAACAGCTCTTGTATATTTGGTTGTAAATATCATTGTCTTTCAGTGAATTTTCATTTACACCAAAAAACCTAGTCAATTCCTCGAAAATGAATTCTGATATTCGTTGTACAACACTCAATCTTTTAAGCGATAGTGCCTTATCAAGCAATTACCAGTAAGACACATATTTAATGTGCACATATTTTATCTCTTACTCTACAAATGGAGACATGTAGTGCCCCTGAAGTCGACAGTTTGAAAAAAAAAATGTTGGAAAATGAGCAAATATTCCTTTTCCACAATGACTTTGTACGGGTGAAAAAACTTGTTTTCCTTTCCATCATATGTGTCGTTTAGGGAATTTGTATTAGGTTTTTGATGGTCTAAAAGCAGCATATGTAATAGACTGCATAAAAATAGATGTGAGAAAAAACATCAAAAGAGAGTGAGTATTTTGTTAAATGGCATTCTTTGAGTATCTGCAATATCAACCCATTTCCTGCCCATTGTTTTGTTCGACGTTTTTTAGTAAAACAGTGTTTTTTGCTACATGATAATAAATCGATATCATTTCTTTTTGACAACTTTTCAACCTGTTGCACTACTTTTGACTTATCTATGCAAATGTTTTTGTGCACTTGAGTTTCAATTCTTCGTTACACACCTGACTCAGCAAGTAGATTGGAGTATACAATTTTGATTAGGCAGGGAAATTTCTCCAAAAGTCAAAAATATTTGTTTCACTGTTTCAAGATTCATGTATATACAATTGTTTTGTGATGACAGTTTCTTCTTGCATGTTTCAGGAAATTGTACACTGTAAGTAAATTCAAAACCACATGTCTTGCCCAATCTGATCGTGATCTACACTCTTTACATTAAATTCCTTTTTATTGTCATGTTGAGGTTAATCAATATATTGAAAGTATCATCTTGTTCAAAATGTATGACGACAGAATTTTGACAACGTTAAAAGTACCTAGAATCTGATTAAGCCAATACCAAAAAATTCTGTGTTTTAAAGATCCTGAGAAAGACATCATTTGAAAAAATGAGAAAATGTTAGTTACCAGATTGTCTCCTTTTCTAGCAATATTTTCCAACTTATCAAAAACACATCACATAATTGGTGCCATTTTAAATATAAAAAACACATCACATAATTGGTGCCACTTTAAATATCATCTGAAGTGCCTTCAAGTCTAAGATTTTGTTGCATGGCAGAGTAAAGTGTCTTCCTACTCAATTGTTTCTTCTGCAATATTTGTATGTTAACTGAGAAATTTATGTTCACCTGTACCTGTCCAAATAAAAACACGACTTTACACGCATACTCAGTCGACTGCTGTTGAAAACTGTGGAAAAGGGAGTAATTGTTCGTTACAAGCTAATGCCCCCTTTTCCACTTTATTTCTGCACTGTAAAAGAACACTTTTCTTTCAGATGTCTGCTTTCAGATGAAGTGCTATACTTTCTGTAGGTTTGAAATTAGCGTAATGAAGTGCCACTAAGACCCTGTTGTTTCATCCTTAATGTACAGTATAATTCAGTAATGTTACTTTAATCTGCTATTAAATTTCATCAAGTGCAGTTGTTCTTCTATATGTATTCATTTGCATGCTTTTTGACCGGACATATATGTTTTCAAATCCATTATACTTAGTGCACCGTCCCCTGAAAAATGTTCATTCCTCTTCATTCTCTACCACATGATCCCGACTTTTATCGACCCTGAGAAAGGAAGCTTTTGAAAACAGTGTGGGAAAAAGAGAAAATGTTAATCAGCATTTTCTCCGTTTCCCACAACGTTTTTTACTCTCCTCAAAACTAATATCAATTTTTGAGTCACGTTTATTTTGCTGTCTGCAAATGTTTCAAATTTGGACCAGTCTAGAATTTTGTCGTTTGCTAAAGGGTTCAACTCCGAGTTTGATTTGGTTAACATTTTTCATGTTTCATCAGAATGTCATATCATTGTGTCTAACGTCAGCATGATTCTTTTCAATGAATACTAAGAGATATATACTTATGTTTATGTGAAAGCTAATTCTGACTTATGTTCTCTTGAACTGTCGGTCTGATTTGGATATAATTTTACAGAAGTGATAACGGAAGTATGACACCTACTAGTGCCTGGCGTCAACATATTTCTCTGCAATTTATACTTGCAGAGTCATGCACCCTTTTTTTCCTTGTTTAGCCACGACATGTTGGTTCACGGTTCATTTTGCTTCACGGTAGTCGGTATTTTCCAGTCATTACAAACATAAGCATCGTCTAGCGGCTTGTCTGGCCTCTATTTTCAGTGCGAATATCTTGACTTAAGAGTAAACATCGTTCTTCATTAACCAACTTTTATCTCCAAAATAAAAGTTTTGAGTGGAAAGAAATATTCCGGAAGTGAAAATGATGTACTCGGCACCTGTTCACTTAACACTATTTACCCTACCTTCTTAACTCCCTCATTACACGTAGTTTTACTATTAAAGTGACACGAGGACGTATTTAGATTATCTGCTAGATCATTTGGAAATACTTTTGAATTATGTGACTTCAAATTGGCACCATCTGTAGGAAGTTTCAATGATTTTATAGCGAATTATAACCGCCTGGATCCAGGCTACGTCATCACAAACAACCGGTGTTTTTCACGACTACTGGTGTTTTTCACCACGTTATCACAAACAACTGGTGTTTTTCCCGTCATCACAAACAACTGGTGTTTTTCACGCCATCACAAATAAATGGTGTTTTTTCACGTCATCACAAACAAATGTTGTTTTTCACGTCATCACAAATGACTGGTGTTTTTCACGCCATCCCAAACAACTGGTGTTTTTCATGATTTAATATTTGTTACAGGTTATCTCCATTTATTATTATGGCCTTCGTATAAGATTGTTGGGTATTGTCAATTCGATTTTTCTGGGCAGAAAATGTTCAGTCTTCACATTTCAGTCATTTTGATGTTTGAAGTTAAGACTCAGATTAGTTTGATATTAAACATAAAGCAAGGTTTGTATCATTTAAAGTTTCACCCCAAAACTTTACCACTGAGTGCGAAACTAGACTGGTATCAGTCCGTTAAATAGAGCATTTTCATTAAAAAAAAAAAAGAATGCTAAAATAAAACTGCAAAACAAATACACGAATATATTGATCCCAATATCTGATTTATTTTAGATAAAGGGCAAATAACACATATTTCTGTAGTTTTACTATAGTTGTGTACCTTGTTTATTAGAATGACTGAAATTCAGGGTCTGAATTCCAGGCCAATGCGAAACGTATTTTTCAAATAAATACTTCTACAGAATTTTTGGAAATCTTCTTGTCAAAAAACTGTAGGTCAAGGGTTCGTGGATGATCCTTGAGTAGATCCCCTATTTACTCACTCACGCCAACCTGGAATATTAAATAATGTGGTTTTGGCCTATTTTCTGTATAAAATTCTATTGCAGTACAGGCTTCTTTACTATTAATGTCTCTGCCTATGCCAGTCATGGCCCGTTTATCCATAGGAAAATGGAGCGATACAGGACCTTCATGGCCGTGTTGTTTATTATGTTATAAGATATTCAAGCTAAAATGAAAAGATAGTTTTAAAGTCTCCTTTTGTAAATAATGTTTTTGTATGGTTTGAGCTAACCTTTAACGAAACAATCCAATGTTTAACAACCCGGAATTACACACTCACAGCTCGAAATTCGAGCCAGTAAACATCGAACAGTACCGACACAGCCCCTGTGGCTTGACACGAGATCAAACCCGATACCCTAAAGAAATTTGAGCCATGCTCCGTGAAAAGGGGCTTGATGCATCTGCAAAAAATATCGATTCAGGTCAGCCTGCGCAGTCCGCGCAGGCTGACCTGGGCCGAAACTTTTTGTTTTTGGTCAATTTTCCGCATGTCCAAGGACTATTCCACCTTAGGATTCAGTCATTTGTGAGAGAAAATGGAAATAATGGATCTATAATTATGTGATGACTTGCTTCGTATCATGCATTACGGAGATGCATTAAGCCCCCTTTTACCAGAGCATGGCTACCTTGTATCAGACGTCACTGAAAATATCCTTTTAAAACATAGAGAATCAGGGGAATTAGGGTACATGATCAGGTATGCATCTTAAATTATTATGGCCTATAGAAAAATTGACCATTACGAGGTATTTCTATCGGCCACATTGTTTTAAAAAGTTATCTCACTTTTCTGCCAGATAAAAAGAGTCATCTGTAGGATAAACTGAGTGAAGGGTCAGACAAAGTGCTTTATCTGATACTTGAAATTGTTATATATGACCTAAACCCTTTTAGCGCCATAGGTGAAAACGGGCTTTTGTGGACAGCATAAATCAAGATCAGACTGCACAGAAGATGCGGCCCGATCTTGGATCTCGTGAAGCTTGTCGAATAAAAGTCATCGTGAGGTATAGTGGATTGTAACTATGTTCAGCCACATGAAGAGATCGGGTCTGTATACAAATATTTGCCGCATTAGAGTTGTACTTCTTTAAACTTTCATTTACCGTAGCGCGACCTAACGAACTTATACCGATGATAATGTATGTCAAGATCAGACTGCACAGAACTAGAAGTCTTATTGAATCCACACAGTCCACTGTTTACATGTATATATATGACCAATACGTTAATATCTGAAATGTACATTGTATTTCTAAATCATATTTTTTGTAGAGAAAGATTTAACCCTTTACCAAACAATACCGACTTGAAACGACCCATTGATAGGTGGATTATGAAAACATTTCATGATAAGGGGAATATGATGGTAACCAGCATATTCTCCTTTACCCACAATGTTTTCTAACCTTCCAAAAACAACTGTCATCATGATAAAAATGCGCTTACTTCTGTCTCTAGTTGTTTTTAAATTAACCCTTAGGTTGCTAAGCGCGACTCGCTGACCTTTTGCGGACATTGTAGATCAAGATCAGACTGCACAGAACGTGCAGTCTGATCTTGGATCTACACTGTCCGATGAGGAGATATAATTCCCCAAAACATACCTTTGAAATAACAATGTTTGGGTTTTTACTGTCGAATTGAAAATTTCATGTTAATTATTTAGCAGGATAAGGGTTAAGTAAAACGTAGATAAAAAGGATAATACTTGACCTATGACAGAAAGAGACAAAATACACTTTGTAAGTGCCTGTACAAGTGCCTGTATTCAGACTAAGTTCAAGGATACACAACTCTATCACAAAATACAATACATTTAAGCAACGGTTAACTCTTTCAGCGCTAAATAAATAAACTCGACCTCTTTCGAAGGCTATAAGTACAATCTATTGAATATTACAAAGATTTTGATTGTATTGGCTTGACAACACAAGCAGACGGTATAGATCAAAGATCAGACTGCACGTTCCGTGCAGTCTGATCTTGATCTATGCCGTCCGCAAAAGTCACTGTTTTCGCCAATGGCGCCGAAAGGGGTTAATCTGTAGTTTGCAAATGCTTTCAATTTGGACATGTCTAAAATTTTCTCATCTTGTAAAGAGTTAAGGTGTCCGTGCTGTGAATGAACTATCCTTTTGCCATTCAAATATTACACCATAAAGACTCAGTAAAGGCCAATACATCAAAGCAGGTGTCATAATACATTTAAATTTAAATCATACCATGTAAAAGTATGGAAAATATTGTGGAGATGACAGTCTGTTATCCTGTTGTCGGGCCATATGTTAGTCGCTGGCAGAAAAAAATGAATTTTAAAACCAGGCAAAAAGTAAACAAAAGACACAGCTACCTGGCAGGTTTTAAGCTAGTTTTGAAATTAATATCTCTGTCAGCGACTAACACTTGGACTGACCGTACAATGACAGATTGTCATCTTCACAATCATTTTCATACTTTTAAATGGTATGATATAAATTCAAATGCATTCAAACACTCGCTTTGTTTACATTTGGGCTTTATTGTCACTTTAACGTCGTTTCATAATGCAGTTTTGAAAAAATAGAGAGAAGAAAATTTACATTTTTCCCAACGATTTTCATTTTTACCCCAGGAAAAAAATGTATTTCTTGTATCCCCAAATGTTTTATTATGTTTTTTTTTTTGGTAATTACTTGGATTTAGCTGTTCAAAAAGAAAGCAAAAACAGGGACTTTTGTCAGTGACAGAGATCAAGATCAGACTGTCAAGAAGTTGCAGTATGATCTTGTATCTCTTGTTAACTAAAAAACATAAGATAGAAAAAGTTCTTCCAGGTTTCGGTACATTTTTTTCAGCTGTCAAAAGAGGTCAAGTTTATCTATTTTACACTCAAGAAGCCCACTAATCCTTTATCCCAACACGGGGCAGATCACATGGCATTTTTCTACAACTAATCCTTGGCTCTAACAAGTTGTCCTTGTCCGAGCCGTGTCGTAAAACACCCCTCAAACAAACAAACGAATGAACGAGCTCACAGAGAGACGGACAAACAATCAAGCAAGCAAGCAAACAAACAAACAAATAAACAAACAACTAAGTACCTCACAAATTTTATTTGATTTGTTAAATTCTCTCTATCTCCCTCTCTCTCTATCTCCCTCTCTCTCTGTTCTCTGTCTCTCTGTCTCTCTTACTTTCTGGCTGTCTGTCTGTCTGTCTGTCTCTCTTTCTCCACCACTCTCTCTCTCTCTCTCTCTCTCTCTGCTCTCTGTCTCTCTTACTTTCTCTCTGTCTGTCTGTCTGTCTGTCTGTCTCTCTCTCTCTCTCTCTCCCCTCTCTCTGTCTCTATCTGTCTCTCTCCTTCTCTGTTTCTGTATCTGTTTGGCTGTCTGTCCCCACTCTCTCTACGTCCTCCCATCTCCCCCTCTCTCTCTCCCTCCCGTCCTCCCCTCTCCCTCTTCCTCTATGTAATCTCCCTATCTCTTTTCCACTCCCTCCTTCAAATATCTCCCCAACTCTCTCGTTCTCTTTCTCTCTGTATTATGTTTATCAGCGGCTCACAGATAGGACTCCGTTGTTACATACATGTATCTAGACTACCGTAGGCCTATAGATAGCGATCCTCAGTATCAGTCAGGCGAGATGGCGGACACACAGACAGCAGAAACTTCACTTACGGACATTAAAAGAAATGTTCTTATAGCTGTGGATGGAAGCGCGTTTTCGAAAGCGGCTTTAGACTGTAAGTTACGAAAGTATTACTGCTAAATACATTTTGTAATTACATTTCGTACATGCTTGCTTAAACTGGCATAAAACTGATAAAAATTGATAGCCAATTCAGGTTACACACCATAGGCACTTTTTGTTTTGATCAAAACCTCGCACGACATTACTGAATTACATAAACTCTGTAAGGGGGGGGGGGGGATGTCATAAGGCAAGTGCTTGCAATACAGATAATTGGTCTGCAACATGCGAAAAGGGGCTTTCGGACATTTGCGTAAAGTGTCGTCTCAGATCAGCCTGCGCAGTCCGCGCAGGCTAATCCGAGACGGCACTTTACGTCAAAATTAGATTTTGTCCTACAGTAGACTTGCGTGAAATAGAAAATCACACACGATCGGACAGTGTCGTCTTGGATAAGCCTGCGCGGACTGCGCAGGCTGATCCCGGACGACACTTTACGCAAATGTCCGAATGCCCCTTTTCGCATGTTGCAGGCCATATATCATATATAAGCCATGATCTGTGAAAAGGGGTTTAAATGCATCTGCAAAACGTATCGATCCAGGTAAGCCTGCGCAGGCCGCGCAGGTTGACCTGTGTCGAAACCTGTTTGCTTTTGGTAAAATTTCTGCAAGTCAAAGGATAGGTGTACCTGATGATGCAGTCGGTTGTTACACAAAGTAGATTTTATTGATCTTAATCATGAGATGACTTACTTAGTATCATGCATCAACGAGATGCATTAAACTTCTAAGTTCAGTCTTGGATATATTTTGTCTTAAATGGTCTTGAACTATCAATGATAGGGCATTCAGAACGGTCTAAAAATGTGCATGATTTAATTTATTTGACCCCCTTAAGGTGTTACATGTACGTGAATCACTTAAAGAAAACAAAAGGAAATTCCTTGTGTTTGAAATGAGATCTGCTTTTAAAATCGGAATAGACAAACGTGAAAACGAACCTATGTTACAGATTACATCGTGAAATTGTCATCCAGTATTTGCCTTACGCCAGTCACTTTCACATCTTTCTCTGTGTGTCTTTATGGCCAAAAGATTTCTTCTTAATTATCTGATCTCTTTTGCAGGGTATGTGAAAAATGGTTACAAAGAAGGAGACAATGCCATCATTGCTTACTCTGTTGAAAATATCGCTCTACCACGTAAGTATGCTTTTTTTTTTATTTCATTCATTTGTACAAACTGTACGGCACTTCTTCGTTTCTTGGCCGAGCAGAGTGTCCGCACTTGGTAGCGAAATGAGAATTTGTAGTAAAGGTGCACCGATTTAAAAGGAAACTTACTTGTGATCCAACGGTATCATCAAACATAAGAACACATATTGACGTAACCGAACACCGAAGACTAGGTACCTGGGTCCTTATATCTCCTTATCGGACAGTGTAGATCCAAGATCAGACTGCACGTTCTGTGCAGTCTGATCTTGATCTACACTGTCCGCAAAAGGTCGCGCTTAGCATCCTAAGAGTTAATAGTTTATGTCACGGTGGCACATGAACCGTTCACATGGTAACAAGCAATATTTTACCCGCTTTTTTTCAACTGTTTCTCCGAAAATCCTCTGTCGATGGCTTTTGAATCCCGTTTATTTACTTAGAGCAGTGTATCCCTCTTCTAACCATTTGCCAAACAATCCCGTGTTTTAAAGGCCTTGAGAAAAAAGATTTTTAAAACTATTATGTAAAAGAGCTAAATGCTTTCTCCAATTAAGCTGCAATAAACATAAAGTGTTAAAGTATCTTAAGATATAGATATAAGCTGAAAGTGAAACATTTCTATTTCATTTCTGTAGTCCAGTGCAGTAGTTTTATAGTCTAGTGCTCCAGCTACTTTGCGGTACTTAGCCGTTAGCTTTCATACGCTATGCAGTTGTTTCGGCCTTTTGTCTTCAGAAATATTTGTAAATTATACGGCCACAACTGAAGTGGAACCTATGTTAGCATATACTTGTGTTCAGTGGTTGGCTGTATTAGGCAATCGGAATTTAAAGGTTCCAGAATTAAAGCTTTTCATATATATAATTCAGTCATGCTCAGTGAAAAAGCTGCTTAATGCATCTGCAAATCATTATCGAACCACGTCTTCCTGCGCAAGCCGCAGAAACTGTCTTCTATCAGTAATTTTTAGCATATAGATCTAATGATCATTCTACCACATAATTCAGTCTCTTGTTAGACAAGATAGATTGTATGGATCCATAATTATGTGATAACATGGTTAGTAATCAACACGGAAATACATTAAGACCCCTTTTTCCAGAGCACCATATATGGCCTGCAACACGCAAAAGAGGGTATTCGGACATTTGCGTAAAGTGTCGTCTCGGATCAGCCTGCGCAGTCCGCGCACGCTAATCCGAGACGGCACTTTACGACTACGTTAGATTTTGTTCTACAATAGACTTGCACAAAACAGAAAATTATATAAAAACGGTAAATGTCGTTTCGGATCAGCCTGCGCGGTTTGCGCAGGCTCATGCGAGACGACACTTTACGCAAATGTCCGAATGCCACTTTTCGCGTGTTGCAGGCCATATATCTTACGCAAAGAGCTGGATGTTCAACATAGCGTATACTTATGCAATGCATTACAATTGTATTTCAGCTACAGCAATGATGGCGGGCAACCCGTCAGCCATTCAGGCCATGATACATGAGCATGAGGAACATACCAAACATGTGTTTAGAGACATCGAGGAATTTATTACCAAATATAAAGTAAGACTTTCTTCTGTCATATTATAGTGTTTCCGACACTTAGCAATACCTCATATTTCGCATATGGCACTGAGAGGGCCAGTAAAAGACCATGGTTGCAGGTGGAAGTTGACGTTGATTATCAGTGTTTATGTAGATTTTTCTTTATCTTCAATGAAAGTAAAAAAAAGAGAATGTTTATCTATGTAAAGAAAAAGCGATCATGGGAAAAAATAAAAAATGAAAAGAATAAATAAATAAATAAATAAATAAATAAATAAATAAATGGTATTCTCTTTTGAGATCCATTTTTCAACACTCTTTTCCAGATTCGTCATGTTCTTGAAAAACTTCACGGCAGCCCCGGCGACGCAATCATCAAAGCAGCGGAGAAACAGAAAGTAGATTTCATAGTGATGGGGAGTCGTGGGCAGGGTACCATACGTCGGACAATCATGGGCAGTGTCAGTGACTACGTCGTACATCATGCTCACGTCCCTGTCATCATTTGTAAACATGCGTAGAGGCTCACTATCCTTGGACAAGGTGCTGCAGAGATCTGGCTTAGTGTTTAGAAACCCATGGAAACACATGAATTCAATAAGTTAGCTGTTACCGCTACATAATTGAAATAATGTAGCAGGATCCAGTTTTATGGTTTTATTCTGTACCAAACGATCTTGTGCTTTTGCGACCCTGATGAAAAAGGCTTTTGACAACATCATGATAAAGGAAGAAACTGCCAGTTGCCAGCATTTTCTTCTTCTTGCCCTAGGTTCACTGCCCGTTTAAAGACAAGTGGCATAAATGGAGTAATACCATAATGGCATTTGCTCATATTCTGCGTGTGGACCAGTGCAAGAGTTTAAAGTTTGGTAGAGAGTTGAAAATAAAACATATCTACAAACCTGCTGGATGTTAAGATGTTAAGATGAAATGGTCCTTTGACATGCACAAAGTTCATCTCTGGCAAAAAGTTTCGACCCATGTCAGCATGCACGGATTGCGCAGGTTGATATGGGTCGATACTTTTTGCAGATGCATTATATCATCTTTTCACCTAGCATGACTCAAATTTAACCGTTTTCTGTTTGTTCGGTGTTTAACGCGGCTTTCAACAGGGTTTCAATTTTATTACGCCTGCAGATGATTGATTCATGTGTTTTCTGGGCTTCATCAGTCCTGGGTTGGGGCTCTGAAGTACCTTTTCCACGGACACTCAACACGGACAGAGCCCTGAGCCGGAACCCGTATCTCAGACAGCATAACCTAAGTTGTGCTGGATACCGTTGGTGACTCTATTTAAGTTTGACAAAACACGGGTGAAATTTGAATTTATTTTATAAATGTACTGTTTCAATATATACACGAATAAAAAAAATGTATTATATTCGATTTTAATGTTTTATTTTAACATCAATATTGCAGATTAATTAGTTAATTTTTTCATTTATTTATTCATTCATCTTATCTAAATCTTAAACTGCTTAAATACATTAAATGAACAATTCTTAGGCTATCGTATCAACCCAATCAGAAGTTGTGTCACGTCAAAATTTAGAAAATTCTGGAGAGTAAGACGAAGATTTTTTTTATTAAAGAATGGTTGGCTCGGCAATACTTACCCTCTACCAAACAATCCCGATAGGAAGAAGGCTTCGAAAACATTGCTGGAATGCCAACGTTTCATAGACTTCAAAGCCACCATCCTTTTTTATTACTGTTTGAATTTAGGGATGACCAATGAATATATAACGATTTTTATGAAGCAGTTGTTACGATTAGAAAGATGTACTGTAACAAAGGACACACATGCCCAACCTGACAACTTGATACGGCGAAGGGACTTAGCTTATGCATTTAAGACAAACAGAGTGAGGCATCACACGTTTCGATGGAAATGTTTCAGCCTCATGATATATACCTATACAAGCGTCCAAACAATTAGCATTGTCTATCTTATTTGCATATATTAAAAGAAGGTGACTTTGCTAACCATAACAACAATGGATTTAAAACATTTCATTTCGCTATAATCTATATACGTACTCTGTTATATAAATGATTCATGAAACTTCGCTTGTCAACATCAAGGTGCTGGAGTGCATTTTCCATATCTGTCACGTGGATAGTATTTGGGATCTAATTGATCCGTTGGTGCACAACGCAACCCAGGACCGCAAGGACAGAGGCCGTAGTAGGCCGAGGTTGTCTCGGAATATTGAAGTCTTAAATCACACCAGGTGGCGTTCTCGTTTTTCCAAGGGAGACAATAGTGTACCATACCGTCCCAATTCGTAGGGATATGTCGTTCCTGAGTAGCCTGACGACGACCGAGAGCCGGTGTTATCGAACAGCACAAATGATCACCATTGCAGTCGCCGTTCGTTCGACAGTGTAGGGTGCCATGACTCTGTACTCTGAAAGAGAATAAAGCTATAAATGTATGCAGATGAATATGACATGTCCGCCTATATGTATAGACACACAAGTGAAGAGACATAAAGGTCTACAGATGCCAGTGCCCACTTTAACTGATTTCCTCCGGACGGAGAAATCACAAGGTTGTTGTTTTGATAGACTTCACGGTAAACGGTGGAACTTTGACGAACTGCAAAGGTGCAAAGGTGCATGGCTTTACCTCTCTTCTGTATTTAATTCTATAAATTGATCTATGCATCATAATCCAGCGAAGATTATGCACGGAACAAATAACATCGTAATCAACACGGCATAAAGTTACATAATGATAATGCAAAAAAGACCCCGATGACTTGGTGGACAAATGGAACGTTAAAACAGTATGCATTTCTGTGTGGTCAGATTAGGCCGAGTTGCGTGTTTACCTGATATGCGACAACACAGACTTTCAGACTATTATATAATGTTCCTACTACATGTACTACTTCCTCTTTTTAAATAAAAGAAAAATAAAGTAAATAACAAGAATCTTCCTTTGAGCAATGGGGATGTCTTGATCAGTTGACCGTGCTACAAATTCAGATGATTTTGTCCCAAAACGATGCCGTTTTTATTTGATTACATTACTCAACATTAAAAACCTGTTTTCTCAACGGAAAATGTATATATAGTTTATTTATTAATATTTTTGTGAAAACATGTCGAGGTTTTCGTAAAAAAGTCGACTGCAATCTTCATTATTCTTCGTATAATATAACACGTTGAGATATTTTCGGTTGTACAGTCACCTTTGATCGATTAACTGCTCAGAAGTGACTGTACAAATTTCTTTTGGCAACATGCCATTTGAAACGAAGGAAAAGGAATACTGCAGTTGACTTTGTTACCAAACTTTGACATGTTTTCAAAAAAAAAAAAAAAAAAATGTATAAAGAAACTGTTTATACATTTTTCGTTGAGAAAACCAGGTTTTAACGCGGAGTGATCGAGTAAAAATGGCATTGTTTTGGGATAAAATCATCTGTATCTCTATCACGGTCAAATGATCAAGGCATCCCCATTGCTCTAAGGAAGGTTCACAGCGCACGTAAGTGTTTCTGATAAGGTCTTTACATAACAAAGAAATAACTGCATATATTTTTTTTATAATAGCTATAAAAATTAATGAAAAAGCAACAGCTTGACTTACCGTGTGAATACAGTTTTTAAGACCAAGTGACATATTGTCACTGTACAGAATCCCAAGTCACATAAAATGCATACTTCCGGTCCTACACTGTGGACATGCTCGTTGAAAAAGAGTTTTAAAACGTTAATAGATTCCTACGTATACACAATCAAACAGGCTTTTCGGCGGTAGACAGTGATTTTGTTCTCATAGATTCGGGGTTTTTACTACGTGTAGCATTAACAAAAATTGTAGTACCGTTACTCTAGCACATTATCATTTTCGTGAATGGAACGAATTATTTTTTTGGTCTTACATGTGCATTTGTTTAGACCTTGATGTTCAATATGCACTGAATAGGCTCCATCTTTTTACGACTGGATGTGAACTGGAACATTTAAGCGAACAAAACGTTTCACATCATGATCAATTTTGACGTACAAACGGAGGCAGTTTTTAATCGCTTTGAATGTAAGATTTTAAATGTAATCTTAAACATGTTTTGGTTATAGGTTTACCTGAATGTGAATTCCCTTTATCAGTATGCAGAGCACTATTAATAAATACGTAGAATAGAATTTTCTGATTAATTTTGTCAGGAAAATGGGTCCTCCGACACAGTTTACTTCGTATTTCATTTTATCGGAATTTTGCCCGGTTAATATGAACCTCACGAACTTTATCTCTTAAACAGAAGCACTGCATATACCACACTATCGAAAACCCATAAATATCCAGAAACAAATTGCTGCAGACTACTTTTAACGTTCTTGCCAAACAAGGGAAATAACCTCGGATTAAGGTAAGTATGCAGTAATACATTTAAGACCATCATAGCTAAAGGAGAAATGATTCGTTAAGAATTTGTTATATCTCGTCTTGTTGCACTGTTTAGAAAAGCAGTCTGCCACAAGACAAATAAAACCTGCAGGAGGTAAAGGTTAACCCTTTATCACATAAAGCCCAGTTAAAAAAAAAAAAAAAACCTTGACAGGTTTTTGAAAACATTCAGAGAAAAAGCTTGCAACTAGCATTTTTTTCTTGTTTCAACAAAGTTTTCGATTCATGTCAGCCTTTCACAAACAGATCCCATAATTGAAGCCAGGTTTCAATCTGTCGTCTGCAAGTGCTGTCAATGCAGACGATTTTAAAACTTATTCATCTGGTAAAGGATTGGTACAGTGAAAACCTTATCTGTACATTTAAGTTTATCTCAGTCATAGCAGTGACCAGTACTCAACTGAAATTAAACTAGTAGAGATTGAAAGCATTTTTACATGTATCAAACGTAGTTTATGTATCGGTTCGAATTAGTATATGAAAGGAATGAAAGCATTTTGGGAAAAATGAGAAAAATGCTGACTATCACACTGTGTTCTACCTTTTTAAAGGTCGTAAATTCTATCATTTGTATTTGGTTTAATGTATAGTCTGTAGATGCTTTCAATTTGTAAAAGTCGAAAATATTGTCATCGAGTGAAGAGTAAATATATCGATACACACAATAATTTTGTTGTTGTTCAAATTCAACCTATATTGTTACAATCATTTCAATGGCAATTGCTTACTTTCACTCATTTTGTACCGCCTGTTGCCCTTTTTATGTACACGTTACAGCACACGCAAGTTTTATTTTTTTCGCCTTGCAGTGTCCGATTTGTTTAAAACAATGTTGGAAATGGAGTAATTGCATGTAAGAATTAGGATGACGTAATTACTCCCTTTATTGAATGTAAATGAGATAAGGTATTTGTGTAGTTTGTACTATAGTCAAAGTACCGTTGGTAATCGACAAAGATTGTGTTTCTATTTCTCATTACAGTTGACAATAATCAACCACTTCACTAGGTCGCTATGTATGATGTCGCTGTTATAGGGGGCGGGGTTGTTGGATGTGCCACAGTCTCACAACTCACTAACCAAGGCTACAGATGTATACTGCTGGAAAAGAATGCCGACTTGCTCGCAGAGGCAAGTTCTGGAAATAGGTAATTCTTTTTGCTTTTCAACAGTTTTCGAGAAGAGTTTTGTTTGGTGTTTAATGCTGTTTCAACAATATTTTTTTCAACAATATTTTAGTTATGTAACACAACCACCTATGCTTTCCTGGAGTTTCTTTACCACTTGAGTACTCTTTCAGAATTGCCGAGCGGTTGAGAGAGGAGGAGGAGTGAATTTTGTCGCTTTGACTGTCAGAGTCCTCAGAAAGACTTTCGGCGGAGCGATTTCACAGACTCCGGGTTTCAAGCTAGGGAAATTGGGGTCTTCCAAGATAAAACCATATTGCTTAACGTCCGAAAAGCACATTTCTATTTTCAACATATGCCCAATTTGGCTTCCTTTAGTGTTTAGTGTGATCAAAATGGTGATCTGTTATAAAAAAAAAAAAGGATGTTACAATCCACTTTTTTATCTCCCTTTATGGATAGGCTGCAATTGGTAAATAAGTTCAACCTGCACAGAGTTATGAGGTATTTCGATATTGATATACGTTTGTATATATTGTTGTATTGCCGCTTGACCAGCACGTATAGCGCAAGTGGTAGAGCGTAGGTCTCGTAAACATCAAGTTTAGGGTCAGTTGAGGGTGTGCTTTCGTTTCCCACGGCTGGCAATCTAAACTTACTAATAGTCTTTCAGAAGAGAAATTAAACCGAGGTCCTGTGTGACGGTGCTGTATAAAATCCACGTGAAAGAACCAAGCTTAAGACTTCAGATGAATTTGTCCTGTATCCTGCACTATCCCCGTGACAAAACTAACAGCCTTCACCTTCAGGGGGCGTCCCCCACATGGGCAATCATTGGCGACCATAAACGCAAATTCAATCAATCAAATTGCTTCTCTTGTCGGACGCCTCAGTCTATTATGGGCAAAGTTTGTAAGATGCATATGTAAGTAGTTGATTTAGAGTATTCTAAGTATTCTAAGTATTTTAATGTAGATAGAAGATAAAGATGAAAAATTTCTATAGTCCAGTGCTCTATTTGGCGATGTTGCATTAAAGTTGGCCGATGGCTGTTACACACTACGTATTTGTTAGTGTTCGGAAATGTGTGGAACTTACGACAGTTAGCACAGCAACTTAAGTGGAACCTATGTTAGCCACCACTTGTGTTTCATGGTGTTCAGCCATTTCAAGGTCCTAAAATCAAAGTTTTTCATTTAGATATGGGTCATGCTGTGTGAATAAGGGGCTAAATGCATCTGCAAAACGTATCGATTCATGTCAGCTTGTGCAGTCTGCGAAGGTTGACTCAGACTAAATGTGTTTTATGGATGTATTATCATGTAATGACTTAAAGATACATAATGCATCATGGAAATATATTAAATTCCCTTTTACCAAAGCGTCGCTAATATATTAGTGTTTGTTCTTAACCGCGAATTGTCTCAAGATATTAATGGCTTGCAACACGCGAAAAGGGGCATTCGGACATCTGCGTAAAATGTCGTCTCGGATCAGCCTGCGCAGTCCGCGCAGGCAAATCCGAGACGGCACTTTACGTCTACATTAGATTTTGTGCTACAGTAGACTTGCGGAAAACAGAAAATTGCATAAAAACGGAAAATGTTGTTTCGGATTAGCCTGCGCGGACTGAGCAGGCTGATCCGAGACGACACTTTACGCAGATATCCGAATGCCCCTTTCCGCGTGTTGCAAGCCATTTGTAGCCTGATGTCTTTGATGGTTGCTCTAGATAGGTTTGACTTATGTGTTCATGGATTGCCGTTTATACTTCAGTGGCATGCTGCACACAGGGTTTGATGTGCAGGAATATGGGCATGAAGTAGAATGCATCCGTTATACACAGGGACGGGTGTTTGGACTTCTGGACAAACTTGGTGTACCTGTTCGAAAATTTGGGGCAACAATGGTAGCGTGGACCGACCAACAGGTTACAACGTTTTTGTATACGAGCCATGTGCTGTGAAAAATGGGGTTGATACATCTGTAAAAATTATCGACTCAAGTCATCCTAAGCAGTCGGCGCAGGCTGACATTGGTCAATATTTTTATGCTGCTGTCAAATTTTCTGCATGTCAAAGGACCATTCTACCTCATGATTCAGTTGGCTGTAAAACAAAATTGATATTATGAATTAAAAAATATGCGGTGACTTGCTTGGTATAATGCAGTAAGAAGATACATAAAAACCCCTTTTGTCAGCGCGAGGCTCATACTTGTATTTCAGTCCCAAAATTCTCTACCGCAGGATTCCGTATTGTTACAGCCATAAGAAAAAAGCTGTTGAAAACATCCTTGGGAAATAGGAAGATCCTAGGAAAGAGTATGTTTCCGTGACCAATGTTTTGTGCCCCTTTCACTGATAAATTACATAATTTTAGCCAAATGTAATTTGTTGTCGGCAAATGGTTTCAATATTGATGACTCCGAAACATTCTGAAAACATTGTACCAAAAGGGGAATATGCTCATTACCGGCAGGATTTTCCCCTTATCGCACATTTTTTTTTTTTACCATTTCCAAGACAAACCCCATCTTTTGAGCCACATTTCATATTTACCTGTAGACTGAAAACGTTGATAAGGGTAGTAATGAAAAGTCCCCAGTTGAACGCATGCAAACTGGTTCCCTCAGCGAAATATACGATAGCGAAATCGTGGAGCGGTGGGTTTACCAGTTTACATTTGAGCCGTGCTCTGACAAAAGGGGGCTTGATGTATCTCCGTGATTCATGAAACAAAGCAAGCCATCACATACTTATGGATCCATACTAGCCGAGCTTGGGATTTTAACAAACGGTCACCTGTTTTAAAGACCCGTACTTTACTGACAGAGCTACCGGTCGAAGCGGACCCTTGTATACTTATACTGTTTGTTTACTATATAAGGGAGAAAACTCACCTAGGGCAAGCAATATAAAATTTATCATACGTTGTTATTTCCCTTTTATCCCATCAGAAGAACGAGCTTACTGGTATTATAGAAAAGTGCAGAAGACAAAACTTCAGCACGGTTGCCTTGCTGTCACCTTCCGAGGTTCACCAAAAGGAACCCTATCTACAAGGTCTGTGTAAAGGGGGTTTGTTGATACCTGGCGAGGCGGTCACAGATTCGTGGTTATTTCCCTTGTTATTAGCGAATGATGCAAAGCGGAAAGGAGCAAAGGTAACAAACAGCATAACCTAGTAGTTTATCTCTTTGCTAAAAGATAAAATTTAAGACTTGTCAAAATTGACAGCATTTGCAGACAACAAATTAAATATTACTCAGAATATGAAATTTGTCTTTTGAAGGGCAGAAAACATAGTGGGAAAAGGAGAAAATCCTGGTTACCAGAACTTTCTTCTTTTCCTACAATGTCTTCAAAAGGCTTCTTCCTCAGGGTCTTGGATTGTTTGGTAAAGGGTTTAACCACATTGTTTCATGAGCTCTTTACTTGTGTTTTAACGACCATGAAGAAATGAAAACATTTTTGGAAAAGAAGATAGTGCTGGTAACTAACATTTTTTCCCTTATCAGACAACTTCACTGCCAAAATAAAATCAAAGGACTGAAAGTCCTGAAAAGTGGATTTGTTGAACAGTTTTAAGCTATGACTTGATGTAATGAAAATTATTTCTTTTTATCACATGACTGTAATACATGCATAATATGTAAGCAGTTATTAGAGTAAGCAAGGGCAATGGGAGTCGAAGTTGTTCTAGCAAGTGTGCTGTGCAGCAACTATCATTTTACTACATATGACTGATAAAAAAAAAAAAAACAAGATGGATTTATGTAAGTGAAAGTTATTTGACAAATATATAGAACATTGATGAGTAAGAATAAGAAAAATATATATACAAGATAGGATGATGATATATAATGATATTTATGTAAAAACAAAGTGTTAAGGTCTACAGCTGTAAATCAGTTTCAGCAATCATGAACAAATTTGATCAAAGTGTACAATATATTGCTACTTACACATGTATGCAGTATGAAATTTTTATTCCTTCTTGTTGAACTCTTTACCAGAGGACAAAATTTTTGACTCTCCCAAATTAAAACCAACTATTCAGATTTTCATACTCTCAACAAACTCAAAAATGACTTACTGAGTTATAGCTGGAAAAACATAAGTAAAGAATAAAGATAAGATTTAGAAAGAAAACATATGAATTGATATTTCCTTAATGGGCCACACAGCCTCTTTGGGTACTATTAGATTTCATGCCACAGTTTTGGGAAAGCCTTGTATGAATGGTACTTAATAACATGCGCCATCTACAAAGATTTATATTCAAATCAGTAGCAAGATGTCTTATCTGGTGTAATAAAATAAACAGAGTGACCTACTGCTTAAGTAGCCTACAATTCCATTATCAGATACCCAAAATTTCATCATTTTACTGAATTTAACTGTACACTTTATATGAAAACAAATATAATTATATCTGGTAGTATTTATTGTCCTTTTACAAAATAATTTGAATTGTGGCATAAAAACTAATTAGCTCCCTATTTAGAGCATAATCAAGCAATTCAATAAAATTAATATGGAGCCCTCAGATTATGTATTGTATTTGTTAAGGGTAGAAGAAATTCTGGAAGAAAAAAAGAAAAGAAATACGGATGTCTTATTTTCCAACAGTTTTCATAAGCCCTTTTACACAAGGCTAATAAAACGTCGAATTTATTGTGTGTTAAAGGACTAAAAAAAGAAAAATCCTCAAAAATTCTCCCAATTTAACTTTGTATGACACAAAATTCAAGGGTCAAATTTAGGCCATGTTTGGACAAACCGTAAGTTATTCTGACTGCAGATTACATGTATCTGTAACAGTTCTGTTAAACAGCCCCCAAAGGCTTAGATTGAACCAAGAACCTTTAGGTCCCAACTCCCAAGGCAAACGCTCTACCACATTGCTGTAAAAGCTAGCTGTATAGCATGACAGTATAGTAGTCGCCTTATACAAACACAAGCTATACATCTATATCAATCTGTGGGATAGACAAGTATACAACATATCCATGTCGGGTTTTCTTGGCATCTGACAACTGCATCTGGAGAAAATTTTGATTAGGGTTTATTTTGACACTTTACTGAACACTCATGTTAATAACCCCAAAGGAAATAAGCAATTGAAAGCATCACGGGACAAGGAAAAAATTATGGTAAACAGTATTTTCTCCTGTTCCAACAATGATTTCAATCATATGAGTGAACTTCAGCTCATTTGTATCAGTTTCTGAATTGTTGTCTGCAGATACCTTTAAAGAGCCTTAAACGTGTCATATGGTGTAGGAATGAATAACGAAATAGCATCCATTTGATTACCATTTTTGATTAAAAAACAAAAAGTAATTTTTTCATAGATGATGGGCATAGTCTAATCTGAACAATCTTACAAAAATTAACTCTCCTCTGCAAGTGGATCTGGGGTCCTGCATGGCTTACCAGTAAAGTTTAGAACTTGTTCCCTGATGGCCCAGGTTCCAGCCTCACTGGAAGCACCATATTTTTCTGTGGGAGTGTCCTTAGGCAAGACACTTCAGCACCCTAACCTAGTGCTGCTGAAACCTAGACATAAATAAATAAGCTAGCTGTAGCAGTTATATGACAGAAATAATGTTGAAAGCAACATTAAACACCATGCAATTAATACAATGTGGATCTAACATTGGCCCCCTGCAAGGTTAATCTTTATCTAACATTTCTGTCAGCCTCACAAAATGTAGCTTTTAAGTTTTTGAAAACATTGGTAGACAAACAGATTTTTTATTTTTTTCATTCTTACTAAATTCATTTTCCCGTTCCATAGCACAATAAAGGATATAATGTGTTTTAACTAATGTAGGTAAGGCTATATTATCCTATTTTGAAGGATGTTCAGAAAAACTTTTGAAACAACTTATCCAATTGGCTGAACTTTATTTGGCTATACTAAAAATCAATGGTTTTCAGAAGGAAGAACTAGTGAAGGCAGTTTTTTTCTGAGATTATGCTTTAGGTCAGATTGAAAATATTAAAAGCTCATCCTAGAGTTTGTAAACATGGGAGCTTAAATAGATACACTAAACATGATGACTATATTTTTCTTTACCATAGCATTTTAAGCATTTCTAAAAATCATTACCATTCATCATTATGCAAGACTCTTTTAATACATTGAAACTTTTGTACTCAGATATCAGGTCTTGATTTTTAAAACAGCATTTTACAAATCTAGTCAGACTATAAATACAACACTTTCTGAACTTTTATATAGTGGGTATAATCATATATACTGCAAACAATTCAAATCTAAATTAGTGTGCCTATAGGAGTGGAATTTTACTATGTTAGGTGGTCTGATTTTAATCTACTCTTGATACAAAGCAAACAAACTATCCTCATTCTGAAGTATAAAGCATGTATTGTTTTGAAACTAGTATGGTTTAGTTTAACCCCTTACCAAACAATCCCGACTTTTAACAACCCTGTGGAAGAAGGCTTTTAAAAAGAATTTTGGAATAAAAGAAAATGCTGGTAACCAGCAGTTTTTCTTTTCCCACAATGTCTTCTGACCTTCCAAAAATAAAATTCATTTTTTGAGTCACATTGATTCTGTTATCAACAAGTGCTTTCCATTTGGACAAGTCTAAAATTTTGTTGTGTAGTAAAGAAAAGCACTGGAGTCCTCTCAGGGAAGTAGAAACAATGGCATTTTGTATGTAATTTCTTACTGAAAGCACATTGTCCTTTCCATGGCTTTAACACCTAGGAATCCCTTCAAGGGTTCTTCCTAATTACTACACAACTTGAAACTATTAATTTCAAAACGAAATACAAAATCAAATTAGAAACAACAATTTGATTGTTCAGATACAATGATTTCTTCTTTTGAAAAGAATAATCTTGGTTTCAGTCCTGAACTAAAAAATGTTACATAATAGTCTGAAAGGTGAAAACTAAATGGTCTGTTCAGTATTTTCTAAGATTTAGGCCATGTGTAATTCATGAATATTGAATACATGTATACCTTCTTTCTGTTACATAAATGAAAATTCACCTTGTATCATCATAAAGACACAAGTCAAGAAAATAATGATTTCACAAAACATGAAATTGACTGTAACTACCTTCAAGAATAATTTGATGTTTGACTGATTTCTGGTGGTTATATTAGTTTCAACACTGTTTCAGTCTTACGGTGACAACAACTAATCTATTTGTATACTGCTTGGGTTTTACTAGGGCTAGGCTGGTTCTCTGCAGTGTCTTGTCCATAGACACTCCTACAAAATCCTGGCAACTAGGTGAGCATAAAACCCGGGATAACCCATTCTACACCTTCACCAATTAGCCACAGTCTCACAGAACCTCAGTAAATAAATGAACGAGATTATGTCCTTTCACTGCTATATTGGTGAAGGTATAAAAAAATAAAAAAAAAAATAGGCTGTATAGTTTCAAGCTTAGACCTCATATTCTGCGTTGTCTGAACTTAGATTATCTTACACAGTTTCAAAAAAACAAAAAAACTGGTGTTACACTTAATTATAAAAATAGACTAATACATGTACTTAATAATTTCAAGTTCATTTTATTAGTATCATGTAAAACATAAGAGACCTACATGTTTACCAATATGCAAACTCACATTCTTGGGTCTATTTCTATTCAATCAAAAAATGCAGGTGTGAATAAGTGCAATGTAAAAAGTGGACTTAAGTCTCACATAATATTGCAAGTTACAGTTAAAGTGTGATGGGATTTTGAAATTTTTTCAGTGATAATGTAAGTTTTATACATTTACATATAGATCTAGATTCCTTTTTGAAGTTTTGAGCCACGTCTTTGTGAATTTGAATCATACTACATAATTGAGGTATTGCAGGGACAGGTGCAAAAAAAAAACATAATGTAGCATTATGAGATACTTGAACTTCAATATTAACACTGGTAAAAAGGCTATTCATTACATCCAATGCAGTTTTGAGTGAATCCATTTTCATGGTCTAAAGAAAAGAATTAAAATCATCGCTCATCACCTGGAAGAACGTAGTCCAGAATTTTTTTGTTTTTTTGATATCTGTAAATTCCTGCCCTGGGTACAGCTGAAGGCACTATATAGCAGCCAGAATGGACCAAGATCACACTCAGTGTGACAAGTTGCCATGCAAAGTAAAAATTGTCTTTTACATAATTAAAATGAAACTTTCAAGTCGATAGTACAAATCCAAACATTTCTATTTCAAAGTTATTTTTGGGGGGAAGAATACCTCCTTACTGGACTGTATAGATCAAAGATCAGACTGCACATTTGGTGCAATCTGATCTTGACCTACACTGTCTGCTAAAGGTCCTTGAGTGGCACTTAGCAGCCTAAAGGTTAAAGTAATTGGTCCCTCTATAAAACTTTAAAAAATATAGACATACTTTCAGTCTGAGGACTTGCTGTTTACATGAAGAACAGAACTGTCTCTAATATGGGTTGAGCAGCAGTTCATCATAAATATGTACTTTATTAATAAAGTACAAATATTTTCAATTTCATGTACTTCAATCTCCAAGCATAAAAATATATAGTAGAATTTACATGTCCAAATAGAAATCTACATGTCCAAATAGTAAGACGTATAGATGCGTTCCTGTGGACCCTTTATCATACATCTATCTGCAAATTCTGCTTTTTTTTTTAATTCTTTTGCATGAAACGTAACAAAATAAAATTCAAGCGTATTCGAAGGACTATGAAAGGACTTTTACACCTTGAAGAAAATTGAGTCTCTGAGGCTTAAAGTCCAGGATGTTAGGTTAAGTTAGTGCATGTCTAGTTAACTGAGAAGGACACTATGTCCCATCAAAAATTCACAGTATAAATTCATATCACGGGTTCGTACTTGATTGGGGCCGTTTGTGAACGAAGGATTTCTTTATGTCCCATCTATAACTGGAGAGAAATCTTGAAAGCGGTCTTGCATAAATCAAACGTCAAATATTTTTTTTATAGACTACACGATCTCCATTTCTTCAAACGTTTCACAGAAATGGACAAACAATTAGGAAATTCATCGACAGTGCTATACGAAAGGCGGTAACTAACAAGGTGCCGAGTCGACTTAATGGGTTCTGTGTATTCGTTATCGAAAGGATTTTAAATTATTTACGGCCAAATTCTAGCTAGCTATCTGAACAGTTAAAGATATTTGATATAATGCATAGTTGAAAAATGTAATTTCATTAAGAAAACTATTGCTTAATCTCCTTGTTTATTTCGGAGCGGATGACACAAGTTGTGAATGAACATTTCTTGAATGAAAACGGAGGAAGTCTGTGTAAACAATGTTCATACGCATATGGCAATATTCAATGAAAAAAAGAACAAACTTTGGTTAACTATTCAAAGTATTTCAAACTGACAATTTTTGTAGTTTTGACGAAATTTCGATTACGAAATCAAACATAATTTGTATGATTTGTTCAAAGTCACAGCTGAATATCATTTATAGATCTGCCTGTTCGTCACATTCACCAGCCATGCAAAACTGAAAGTGAGCGCGCATGCATCGTTACGCATGATGTATTTGGTTCCGGTCAAAACGACCACAGTAAGCGGATTTGCTATATAGCAAATCCGCTGAAAAAAGATTCCATCCTTTTGTTTACATTTGATATGGCGTCTGCATATGATTACAGTCTCGAAGTCTGATTCTGATCCTGGATAGCCCAAATTCTTTGTTAGGATTTAGAAAATGTGTTGCAAGGTCATCGCGGTCTCACCGGTTAACATTAAATGACTGCAGAAAAACGTGCATCAACCGCAGTGATATGCAGTGATATACGAGCAGATGAAGTACTCTTAAAATGACACACAATCTCTCTCTCTTTCGCTCTCTCTTTAACCGGTGTCCACAAAAGATACACACAGACAGCTCTTCAGCCATAGCTGTTATGCAGTATTCACAACTTAGGGCGGAAATATAACGAAGATCGTGACTATAACAAAAAGAAAACCATCACTCATTGAAAACAAGACCTTTCTCTGATTCTGACCCTGGCTGAGTCTGTGTGTTTGTCTGTCAGGGTCTCTGTGTACCAGTGTGTCTGTGTTCAAGTCTGTCTGTCTGTCTCAATGTCTATGTGTGCCTCTCTAGATGTCTGTATACCTGTCTCTGTCTCTTTTTCTCCTCTTAAGGCCAAAATAAACGGTCATCAGTGTCTATATATTGCACAGTGCAATAAAACGGAAATCGTGACGAACTTGCAATGGAAAGCCATTACGGTAGACCAAAAAGGAATGAAATGACCTCACGTTTTGTAACTTCTAGTGATGGGCTGGTCTTACAACAAAAAGAGACATCTATATGGCATGCAACACGCGAAAAGGGGCATTCGGACATCTGAGTAAAGTGTCGTCTCGGATCAGCCTGCGCAGTCCGCGCACACTAATCCGAGACGGCACTTTACGTCAACATTAGATTTTGTCCTACAGTAGACTTGCGTGAAACAGAAAATCACACACGATTATAAAGTGTCGTCTCGGATCATCCTGTGCGGACTGCACAGGCTGATCCGGTACGACACTTTACGCAAATGTCCGAATTCCCCTTTTTAACGTGTTGCAGGCCATATGAGAAGGATTCTTTTACACCTTACATGGGGAAAAAAGGACCGTAACGTTATTTATTGATACGTAAAACATTGTGATAAAATATGGAAACTATGGATGAAAACTGCATTTTTGACTCTGTTAAGCTGACAAGAAATTAAAAAAAAAGTTTTGTTCGATAGCTATACTATTAAATATTATATTCATATTCACTAAAAAATGAACCAACGCTCTGGCGTACAAAAACTGTCGTCTTTTGTTGGGGAATTGAATGTTGAGCTCACATAAGAAAACCCTACTGACTTCGTATAGAATTTTGTCTCACATAAATATCCAAAGAAATTCATAAAAAACTTCTATGACGAAGTCGAAAACAGATTGTGTCTTGACGGTTGTTTTGTTCGTGGAATATATATGGTGACAAATTTTCCGTTTTTGTCCTTCATTTCAAATGAATGAAACTGGATACTCCTCGTTCAGAAACACGTGCCAAAAAGACAGCATCTGGTATATTTCTAACTTAACAATTTTTCTGTATCATATCTATTTTAGTCACCTACTCAAAAATCTGAGTGTCGTCGCATTATTTGCCTAGATCTTTATCTTAATCCCTTCAGTGCTACAGGAAAAAACAAGCGGCTTTTGCAAAAGGAATAGTTCAAGATCAGGCTGCACATAATGTGCAGCCTGATCTTTGATCTATATCGTCCAGTTCTGTAGTCACTGAAGCTTGTGATATAAAATTCTGTGTAAGTTTCATTGAATTGTATTTAAGCTGTCGCAAGCGGTAAAATCTATACATTTGGCTTTGAAAGGGAAATAGATCGAGCTATATATGAGCCATGCTCTGGCAAAAGGGGGCTTAATGCATCACCGTGATACATGATACCGGCCCAATTCACCACATAATTATGGATCCATAATTGCAACTTTTTAAATAACCGACTTAATCACGAGGTAGTCTGGTCCTTTGGCAAACAGAAAATTGATCAATAGCGAAAAGTTTCGGCCTGGGTCGATACTTTTCGCAGATGCATTAAGCCCCCTTTTCACAGAGCACGGCTCATACATGTTTAGCGCTACACATTATTGTGGATCGGTATCAAAATTCGCAGAACACGGAGCCAAAACTTGCATCTTTACTGTCCAATACCAACTGAACATTGAAAGGGCGCGAATTGCAATTCGACATACCATGTGCGTTTTATTTGTTTAGCAGAATAGTTAAAGAGAAAGTGCAAGGCTATCGATTCATATATGGACAGAAAATGTTTATTTCTACCATCTATTAGATAGAGGATCTTACATGAGTGTTTATGTATTATCTTTTTTATTAAACGAGTTGACTAAAATTGTATGACGCGAGCCTTGGCGAGCGTCAAATACATTTTAGTCAACGAGTTGGATAAAAATGATAATACATAAACACGAATGTGAGATTCTATTTATCACATAAAAGGAATGACAGACAAAAAATATCCTGCCTCATCACCTTTTGCCTATATGCCGTTCACGGTTCCATGTTTACAATTGTAGTTCGGTTTCAAATGTATACATACACAAGTAGATAGCTCCATGACGCTTACACCGAAAGTAGAATAAAACGGTCTCTATAGGGGGTTAGTGCGACTAATTCAGCAATTTGGTTGTTTTTGAAAAGCTTTCTCGTATTTCCTGCAGCTTTCGCTGCATTTCTTGCTTTTTATTGAACATGAAAATCAAAAACTGTCCACGCGCATACTTCTTAGCAACAATGACGTCATTTTTCCGCGAAACGGCGTATTAGTACATTTTTCCGGCATTTCCTGTGGTTGGTTTCTCAAGCTTCACGCGCTCATGACTAAAAATTGACCGGAACCGGGACCCAAAAAACGATAATACACTAGTGTATTATCAAAAATAAGTCATGGGTTTAATACACTGCCGGGGAAGGTTTTATGTGATAAAAGGGTATATGTAATAATTAGTGAATGAGAAGATGATTGTAAGAGCTGCGATTAATATATTAACAGATGTTTATTTCAGTCATTTAGCAGATTGAGAGGTATGTGCAATTATTAGAGATAAGGTGCAGGAGTGGCAAGCTATTTAGCCTGTAACACGCGAAAAGGGGCATTCTGATATTTGCGTAAAGTGTCGTCTCGGATCAGCGTGCGCAGTCCGCGCAGGCTAATCCGAAACGACACTTTCCGGTTCGATGTAATTTTCTGTTTTGTGCAAATCTACTTTAGCACAAAATCTAATGTAGTCGTAAAGTGCCATCTCGGATTAGCCTGTGCGGACTGCGCAGGCTGATCCGAGACGACACACTTTACGCAAATGTCCGAATGCCCCTTTTCACGTGTTGCAGGCCAATTATTTCATGGATAGAAGATGTTTATTTCAGTCGTTTAGCTGATTGAGATAGAGTGGTATGTCGAGTAATAAGATAGAAACTGCAACAATTGCGATTGAAGGGTAGATGTAATAATTAGAGAAAAAAAGGCAATAGTTGCGATTTTGGCGCTGAAATATATGAAGGTAAATGTTACTTTTGATAAAATTTTTCACATTTGGTGTTTCAGATTAGTTTAAATGCTGGCGTGGAATCATGTACTTTTGAAAACAAGGGTTGGTCTTTACAAACCACATCTGGGGCACTAGAAGCAAGAACTATTGTAAATTGCGGAGGACTACACGGTGACAAGGTCGATTTGCTTGGAGGGGTTCAGAATTTTACGTATGTTCCTAAGAGTCCATGTTTCTAAAACTTGTTTGAGTTCATGCTTAGCTGAGTTCATATTGAAAATTCAATTTTCGTGACTGCTTTCTAAAATTTGAAAACTTGGTCATGATTTGGCTTTTGATTGAATGGGGAAACAAATCTAAAAAGTAAGAACTGTGACGTAAATTGCATTTCAGTTATACATGTTTACCTAAGGTCACATGAACAAGATTGCTGCATTGAATGTGGCTTCTGTGAAAGAATTTGCTTTAAAATTCTAAAAAACAAAACAAAAACGAGAGAAAATGCTGGTCACCAGCATCGTCTTCTTTTCCCGTAAAGTTTTCACAAGTATTTTTTTTTTCTTTTGGGACCGTTATACAACGGGTTCGTTTAGTATAGAGATTAGAAAAAAGTATTTCCATTTGCTGCGGAGATAATTAATGCTTTCTGCGTAATAAGCATTGTGAGTACAAGACATACAGTGATACTATATTATCGGTTTATCTGAAACTATCCACGATGGTTGTAATATAGACTGAGATAAGACCATTTTGTCTATTACCGTCTGACAAAGATGTCTGATTATAAAAGACAAAATAGATCTAATATCCGCCGGTTTTAAATGACCCCTTTGAAGTGTAATATACCGAGAAAAAAGTCATATGCTGGTAATAGAACAAAGAAAAATTGATGGTAATATATATGAAGTTATAATAGAAGATAATGGTTCGTTTGAAAGTGAGGGGGGGGGGGGCACATGGCTTTAAACAGTACTTCAGTTATATTACAGGGACAGCGCACGTATTCATGTCCTTTTATAGGGATCACCTGAACTATGCTGAAACCCTGTAGTGTCATACTCTAGGACAGTCCCGTATTACTTGCGCCGCTAGCGCGGATGTAAACCAGGATTCCAAAATTTACTACATTATTTAACGATGGTGTACTAAGAGGACCGCCATGTTGATCGTTAACTCTTTCAGCACCAAATATATAAACTCGATCCTTTTCGATGCCTGAAAATAGAATCCACTGAGACTCAAAAGGATTTTTGTCTCATAGGCTTGACTAAACAAGCGGACGGAATAGATCCAAGATCAGACTGCACGTTCTGTGCAGTCTGATCTTGATCTATGCCGTCCGCAAAAGTCTCTATTTTCGCCAGTGGTGCTGAAAGGGTTAAAGAGCAAATATACGTATCTTTAGATTTCAGCATAAAAGATATTTGTTTTTGGAAAGGTAATAGTTTCCCGGCTTATCCAAATGACTTTTTAGCACTTAAATGCGTAGACAGAGTCATTTGAAAGGAAGAAAGCCAATAATAAAAAATGAAAAAAAAAAACTAAAATAAATTAAAAAAGTGTGCGCCGACAAATCGGCGTAAAAATGTTTACTTCGAATATTGAAGAGAAAAGAAAAAACAAGAACGGACGAAATTAGAGAACATATTATAACTAGCAAACAAACAAACAAACAACAACAACAAAATGGTTTAACCCGCCATAAAGCACGTGTTCCATAGTACAGGTACACTTCGCGTACTTGATCATAGGTGAGAATCTTCTAACTGGATAATTTTCATACCTCGAACCTAATCCTTGATTAACTCTTCACTGCACAATGACGACTTGTAACGACCCTGAGAAAGAAGGCTTCTGTAAACATTGTGGAAAAAGGAGAAAATGCTGGTAACCAGCATTTTCTCCTTTTCCCACAATATTTTCTATACTATGAAAAGACAAATTTTATACTTTGAGTAACGCTGAATTTGTCGTCTGCAAATGCTTTCAATTTGGACAAGGCCAAAATTTTGTCGTTTAGTAAAGAGTTTAACCTACGATTCCACAGTGTCACCAGTTATGAAACAAGATTTCTAGAAAAGAAGAAAAATGCTGGTCACCAGTATTTTCCGCTTTTTCCTAAAATATTTTCTATCCTTTCAAGGACAAACCTTATCATTTGAACCACATTTCATTCATCATGTTCTCCTTTTTTCAAAGGCAGTATTTTTTACCTTCTGTAAAAAAAAAAAAATCCCACCATTTGTGTTTGGAAATTTCTATATAAACAAGTCTGAAAAAATTTTGTCGCCTGGTAAAAAGTGAACTGACTTCTTTTTTTTTCATTTTTTTCCGTTGCTTTATTATTTTTTTTTCAGAATTAGACCTCGAAAAGGACAATACCTTGTATACAATACATCAGCTAAATCCTTAATTAACTCCAGTATTCTACCCGTTCCGACCTCCCTTGGGAAAGGAATCATCGTGTTCCGCTCAGGTATTTATGATTTGTCTCGTCAGAAGACTTATTTAATTCGTATCCTGGAAATTAGTAACCCTGAGGTTTATTGCAAAATGTTTGGACCAATATCAGACTGTAAATCTGTGCAGTCTGATCTTTGTCAATACTTTTTGATGGAAAACTAATTGCTTTAGCTTTACTGAATTTTTTTGTAATAGATGAGTTGGTCCAAAACAACGCTTTGGTCACCTTGATCATTCCGTCAGCAAGAAGAAGGTTAGACCTGCAGTGTTTTTGTACTGGACAAAAAACAGTTGGTAAATTGATACCAAAAAAAAAATGACATGTTTAAAACATCAGTCGGCTTTGAACTCATTGTGATCGATGACTGTAGCACAGGCTTTTGTTTTTGCAGGTATGTTTTTTGGCTGAAAGTCAGTATGGCAACATTCTGTCTTTACTGTCTTGGAATTTTCTTTGAAAACACTTGCATCCCTGACCTAAATAAACTTTGCATCCGCATCTGCCGAATGCTTGTGCTTGAGATGTTTTGTTTTGTATAATACCGTTCCAAAAGCGCTTTTACAATGGAATCGGATACGAGGTCCTAATTCCATGAACAGTGAATTCAGATCCGTGTTAATGTTTGACGTGAAATTATATGTTTAACTCCCTTAAAAATGTCTATGGTACTGAATCATCTTCAACCATACTTGTTAGCAAATATTATCACAGTAGCAACTAATTGAACAGCAAGTACTATCACTAAATGCATTATTCTAATACAATCATCTTTGTATTGCTTTTCATGTTCAGTGTATTAAATTAGCATCACCCTTACGTTACGTAAAAGTTTGCACAAGACGGTTCACCCTTTACCAGACCATAAAATTGTGGCCTTGCCCAAATTGAAAGCATTTGCAGACGACAATTTCAAAATGACTCAATAATGCAAATTTTCTTTGATCGGGTAGAAAACATTGTGGAAAAAGGAGAAAATGCTGGTTACCAGCATTTTCTCCTTTTCCCACAATATTTTCAAAAGGCCTCTTTCCCAGGGTCGTTAAAAGTCGGTATTGTGCAGTAAAGGGTTAAACCGGTTGACACAACATATAGCTTTAACTTTGAAAGAAATAATTGATGCTTCCTGTGCGGTGCGCCTCACATTAACGAAAAAGCTGTGACCCTTTTGAGATTTTTCACTGATACTACCTCTGCGATGCATGGCTTTCATATTAACAAAAAAGGCTGTTACCATTTTGAGATAATTCATTGATACTCCCCATGCAGTCCAACGCTTATTAACTTAAGCTGTAACCATTTTTCAGATAATTTATTTGTCTACCCTTCGCTATGCACCGCACATCAACAAAAAAGTTGGAACCCGTTTTGAGATAATTGATTGATACTTCCCGTGCGATGTATCGAATAAAAAAAAAATATAAATCTGACATTAACCTCGTTTTGTTACGATCGTTACGAAACCATTAATACGTCTTATTTGCAATTTGACCTTGAACAAATCCATCCTTTATGCACAGCATGCTACGATTCAACGCGACTCAACATTTTATTCATGTTAAAGGCTCTGGCCCAAAATAAGTTTAACGTTTTAGCAAACAACTCGGTCATTTTTCAAGACCCTGAAGAAGAAGGCTTTTTGAAATATTGAGAGAAAAGTAGAAATGCTGGAAACGGCATTTTCTCCTTCTTTCACAATGCTATCCACTCTTTCAAATGCAAATCCTGCCATTAGAGCCAAAATGAATCTGTCGTCTCCAAATGTTTTCAATTTGGACCAGGCTAAATTTTGTCTTTTGGTAGAGAGTGGAATCATGTTACAAGCTTCTGTCAAGAAACGATCTCGATTTCCTTTATTTCGTTTATTCAAACAATGCGTTTGACAACGTTTGAAAACCTTGCAAGAGGAGAAATTTATAGTCGATAGCATTTTTTTCCTTTTGTCACAATATTTTCATGTCTCTGTCATGTTATTGACCTTTCTTCATATTGGTAATATGACAGAGGTATTTTCGGAGTAGTCCGCTGCAAGTTTCTTGAAGGGGATAATGGTTCAACATTAAATGAATAAATTACAAGATTACAAAACTGCAAAAATTGGTGTATATCTGCTTTTCAGTGTATGACAACGTCGTAGTAGGACCAACAGCAGAGGATGTTTCAGAACGAGGCAGGGCGCCAATCGATGATGCAATTACTAGACGGTTATATGACGTCACAAAACGTATTGTACCGAAACTGACCTCACATTCTGTTGTACGTATGTATACTGGAGTCAGGCCGGCCACGGAATATAAGGATTATGTCATTAAGGCAAATGTTGAAAGGTAAACTTAAAGACTATAGTGACCACTCAATATTTCTTACCTTTGAGTACATTATCTTTACAAGTTACTCGGCGGCTATATTACGTAACAAAATGTATTTCCCCATTGTGATCTCACATTTTGTCGTACGCATGTATACTCACTGGCCTTTGAAGCTCTATTGGTCTATCACGGAACACTACAATTGTCCTTAGTCGATCATCGAACACTTATAGCACATTGGTGCATCGCCTGTATATCACGGAATATGTATTCAAATTTTCATCAACACTGTTTCTATAAATAGCACATTGGTGACTCCCTCTATATCGTATATAGTAAGACAAGATTGTCTTACTATATATAATACAGAGGGAAACCCCAATGTGCTATTTATAGTAAAAGTGTCCGATAATGAAAATTTCGTTACCCTTGATAGACCAATGGAGTTTCAGAGGCCTATGGTATACTCTAGGCAGGCCTGCCACTGAATTTAAGGATTACGTCGTCAAACCGGATATTGAAAGGTGACTATGTAGACAAATATAGGAACCACAGAGACAATGTAGCTTTTTTGTCGGTAGGCCTACTCTAACGTTACAAAATGCTGGTGAGCAGTGTGACATTACAAAACGCGTGATATGTAAACATACCGCATAGGCCTGTCTACACTCAACAAAACTTATAAACCGCTACTTCTAAGTTTTAATTCCCCGTAGACCTGTTAAGTGTTTCTTTCTCATCACTGTCCAGAAAAGACATGTTTCAATATGTTTTACTTTTTACAGAATGATTCATCAGTGTAAAAATATACCTAAGCCTAAACCTGAAAAGAATTTTTCGACTTGTTCTTGTTACAGGACCTTATGAAATATCCATTCACTTAACATTGAAAATTGGAAAATAAAATTCCTTCATACTCGTTTTCTTGGATTATATCTTAGAACAGAAAATGATTTTTCGTGTTTTTTCTCATTGCTGACAAAGTTTCAGTAATTTAAGCTTATCTTTTTAACTTGTTTTAAGTCATATACATCACGCATGCGCAATCGATGTGTTTTCCCTCTTTAAAAAGGCATGCCTTCTGTTGGCAAAATCGAGAACCTTTTCATGGTGAATATGTATTTATTATATGTACACCATGTAGATTAACGTAGAATACAATCTGGAGTCTTAGTGATGTCATTAAATGTGTCCCTCAGAAACTGACGCACTCTGTTACTGAAGGGCGAAAGGACACAAAGGGCATTATGAACGGTTTACCATGTCGGCGCCATAGGCGAAAACAGTAACTTTTGCGGACGACATAGATTAAGATCAGAATGCACAGAACGTGCAGTCTGATCTTTGATCTATACCGTCCGCTTGTGTATAGTCAAGCCTTACGATCAAAATCTTTGTAATTTTCAATGGATTGTATTAAGAGCCGTCGAAAGAGGTCGAGTTTATTTATTTGGCACTGAAAGAGTTAATGCATAGACTAACAATCATGTATATATTTATAGTTCGGTTGGATACCTACTTCACGATTTTTTTTTGTTATGGCTACTTTCACCGAACACGAACTAAAATAAAATATTGACACTCTGACAATTTTACTTAATTCAAGCGAGCAGTTCGACACGTTAGTGTAAATTTTACGTCTTGTTTCTTTCGAACAACATGGAAAGCCATGGCTGTCTTCCACCGTTCTTTTTCAATTCATTTCACCGTCGTTGTAATATATGAGGTCTTTCTATAGATCAAACCTATAAATTATCAGATATTTTACCTTGGAGCAGCTTTCTCTATTTTCAATATAACAAAGCCTTACGTATACGGTACAATGCTTCGTATAGAAAGCATGGGCAACAGCGTGTTGGCTTTTCAATGATGACACACGAGCATCTATCATCATTTGAATTCTAGCACGCTTTTCGTTCGATTAGTATGTGTCCCTGGGCAGGAAACTTCATAGCTCTGGCCTCGTACTAGTGGAATCCAGAAAACTCATGTATAAGTAGCATGTCATCGTGATATGACTGAACTTATCTTGAAAACGACGTAAAACAAGATCAAGTCTGCCAAAATGCGTATGTCTTCCACGGTGAAATAAATCAAGATATTCATCCGGGGGTTATGTGTGCGAGTCTTGGTTCAGGCACACTTTTTTCCTGAGGACTGGTGATATGATAGAAACAGGTGTCATATTTCTCTCAGTGCTGAACATAGACTATGTGTTTACAAAGCCCTCTGAATATGCAGCTGCAATAATGACGTCATGAATGATACCGGCAACGTCATAATTATTAAACGTGACGTAAGTCCGCAGAAAAATATTGTGGCGAAGAAGACAATTTGTTTTAACTTAAAAGACTATTAATTAAACGAGCAAAAGTATTCGCTAGCGATTGATTCATTCATTACGACAGTAAGATGCTTGATTGAAAATAGAAGGTGACAGGATAAATGCATTTATCCTGTCACCTTCTTTAATTTCGACCCGATAACAGGGTGCCGTATATTTTTTTTGTTATCCGTCAGTTGGTCACGTGACCGCCAAGTGCGCACCTGCTAACTGGGACTATTTTCAACCAAGCGTCTTACTGCCAAAATAAATGAATTAATCGCTAGCGAATACTTTTGCTCGTTTAATGGTCTTTTTTGTTAAAACACATTGTCTTCTTCGCCACAATATTTTCTGCGGATAGACGTCACGTTTAATAATTATGACGTAGCCAGTATCATTCATGACGTCATTATTGCAGCTGCATATTCAGAGGGCTTTGTAAACACGGTTCTTCATTTTTTTAAAAATTTCTCATAGATCTAGTGAGTAAGTTGTCAATGTGCCTTATTTCGAGCGGAAAGTTCAATTTAGTGGGACTTTAGATTATAATTGAGAAAAAGGAAAAATTAAATAGACAGTTGGTATCTTGGATTGGGAAAGCCTATCAGGCTCGGCTCCGGAAATTTATGAAAGGTACAGTCTTTATCAATGTTTTTTTTCGTTTGTTTGTTTTGTTCCGTTACAGTGAGTGACAGGATAAATAGAATAGATAGTTGGTGTCTTGCATGGGTTAAGTTTATCGGGCTCGGCTCCGAAATTTATCCGGTTCGCCTTCGGCTCGGCTCCGAAATTTATCCGGTTCGCCTTCGGCTCACCAGATAAATTCCTCCGCCTTGCCCGATAAACTTAACCCACGCAAGACACCAACCATCTGTTCTCTATCTAAACCCCCTTTTTCAGATCATGGCTCATTTATACGAAAACTTAGCCTCTCGCTAAGAAAGAGTGTAGTTGGTAATGTTCGTCCTGGAAGCCTAGGAACACATGAATAGGTTCACTTTCCAACTTTAAAAACACTTTGAATGATCATCCGAATTGCTATTGATTTCTCAGAATCTCCAATTTTATCGCAAAATATAAATCCAAGACTAGATTGCAAAAAAATAGATCTAGCCGTCTGATCATTATCTACCCTGTCCGCAAAATAAACTTAAACAGTGTAGCTAAATAAAAGCCACACTTAGGACTTTACGGTTGTAAACAGTTTTCTTTGATCATTTTCGCAGACGAAAACCATAGCAACAAGATTTATGTTCCAAATACGAAGATGGCGATAAATGCATCCTGACAAAGCTCCGTCATTATCTTGTTATTTATGCAAATTGGCTGGAGGCAGCCGAGAGCAAAAAAAGTAATTTTAGGGCTTATAAAACACGTCTTGATCTTTGCACTTTGACACATTTTTCATCTTGAATCTTTTGCTTCTATTAACCCTGGCGTTGACGGAATAGGTGAAGATCAGATTCCTGTCACTACCCTATTTTCTATGCTGATTTTCTTGAACCAGTGACAGTCTAGAAAAGTAAAACCGACCAACCAACCTACCAACCAAGCAACTTTCCAACCACGCAACCTTTAAACCAACCAATCAACCAATTAACCAACCAACCGACTGACAAACAAACAAACGAAAGAACGAACGAATATAGTCAAGCAAGCAAAGTAATCCTGTATATAAATGGTCTTGGTTGAAAAATGTTTACTACAAAGAAAGTAGGGCATACTTTTATAGACTAGTAATTTATCCTATTATCTTAGTTATTTATTTTTTCTTAGAAAATGGATAACCGCAGGCGGAATAAGATCAACAGGCGTTTCAGGCTGTCTCGGAATTGCAGCGAAAGTAAATGACCTCGTGGAGAAAGAACTTCGTGTCGAGCCCACTAGGGGGCGCTCTTTTACCGTGGATAGACCGGAAGTACGGATTTTAAACAATGGCGTCGTGGAAGTGGATGGGTCTCATTATAGAATAACACACCCTTTGTCTTATCTTGGACTGGAGGCTAACTTGGCGAAATTATGAACTTGGCGAAAGTTGAAGATGAAAGTCAGCTTTTATTTTAATGTTATGTTACAATTAAAAAAAAAGAGTGAAAAAATAAAACAATCATGGGAGGCCTTTGTATAATTCAGTTACAGTCCGAACCTGTGTTAGGCAAGCATCTAACGGACATTAAATATTTGCTTGCTTAATTCTCTTCCACACAATCCCGAATTTTAATGACCTTGAGAAAGAAGACTTGAACACATTGAAGTAAAAGGAGAAAATGCTGGTGACAAGCATTTTCTTTTTTCCCACAATGTGTGCTATCATGTCAAAGGTAATTTCCACAATTTGAGCCACATTTGGTTTGTTGTCTGCCAATATTTTGGATATGGACAAGTCTAAGGTTTTTTCATGGGTAAAGAGCTGAGACAGGTGCTTGGTTAGATCAAGGCCCGTATTCACCAACCATCTCAGGAACATTCTTTGTCTTATTCATCAGAATGTTCTAAATGTGAAAGTAACACAACTTTTGATTGGCTAAACCAATTGGTTTAGCCAATCAGAAGTTGTGTTACTTTCACATTTAGAACATTCTGCAAAAGAAGACTAAGAATATTCTTAAAAATGATTGTTGAATATTGACCTGGGAATACTTTATTTGCCTTCTCTTTGACCGCAACACATTCTTGCTTAATACCAGATGCTTGCCCAATAGAGGTGGCCACTAAAGGCAGTTTTGTTTATAAAATTTCACAAACGCACCTCCTCTTTCACATCACTTCTGCTTCTCATTTTGCAGCAGACCATGTTTGACACCATGAACGCCGAAGTAAAAAGTGCTCAGAGAGTTTTCTTTTTATTTTTCTATTATAATTTTTATACACTTTTTTGTATCAAACATACTTCACTCTAGTATCCTTATTCCACCAGGTTCCGTATTCACCTACCATACCTAAGAAAATTCTTAGTCCTTTTCTCAAGAATTTTCTAAATTTGAAAGTAACACAATTTATAACTGGCTAAACCATTTGGTTTAGCCAATCAGAAGTTGAGTTACTTTCTAGAACTAGACTTGTTGCTTGAAATAAAGAATGGTTGGTAAATACAGACGCTGGATTTTGTCTTGTGTTGTGGGTATTTGTAACTGGCATCATCGATGATTGGGAGGGTTATTTTGGTATTATTAATTTAAAACATTTTTGTCTGTAGAAAACAATCTTTATCTCGAACATCCATTTTCAAAGCAGTTTCTTGCAAGGTCGTTTTAGTAGGATCAGCATAATGAGTTGAAAGGTTCTAACTGTTTAAGTGGCCATTTTTCATGTAACCTTGACGCTTATACCTTTCCACGTTTTGCGGTTAATGGGCGATATTTATTATAAAACTGTGTATGATTTAGGTCAGTGGAATGAACTTTTATGTGCTAAAAGGACTTCCTTTCCGTGGAAATATCTTTTAATAAATCATACTAAACAACGAAATTCGATATTTTCTTGTCTGATAATTAAACCGTCTTAATAATCACATTTGTGTTCCTCATTATTTTGCTACTTTTATGATTTCAAAGTTTTATCTTACGTATGAGCCATGCTCTGTGAAAAGTTGGCTTAGCGTATTTGCAAAAAGTATCGACCAGTTGCATTAAGCCTCCTTTTCACAGAGCATGGCTTATCCAGGGCTCGTATGCGCCATACGTCCTTATAAACATTCTGAGTCTTATTCTCAAATTTGTAAATTCCAAAGTGACGCAATTTCTAACTGGAAAAGCCATTTGAGCCATGCTCTGGCAAAAGGGGGCTTAATGCATTTCCGTGATGTATAACACCGAGGAAGACATCACGGATCCATAAGACCCATTTTGTCAAAGAACCGACTGATTCATGAGGTAGAACGGTCCTTTGACATGCAATAAGTTTTGAAGACAGCAATAAGTTTCGACCCAAGTCAGCCTGCGCAGACTGCGCAGGCTGACATGGGTCCATACTTTTTGCAGATGCATTAAGCCCCCTTTTCTCAGAGCATGGCTCATTTGGTTTAGCCAATCAGACATTGTGTTACTTTGTACATAGAAAGCATATTAGAATGGTTTATATGTACCGACCATCGACAATATAGGATAGATCAAGGTCTGTGTTTTCCGTCTGTAGTGGTGAATCATGACAAAAAATCTTTAAAGATATATCCTTACAGCCAGAGAGTAAACAAACGCTGTAATAACTTTACAGTGTGTAGAATCTAGTAAGCCATGTAAACGTAGATAAAAACAATCGGTATAATGTGTATGGGATAAAAAAAACGCCGGGGATTTGTCTTCGATTTAAACCGGAAACTGTGGTTGTTATGTCTATGGCTAGCCGCAATAGAATGAAATGCATTTTCTATCCGTCGTAATCTGAGCAACCTTGCAACCATCAGGGGCAATATTTTGCATGAAGATACAAGAGTGATTATAGTTTCATAAAATAAAGATAAAATTGGTTAAAAAGCCGGATGAAAACGAGTAAAGATGTATCTTTAAAACTCCCCTTCTTCTGACAAGAGGACCAATTTCACCCAAACATGCCACAAATAATTATTGTGTTATCACCTACTAAAACGTTTTCCTGTCTCTTTTAATATTTTCGGCTTCGTTTACGCTGGAAAGTAGCCACTATTTTAGAAAGACGGTTGTTCAAAGTGCTGTGTCCATATTCACCAATCGGTTTCAAGAGCATTCCAAGTCTTTTTCTCAAGAATTGCCAGAATTTCACAGTAACACAACTTTTGGTTGGCACAGCAAAATGTTTTAGCCTATCAGAAGTTGTGTTACTTTCTAAATCTAGAATAAGACAAGAATGAAATTAAGAATTTTTAGTGAATACGAATTCTGCTAATGAAATTCTCCATGGGAACGCATGGATAGGTACACTTTCTGCCTTGATAATACAGAAATACTGTCGTAAAAGGGCATTATGTTAAAAAAAACACAGCCATACATTAAGTACCCTGCAAACAAAAAGTCGGGAAAACGTTGTGGAAGAAAGAGCAATTGCTTAAATAAGCAATTGCTCTAATGGCTCTTCTCACAACATTTTCCATCCTTTTGAAAGAAAACAAATTTCTTTCCTTTGAAACTTAGTCCTTTGCTTGACTTGTAAGACATGTGGTTTTTGATAGTCTAAAATAGAATAGAATATCAAAGGGTTATTTCTGCCATAAAGATTTGCATCCCAGGAATTACCGTAAATAAACGAGATTTACTATGAGAGCGAGATTGAGATGACCTATTTATAACTGTTATAGAACATTCCGGAAATTAGTGCTAAAAGCTTTTGTACATGTACTTTAAGTATCGTGTCAGACTGTTCCCTGTTTTGGAAACCTTCGTAAGAAAGCTTTTGCAAACATTGTGAGAAAGGGTGAAAATACTGGTAACAAGCATTTACTCCTTGCCCCGCTGTTTTTTTTTCCTGCAATATCCTTTCAATTCGGACATTTCTAAAAGTTTTGGCGTTTGATAAAATGTTAACTCTTAAGCTGCTAAGCGCGACTCACTGACCTTTTGCGGACAGTGTAGATCAAGATCAGACTGCACAGAACGTGCAGTCTGATCTTTGATCTACACTGTCCGACAAGGACATATTTTACCCCCCAAAATACCCTTGAAATAGCCAAATTTCGGTTTTTACTATCGGCTTAAAAGTTTCGTTTGAGTAATTTAGCAGGATAAAGAGTTAAGAGTCGCGGCAGACTATATTAGTTGTACGGTCAGGTGGCAGGGGACTTGGAAACTTGTTCACGGCTGTGGTGAATCATGTCGCCCCGAGCCGAAGGCGAGGTGGCGACATGATTCACCACAGCCGTGAACAAGTTTCCAAGTCCCGTGCCACCTGACCGTACAACGAATTTATTATACTGCAAAGTTTTACTATTCCGACGTGCTAAGCGAAATTTACCTGTTTTTTTTTTTGGTTTCAAAAATTGAGTACGCTGACGAAGTAGAATTTCCCTTCTAAGTGCCTCAATTCAATGAAAACTGACGTCACTGGGAACTGACGTCACAGAAACCTTGGAAAAACGTTTGGTGCATAATCTTGATGTTAATCTTTATATACGTCGCCATTTTGGATGTTGTGTTGAAAGTGTAGTCATGTATACGGGGCTCCCAAAAGGGAAACTGCTTTTACGTGGGTTTTGCCAGTGTACATGATATGTATGTTCGGGGCATATTATCCTATCAGATCACGAGAAATATCTTTGCAGTATAATAATGTTTTATCAACATACGTTGGGAAAAATGGCTATTTCTAGTTCTTCACCTGAAAATTTTAATTTTACTTTTGAGCCTTGTTCTGGCTAAAAGGGTTTAATACATGAGGTATGTTCCTCACTGAATATTCACGTACCGTACTGTCAGCAAAAGTATGTCAGCATGTTTCTGATCGTCTGGGATCCTGCATTCCTTGGTAGTAAACTTTAGGACTCTAAACAAGGGTTCAAGTCTTACTAGAAGCACTGGGTTTTTTTTGTGTGTTTTTTTGCAAGACACTTCGAACAGAGCCCTAGCCTAGTACTGGTGAAACCCAGGACACATATAATAAGAGAGCTGTCGCCGTGATGTGACTGAAATAATGTTGAAAGCGTCGTAAAACATTGTGCAATCAATCAGATTTAACTCAGGTTGTGTACGAAATCTGTATTTGTGCTTGACGCTGTCAGGGGTAATAGTAGACAGTTAAAAAACTTATGCTTCATTTAAACTATCAACGAGAATCCTAGTTTTATTTTTCATTTTAAGAAAGAAGAGGCAAAGCATTCTGTGTCGCATAAACCCATGTAAAATGTGCTAAAGATCGACTTTGACAACTCTCCTTTATAATATGGCTGATCGACATCAGTACAGGTGAGGAGCAAGTTTATCTTTTGTCACAATATTTGTGAATGTAGACTCCAGCAAGACGGAAAAAATTGTCTGCAGGAGATAATGACTGAATTCTTTATCAGATAACATGATTTCAGATTTATTGAAATTAAAGACATTTGCTGGAATAAAATAAAGTAAAATGTAGCCCAAATGATGGGGTTTCTATTTGAAACAGCAAAAACTTTGTGTGAAAAGGAGAAAATGCTGGTAAACAGCATTTTCTCCTTTTCTCACAATGTTTTTAAAAGCTCCCTTCCCTTCCTCGGGGTCGTTAAAACGCAGGATTCTTTGGTAAAGAGTTGATAAAAAGATAGTTGGAGAACTGGCATCGCCATCTTCTAGAGATTAAAATAAATGAGGGATAAAAAACAGCCATCACTGATAATGAGCGCTGACTTCTTTGACCCTATACCACACAATCCCGAGTTTGAACGACCCCAATAGAGAAGGCTTTTGAAAACACTGTGGAAAAAGGAGAAAATGCTGGTAACCAGCATTTTCTCCTTTTCCAACAATGTTTTTTTACTTCCTAAAAATAAATTTCGACTTTTGAGTCACATTTAATTTGAAGCCTTGAAATGCTTTGGATTTCAACGAATCTAAAATTTTTGAGTTAACCCTTTCCCAAACAATCCCTGGTTTTCACGACCCTGAAAAAGAAGCCTTTTGAAAATATCGAGGGAAAAGGAGAAAATGCTGGTAACCAGCATTTTCTCCTTTTCCCACAATGTTTTCTACCCTTCCAGAACAAATTTCAATTTTTGAGTCATGTTAATTTTGTCGTCTGCAAATGCTTTCAATTTGGATCAGTCTAAAATTTTGTCATTTGGTAAAGAGTTAACTCTTCACCAGACGACAACATTTTAGACTGCTTCAAATTGAAAGCTTTTTGCAGACGACAATCAAACTCGATTTAGATGATAAAAAATTTTGTTGAAAGGGTAGAAAGCGTTGTAAAAAAAAAGCTGTTTATCATCACTTTCTCCTTTTTTCCCACGATGTTTTTAAACTGTTCTTCCTTCTTCCGCAGGCACATAAAACCCGGGATTGTTTGGTAAAGAGGCTTTATCTTTAACGCTAATATCGCCTGTGCTTTGAAAAATCTTGGACAGGTTTTATCGGTGCCATAGGCGAAAACAGTGACTTTTGCGGACGGCATAGATCAAGATCTGACTGCACAGAACGTGCAGTCTGATCTTTGATCTATACCGTCCGCTTGTTTAGTCAAGCCTATACAATCAAAATCTTTGTAAGTTTCAACGAATTGTATTTACAGCCGTTAAAAGAGGTCGAGTTTATTTATTTGGCGCTGGAAAAGTTAACTTTATCAGACTACAAAATTTTACACAAATCTAACTTGAAAACATTAGCAGACAACAGATCAAATGTGGCGCTGACAATAAGATTGTTTCTAGAAGGGAAGAAAAAACTGCAGTGTTTCCACAGTATTTTTCGAAACCCTTTTTACTCGGGGTGTTTGTCTCTTCCGATTATTTTGCTGCAGTGTTGCCACAATATTTTTCATAAACCTTTATGTTTGGGGTGTTTATCTCCTTAGATTGTTTTGTAAAGGGATAATCTGGAGACATCATTAGCGCGAATTGTTTTGATGATAATTTAAAAAAGTTTAATGACTCGGTTACCTTTTCCCGGTTGCGGAAAACTTTCTTACCAGCGATTTTTCGCCTTTCACTTCTGACGCATGTGAAAAAAAAAAAGTCAGTGGCTTGCAAAGAAAGTTGTATTCGTACCGGTGTAAGAAAGCCAGGAAACACATGCGTAGGTGCTCTGACGGCCGTGATATGACCTAAGCTGCTGAAACGGCGATAATCCAGGACAAGTAAACAAATAACACAAACGTATACGATTGCGGCGGCTACAGCGAGGTCCAAAATACCCTGGAATAAAAAGGCCACCGCACGGTAATAAAAACCCTAGAGCTCAAAGAAATCAGACATAAATGCACATTCCAAAATATCCATGACTTAAAGGAATCACACGGCCGCCGCACGGTCAAAAATATATACCACGAACAGAAATTGCACGGCAAAGCACGGTCCAAAATATCCATTACAAATAGGAATTACTAGAGCGCCACGCGATACAAAATACCTACCACGCAAAGGAATAACACGGCAGCCGCATAGACCGCAGGAAGTTTACTGCCACTGCAGCATTTCCATAGTCACACACTAGTGGTAACACTTGTTACGGTCTGCCTACACTTACCTTTGTCCAGGGTCCATTCTTAAGAACGCTCATAATCTTATTCTCTAAGAAGTTTCTAAATCTGAATGTAACACAACTTCTGATTAACTATACCAAAAAGGATTAGACAGTCAAGAGTTGTGTTACTTTCAAATTTAGTAATTTCTGGAGAATAACACAAAGAAATTCTTAAGAATGGTAGGTGATACAGATCCTCAGGCGTCAGTGATTTCATAATCACTCTTTATCGAGGTCTCCTCATCACTGTCTTTAAATATATACAGGATGACCCCAAAAAAATGCCACCCATGCAATCGTTAATAAAATTCACAATCCTTTCTGTAAGCCAACAATATTTGGTGAAAATGAACTCCAGTCTATGCCTGACGTGTCCTCTAAGTTTCAGTCATGAATGTCCAACAGTCTTTGTTTTATCTCTGTTCCATGATATGCTCCAAATGTGTACCTCTCCGATTGCATTCACACCTGGATACGAAGTGCAAAATTGTCAATAACTTGACACACTCCTCCCTTGTTATTGCTTTGATTTTGGCTGTGATGGCTCTCTTCAGTTCAGGAATAGTCTTGGGATTGTTCTTATAGACATTATCTTTGAGATAACCCCACAGATAAAAATCTGGGGGGTTAAGGTCCGATGAGAGTGAAGCCATTTCAGGATCAAACCTCCTATTGATGAGACGGCCACAAAAGTGTCCCTGCAGCCATTCCAACGACTCATTTGAAGTGTTAGAGGTTGCTCCATCCTGTTGAACACTGTTCATCCCTCACAACACCTTTTCGTCTGCCCAAGGCTCCCCAAAACTTCTTAACAACCACCAGGTAGCGCTCAGTATTGATAATGACTGACTATTCATTCAGGTCTTCAAACCAGTACGGACCAATAATCCAATGTTTTGATATTGAAACCCATGCAGTACACTTGATGGAGTGCAGTGGCTTCTGCAGATAATCTTCTGGTGGGGTTTCCTGAACTGAAGAGGGCCATCACAGCCAAAATCGGGGCAATACCAAGGGAGGAGTGTGTCAGAGTTATTGACAATTTTGCATGTTGTATCTAGGTGTGCTTGCAACGCATAGGTACACATTTGGAGCATGTCATAGAACGGAAATAAAACAAAGACTGTTGGACATTCATGATTGAAACTTAATAGACAAGTCAGGCATAGACTTAAATGTATATATACTAAATACAGTTGGACTGCAGAAAGGATTGTGAATTTTATTAACGATTCCATGAGTGGCATTTTTTTTTTGGGGGGGGGGGGTGGGAAAGGGGATCATCCTGTAAATTTGGGAAATGATCTATCACGTTGTACAAATCATCGTCAGAATATACAGAAGGAAAAACAAAAGGTCAGCCTTGGACCCAGGCTAGGCATACACAGTGTTAGAAAACTTGCGACGACTTTACAGCCTTTCAGTTGATGGCACACTGTTGCCGATAGCGTCCCTGCGGCGGCTGTTGATTTCTTTTAGTATCAATGCCTAGAAAGGCTAAGGAAGCCGCACGGCTCCTGAAAGGCACCGCATCCACAGGTGGACAAAACCACAATTGTTCAACCAAATCTTGCTTTTCAGCAACAAAAGTTGCAGCTTCGGAACCAAACACTTTCAGCCAAATGTAATAACCCAAATTATTTAACTAGACAAAATCTCATCGTCATGTTGACCAAGTTGGTATAGATTCCAGAGCAGAAAGTAGCACTTTCTATTCCTAATCATAGTTTCAAAAAAGTCCTGTGTTCGACAAATATAAAGATAAATGAACTCCTATATATTCGTAAGTCGGTAACTCACTGGGCTGTTAAAATAGGCCGAGCCCGGTAGCTATATAGGTAACCTACAGGAATCCAAACAAGGGGTTCTCTTGTTCGATTCCAAACTCCGCCGAGTTCTCTTTGAGGATTGATGAATGCAGGCATTGTGACGCCAGTCATACCTTTCTCACGATTGCACTTTGTTTCATCGATGTTTGCGTAAGAACGCAGCCAGTGGCTTGGACAGAATCCAGTGTGAGGCACATGTAACAGATATTCCAAAAAACGCATGGATAGGTGCGCGTTTTACCGTAGTATAACTCAAATAGTGTTTAAAACAACGTTCAATACAAAGCAACCAACGATCGTACAAAAGAGGTGTGTTCAAATTAACCAGCAAAATTTCATACCAACCCTTTAATCAAAACCGCACTACAAAATCTTTGTCTTTCATAATGCTAGACAATACATGACTTTGGGTACCTCAGTATCTTTAGAAATAAAATTTTCACAGGAAAATTCTCTGAGAGCATTCTTTCATAATGTTGATATTCAACGTACATTAGGTTCAACACGTGAATACATGGTGAATAAAATTGTACCAAAAGAAGAAATTGCTCGTTGTGAGCATTTTCTTCTTTTGTCAGTGTTTGCAAAAGGGGTCTGCTACATTGGCGAAAATGGTCTGTAGGTGCTGGTAATCTGTTCATTTGGAAAGCTGTCACTAAAAAGAAATGGTCGTCAAACAATAACAATTATTGCAATGATTTTAGAGACTGGATAGCGTTGGTACGTAAGGATCCCAATTGGATTTCTTTTACCATGGATAAGAACTATTTGTGAAATACTGACAACAACAACAACAACAACAACAACAATTTCTCTGCAAGCTTAAAAAACACTGTTACATGCAGTAGGAAATGTGCATTTTTCGGCGATTAATTAACGGATGAACTTTATGCGATAGGTAACTCTGTCAATTTTCATCAGATCAGACATGACGTCATCGTACTTACTTAAATACGATCCCACAAGGTCTGCAACACGCGAAAAGGGGCTTTCGGACACGATCGGAAAGTGTCGTCGCGGATCAGCCTGCGCGGACCGCGCAGGCTGATCGGAGACGACACTTTACGCAAATATCCGAATGCCTCTTTTCGCATGTTGCAGATCACATTGTAGACGTGTGTAATTCATAAGGTAAAATTCCACGTAACAAACCTTTGCAAAATTCTAGCCAAAATTTTAAAAGGAGCTTCAAAGGCTACATATCCCACTTGTGACATATCAGCAGTTTTGTTTCTGACATTTATCCCTTTTATGTATTGGTAGTTTGCCAGCTATTGCCTTCCCCAATTTAAAATTAAAAGAGAAAAAGGAGTAATCAAAGTTTAAATTCCAAAGTCGTGTTCATAATGAACCTTTAAGCTGCTAAGCCCGACTAAAGGATATGTTGCGGACAGTGCAGATCAAGATCAGAGTGCAGAAAACGTTCAGTCTGATCTTGGACCTGCACTGTCCGATACGGAGATATTTTCCCCTCAAAATAACTTTAAACTAGCAAAGTTTTTACTATTGGCTGGAAAGTTTCATTTGACTCAATTAGCAGGTTAAAGGTCCAGTAAAGGCCAAAATATCAAAGCAGGTGACATAATACGCAACCATACCATTTAAAAGTATGGAAAACATTGTGGAAATGACAGTCTATTATCGTGTGGTCGGGCCATATATTATTCGCTGGCAGAAAAAAGAATTTTAAAATCAGGCAAAAAGTAAACAAACGACACAGCTACCTGGCAGGTTTTAACCTAGTTTTGAAATTAATTTCTCTGTCAGCGACTAACACTTGGACCGACCGTACAATGACAGATTATCATCTTCACAATCATTTCCGTACTTTAAAATGGTATGATATAAATTTAAATGCATTTAAACACCAGCTCTGTTTACTCTTGGCCTTTATTGTTACTTTAAGACACATTTTCAAGTAAGAAATCTGAAACCTGCTTTGTTTACATTTGGTCTTTATTGTTACTTTAAGGATTGAAAATGATAATATTAGCTTTTTACCAGACGACGAGATGTTAGACTTGTCTATTTTTAAAAGCATTTGCAGATACCCTGCTTAATTTGGCTTAAACCAAGGGACATGTCTTTGATGGGGTAAGAAAAATTATGAGAACAGGAGAAAATGATGGTTTTCGCAGGGCCATTAACCCTTTCGCAGCCAAAGGCGAAAACAGTAACTTTTGCCGACGGCACAGATCAAGATCAGACTTCACAGAACGTGCAGTCTGATCCTTGATCTATACCGTCCGCTTGTGTAGTCAAGCCTTTACAATCAAAATCTTTGTAAATTTTAATGGATTGTATTTAGAGCCTTCGAAAGAGGTCGACTTTATTTATTTGGTGCTGAAAGAGTTAAAACACGGGATTGTTTGGCAAAGGATTAATTTGTAATAATTAATCTGTTGAGAAGGGAGCAGGTGTTTTGTTTATCAACAGAAAAAAAGACCTTTTTCTGACTTAGTAGACAATTACTCAGTTACTACCTTCTCGGTTTTTTTTTTTTATCTCATCAATAATTTGTGTGTTGTTTATTTCTCCCCTTGCTGGAATAAAAAATGGTTGCTAGACAACAGTCACGTCATCAGATTTCTTATACAGAAATTTTTCCACGATGACAAGACGCGTGATTTAGAAATTCTAATAAAGTAATTTCTGGTACTGTCTACATAAACCTTTCTAAATTCAGCTGCAAACATAAAGTCCGTTATGGCTAGCATAATTATCCCCCTTTAATAACTGCAAATGAGGCTAGGCAAAGTTTTTGGGAGTGCTTATGAAAGTGTATCAGCTGTGGCTGATATGTTGCTATGGAAGTTTCGGATGCCGCATTCTGTTTGTCTGCATGAAGAGACTAGCTCGGCGCCCCTGACGTGTTTGTCTGGCTTATCCCATTGCACTTTAACTTGCTGGACGTAAAAACTCGCAAAGTCTGCCTCAGCCAATCACAAGCTCGTCTTGGTCCATAATTTATCAGTACAATATCTAAGATTATTAGGGGATACAACCCCTAGTTTAAGGTAAGTAAATGAGAGTCATAACATTTGAGCCATGCTCCGGCAAAAGGGGGCTTTAAGCATCTCCGTGATCCATGGTACCAAGCAAGCCACCACATACTTACAGACCCATAATATCCACTTTTTTTAACAACTAGCTTATTAATGAGATAGACTGGTCCTTGGACATACAGAAAATTGACCAATAGCGAAAAGTATCGACCCAGGTCAGCCTGCGCGGACTGCACAGGCTGACCTGGGTCGATACTTTTCGCAGACGCATTAAGTGTATACACTTGTATGGCGGGAGTCCGTACAATATAGAACCAACAACGTGTTTTTATCTACTCCTGTTCCAGGCTAGTATTGGTTACTACAATCAGTTTCAAGGGATATTATGACACATTATATATGTAGTTTAAATATCAATGATTTCCGGTAGGTTATCGAGAAATAACGGTGAAATATTTCTCGATATTTCATGGTTACGACCAGTGAAAAATACCGATTTTTATACTCTAACTCTTCAGTTGAAGGCGGAAAGAGTTGTTCCCGCGCACTAGTTACCTCGGTAAAATATGCGTGCCTCTCAACCAGATGGAAATATGACGTAATTTACCCTACATTTCTCGCGCTTGACGTAATATTGTAATGCGTTGCTATGCGGAGGGGGTACGCCACGGGGAATAACCGAAAAGAACTGTACTGGATTTTGATGTAAGTGCCCCCAAAAGGTTTAAAAAGCATGAAATGAATAGAATATTTGTTGTTTTCGGTGAAAGATCGAAATTTATTTTATCTCGTGAACATCATCGGTAATATTTTCACTCGTGGCTGCCTATGATGTTCACTCGACGAAATAAATTTCAATCTTTCACCGTAAAAAACAAATATCCTCTCTTTATTAACAGTCGTACCATGTAGTTATTAACTCTTTCGCACCAATATATATCGACTTTTGATGGCTGAACATACATTCTACTGAAACTCAGAGAGACTTTTATATTATAGGCTGGACTAAACAAGATGGCGGTGTAATACCAAGATCAGATTGCACGTTCTGTGCAGTCTACTCTTGATCTCTGCTACTAATGTTTCGCCAATTGCGCTTACAGGGTTATACAGGGTTATAGGCAACGGATTCAGTCCATTATATTTCCTTATCACAGCAGATGAGCGCCAGGAGATCTGTTTTGTAATTGAGACCACACGAAAAAATTAGGTCACACTAATATCAAAATATGATAGATAATTGAAAAAAAACTGTCGGCAACACAGATCCACACTTCGAAGACGGTCAACATATATGGCCCGCAACAGGCGAAAAGGGGCATTCGGTCATTTGCGTAAAGTGTCGTCTCGGATCAGTCTGCGCAGTCCGCGCAGACTAATCCGAAACGACACTTTCCGTTTTTATGTAATTTTCTGTTTTGCGCAAGTCTACTGTAGAACAAAATCTAATATAGTCGTAAAGTGCCGTCTCGGATTAGCCTGCGCGGACTGCGCAGGCTGATCCGAGATGACACTTTACGCAAATCTCCGAGATGCCCCTTTTCGCGTGATGCAAGCCATATTGAAATACGATAAATATAACCTTTTTTTGACAGAACTGCGTTTTGTATTGAAATGTTTCTAGAAGACTGCAACGGATTTTAAATGAAAGGTAAACAAAATTTAATAAGTAAAGTTTCAAACACAACTTTTTTTTATCGCTCGTATATAAAGATGCTTCTCAAACAGACAAGGGAGGCTTAATGCATCTGCAAAAAGTAGCAACCCATGTCAGCCTGAGCAGTCCGCATAGGCTGACCTGGATCGAAACATTTTGCCATTGGTCAATTTTCTGCTTGTCAAAGGACCAGTGATTCAGTCAGTTGGTAGACAAAATGGACTTTATGGAGCAATGATACTATGTTGACTTGGTTGCTATAACCCATCAAGGAGATACAGTAATCTGCGTTTAGTCAGAACAAGGCTCATATCTTAGAGACAATAAAAAGAGTCGTATTTTTCTAATTTTCTTAACGTTATTGCAGATAAGAAGGAGAAGAAATTTTACTGGTTAAGTTTACGACCAACGTTTACCGAGTTGCTTTCCAACGAAATTCTACATGCAAGCGCAATAACTTTTTAGCTACTTCGCCAAGTTTTTTCAGTTCTTGACCACGATTCTAATGTTGTTCTGTCAGAAGCAGCTGTTGTGCCTGTACTTATTTGGTATTTCAACAAGCTGGAAAATAAATTTGAGATAAAAGCTGTGGCAAATATGGTACTGTGGAACGTATTACAAAACTGCTCTCATTCTAAGGTAAAAAACTAGATATCAGATTGGCTGAGAAAATCTGCCCTTTCCAATCAGATTTCTAGTCTTGATATCATTTCAATTAGAATAGTTTGTCGATGATACGGCCTCAGATTTACATTTTTCCTAACCCTTTCAACAAACCAGTCTCTCTGTGACAACGTTAAACTTCCAAACTAGATAAACCTTACTTCAAGGTGTGGATTTTCTTGTAGATATAGAGCGTATGGATGAAAAGGACACCATATAGCTTTCGCCTTGCTTCTCAGCCTTTTATTTGCTCTCAAAGGACGTTATCGCTGACTTTGCAAAAGAAACATCAGTATATTATTACCCAGTAATGGTAACTGATATTCCCATCTCAACATCTTAACTCTTTCAGCACCAAATATATAAAGTTGACCTCTTTTGACGGCTTAAAATACCAATCATTGAAACTGAGAAAATTTTTTAGCTCATTGGCTTGACAAAACAGGCGGACGGCATAGATCAAAGATCAGACTGCACGTTCTGTGCAGTCTGATCTTGATGTATGCCGTCCGCAAAAGTCCCTGTTTTCTCCTATGGCGTTGAAAGGGTTAAAATCTAGAGATGAAATTCAGCACTTGCATTTAACTCTGTCAAAATAAAAATAATAATCTCGAAGGCTGATAAAAACTATCCTCTGAAACTTAGAACGATGTTTATTTCAAAGGCTTGACTTAACAAGCGGATGGAATACATCAAAGAAAAGATTGCACGTTCTTGATGTATTCTGTTCGTAAAAATCGTTACTTTCACCTATAGTGCTGAAAGGGAGCATAGGCAATATTTAACTGCCAATGAAACTTAATTTTAAACAGTGAACGCTATTTTCCAGAGTTTATGAGTTTTTCATGAGTTGGCTTTGTCTTAATATAAATGACGGGCGATGAGGCAAAAGGGGATATAATTATTATATTTCATGTGTCTATTTTTAGAAATGTTATGGGTAAAGAAATGTCGTAATTTAAGCTAGGGGGAATTATTTCCCCGTCACAGTAAATATTTTCCTCCTGCCGAAAATCTGGAACTACTTTTTTAAGTTTTTTAAGTTTTTAAGTTATAAAATTGGCATTCGTTGACAAAATAATCAGAGGAAATATATAATTTATCTCATCAGCTTGTGGCACTCGTTATTTTCGCATACCTTTCCCTTTTTCGGAAAATATTTCCCCATATTAACCGCAAGCTGAAGAAATAAACTCTATTTAATACACCTCTGCGATGTATTGTACCAAGCGAGTTATCACAGACACATGGGTCCATAAAATCCATCTTTTCTAACAACCGTCTGAATCATGAAATAGTCTGATCGTCTGACATGCAGAAAATGTAAACAGGAGGGCTCACCTGAGCCTTTTGACCATACGTGACCCATTTCCAATCTCTTCTGAGATATAAATACAAAATTTCTGACAAACGTTCATTAGTATGGAACGTAAAACATAGCATTTAGATTGTACACAAGCTTTTTCTAAAATTTGTCTCAGTGACCCACTTTTAAGCTCAACATTGCCTATTTTCAAACTTGTAAAAATTATCCAGACAAACATTCTGACCACCTTTCATGAGTGTTTGAGAGAAAATGTGGCCAGCAGATTATACCCAATAATTTTTCCGAGATTTGATCCAGTGGCCTAGTTTTTGATCCAACATGACCCATATTCGAATTTGTCTACGTTATCCTCAAGACAAACATTCTGACCAAGTTTCAATATTATCGGACTGAAAATGGGGCCTCTAAAGCGTACACAAGGTTTTTCAATGATAAAACCTGGTGACCAAGTTTTTGACCCAATGTGACCCATTTTAAAACTCGTCTAAGCTATCATCATGACAAACATCCTGACCAATTTTCAAAAGTATTGTACGCAAAATGTGGTTTCTAAAGTGTACATAAGGTTTTACTAAGGTTTGACCAAGTGACCTACTTTTTGACCCAACGTAACCCATTTTCAAAGTGTTTCAAGATATAATCAAGAAAAACATTCTGACAAACTTTGATTGGTATTGGATTGAAAATGTGGCCTCTAGAGCGTACATAAGGTTTTTCAAAGACTTGACCTGGTGACCTAGTTTTAGATCCAACATGACCCGTTTTCAGACTCATATAAGATATCATCAAGATAAACATTCTGACAAACTTTCATTGGTATTGGACTGAAAGTGTGGCCTCTAAAGTGTACACAAGGTTTTTCAAAGATTTGACCTGGTGACCTTGTTTTTGATCTGATATGACCCATCTTCAAATTTATTCAAGGTATCCTTTAGACAAACATATTGACCAAGAGTATTGTACAGAAAATGTGGCATTTTAGAGTGTACAGAGTGACCTAGTTTTCGATCCGATTTGACCCATTTTCAAATTCATCTAAGATATAACCAAGACAAACATTCTGACTAACTTTCAAGAGTATGTGGCCTCTAGAGCTTACACAAGGTTTATCAAAGATTTGACCGGGTGACCCAGTTTTTGACCGGACATGACCCATTTTCATACACGTCCGAGATACCATTAAGACAAACATTTTGATCAAGTTTCATGAGTATCGGACTGAAAATATGGCCTTTAGAGCGCACACAAGGTTTTTAAAGATTTAATCTAGTAACCTAGTTTTTAACCTGACATAACCCATTTTCAAACTCGCTAAAGATATCATCAAGACCAACATTTTGACATCTTTTAAGAGTATTGGGTGAAACTAGGGCCTCTAGAGTGTACACATTGTATTTCTAAGATTTGACCTAGTGACCTAGTTTTTGACCCAATGTGACCAGTCTTTAAAATTGTCCAAAACATTATCAAGGCAAACATTCTGACCAACTTTCAAGAGTATTGGATTGAAAATGAGGTCTCTAGAATGTACACACAAGAACAGGGCCCGTGTTCACCAATCATTTCTAACTGCATGCGACAAAGCTATTTCTATAACCACTTGCAAACATTCATGACCAAATATGATTTCTCAACTTACCTCGAAAAAGATATCGACTTATTAGTTGACTAATATAGAAAGACAACAATGCCTGCTGTGGAAATTAGGAAATTCCGAGTCACCAAAGGAAACGTTTTTGGTTTAGAACTAGAACCATTTTACGCACCCTTGCTGCTTAAATTTAATAGGGAAAAAATGAAAACAAAAATGAAACTTTTTAAGAAAAAACAAATTACCTATCGCAAAAGTCGTTTTTCGTTTGGTTACAACGTAGGGAAATCTTCAAACGTACATTTCGTAAATGGAGATATATATACAAACAAAAACAAATCAATGTTATAAGCCTGTGAAAATTGGTACTGCTTATTCAGAGTCTCGGCTACATTTGAGCAAATTGGATTCTGCTTCTCTTTAACACGCAACAAGTACATCCCATAAGTTTCAAGGTCGTCTCGGTCAAAAAACTTTTGAAATTTTGAATATTCTGGCTTCAACGCTGAATAGCTTGACGACCTCATCTCTTTTCATCCTTCAGGCCTTACAAGGTCGTTGTTCCATCGTCTATGCTACACGAGTTTTCAACAAGCCTTTTGTAATTTTAAGTTGATTTGCATAGATATTCTTCCGAATTCCACATAGAACATTTCAGATGATCTCTGTTCGAGATTATCTCTGTTTCACGGCTGTGCAATTCTATATAATTCTTACGAGTCTTGTGATGGACTTTTTAAAGACGTTACATTACTTAAGAAGACGAAAAAGCAGGAAAATGAGGAAAAATAAAAGTTTAAAGATCACATGCAATTTGCAAAAGGCAAAAAGTTAGATTGTTGCTTCGTTTCGGATTAACCTTTCACATATATGTATATCTGAACATATCTGCTGTCAGAAAAATATACAAACTGGCCAATAACAAGTATAAATATTCAGATATAAAAGCATGTCAACGCATAATACGAGGGTCATCCAATAATTAGCGAGACTGTAGTTATTGAAGAAATACCTGAACTAATACTAATCCAATGTTCCTACATTCCTTCAATATAGGCTTCTCCCTTTTCAATGACAGAATTCCATCGGTGAGGAAGTCTTCTTATTCCCGTTGCTAGGCAACCAGAGTTAATGCGTCGAATTTGACTGGCCACCTCTACTTCCAGGGCGTCTAAATCCTCAAAACGCACACCTCGCAATGGTTCTTTCAACTTAGGAAAAAGATCAAAGTCTGGAGGACTCATGTCTGGAGAATATGGAGTGTGCGGTAAAATGTCCCAGTTATAGAGCGTCAAAAGTGACGTCACCCTACCTGCCTTGTGACAGGCGGCGTTGTCATGCAGAATTAATGGTATAAGTTCAAGCAGCTCCGGTCGCTTCTTGCGAATGGCAGGTCTCAAGACAGACATCAAAAATGTACGATAATACTCTTGATTGACTGTTTTCCCGATCGGGACCCGATTTGCAGCTAATATGCCGTGATTATCATAGGCAAATACCATCATCATCTTCAAATTTCCTTGTTTTCGCCTGAATTTAATGGGTCTTGGGGACCCCGGCGTGTGCCATTCTGAAGATTGTCTTTTTAGTTCTGGTTCATAACTTCGTATCCAAGTCTCATCTATTGCCACTATCCTGTTAAGAAACATATCACCCTCATTTTTGTATCTTTCCAGTAACTGACTGGCAACATCCACTCTTGCCTGTTTCTGCTCCAAGCTCAGTGCATGGGGTACCCACCTTGCAGCAACACGTCGCATGTTTTACTTATTTGTCAAAATTGTATGTACTGACCAATGACTTATCCCAATTTCATTGGCTACTTCTTCGCATGTGTATCTTCGATCAGTCTCCATTACAGCCTTTACCTTTTGGATATTTTCTTCGCTTGTTGCTTCTGTTGGCCGACCTGGGCTGGGTTGCTTCAGCACACTAGTCCTTCCTTCCTTAAACTGTGCAATCCACCGGAACACTGCTGCACGAGAAATAGCTTGGTCCCCACAAACTTTTTGTAAGGTTTGAAAAATCTCTGTTCCAGTGCTACCCTTATAATACTCAATTTTTATATATGCACGTTGTTCTTCTGCTGTGAAGCTGGCCATGTTGCAGTTGTTTGTGTCACAGGAAGTGATGTCATAATTGTGACGTCATAACGTAACGTCATTTGGCGTAATTTTTGTGTTGCTAATATGTTAGGCAATATATGTGCAAAGTTTCATTAAAATCTGTCAGACAATGTTTGAGATATGACAACAGTCTCACTCATTATTGGAGGACCCTCGTACATAAAAATTTTTCTTACGTCTGTATATTTACTTTAAGCAGCAAAGTACATACTTAATCCAGCAAAATACACATATAAGTGAATTCTATGCATGTGAATTAGGCTCCATTGTATTACATAAACTTATGCGCTTGTCAGCGTCTGTGTGTGTCTTATTTATTCTATTTTTTTTAAAATTTATTTATTGACTTATTTGAAAGCTATATATTATTTAAAGTCGAACTACTCCTGTCTTGTAAACTACATGTCGTTTGTTCTGCTCTTAGTACATGGGAATGTAACAGAGACGTGCGATCGACCGTTGATCGCCCTGTTTAATCTCTTGTTTTTCCTACATACTTTAAGTATCAATGGTCATAACGCAGTTGTTTTTAAAGCTTCTTATTTGAAGCCTGTCTTTCATATGCTCTTTACCGGGTGTTCTGTATAAAGAAAGTTGTCTATTGAAATTCGAATGATGTTCGTGTCTGTTAAACTGCTTAACATCTGTTTTGTTTATTCTAATTAACGCTGGTATTCATTCATTATAACTTTCTTGTCTTCTTTACCGACATGTCATGAAGACATACTACATTCATGTGAATGGGCAAAGAACGTTAATGACGGTCACAAAATCCTATCGAACGGATTTTTAGTAGCAAAGCTTTTTTTTTCTTGGAGTTTCTCACAAAATTAGAGGATTTGTTCTTGGGCTTGACCATTCTTATAATTTTTTAAAAAAAAAAACAGACTTAGTGTAAAAGGATTGTTATTAATGTACTAGTATGACAACGAACGTTCCCTACACATTTTAAAACACCGATAAACGTGCGAAACGCAGGACTAAACCATTTGAACAATGTGTCGCGCTTTTTATAGCTTTGGTTGGAAGGAGATAAGACATAAATCCCACAATGCGTATAGCTCTTTACCAGATGAAAATTTCTAGACTTGTCCAAACTGAAAGTACTTGCAGACAACAAATGAAACAGATCCCAAAAGCTGGAATTTGCCTTTTTTAAAAAGGGTAGAAAACATTTTGGAAAAAAATCAAAGGACTGAAAGTCCTGAAAAGCGGATTTGTTGAACAGTTTTAAGCTATGATTTGATGTAATGATTTTTTTTTATCACATGTAATACATGTATAATATGTAAGTAATTAGTAGAGTAAGCAAGGGCAATGGGAGTCAAAGTTGTTCTACCAAGTGTGCTACGCAGCAGCTGTTAGTTTACTACTTATTAGAGTATTAATTTGATCCAACAATTTGATGTTTTTTTTTTTTCTTCTAGTATTATATTTAAGACTGTAAACACGCATAGGACTGGAAAAAAAAAAAAAAAAACCAAGATAGATTTATAAGTGAAAGTTATTTGACAAATATATAGAACACTTCAGTTGTTGATTTGTTGATGAGTAAGACTTAAAAAACTATACAAAATAGGATGATGATATATAATGATATTTCTGTAAAAACACATTGTTAAGGTCTACAGCTGTCAATCAGTTTCAGCAATCATGAGCAAATTTGATTAAAGAGTACAATATATTGCTACTTACACATGTATGCAATATGAATTTTTTGTGCCTTCTTGTTGAACTTCTTACCAGAGGACAAGATTTTTGACTCCCCCAAATTAAAACCAACTATTCAGATTTTCATACCCTCAACAAACTCAAAAATGACTTACTAAATTATAGCTGGAAAATCACTAGTAAGGAAGAAAGATAAGATTTAGAAAAAAATATCTGGATTGATATTTCCTTAATGCGCTACTCAGCCTCTTTGGGTATTACTAGATTTCATGCCATAGTTTTGGAAAGCTTTGAGGGAATGGTACTTAATCAATAACACGCACCATCAACAAGGATTTATATATTCAAATCAGTATCAAGACGTCATATCTGGTGTAATACAAATAAATAGAGTGACCTATTGCTAAAGTAGCCTAAAATTCCATTATCAAACACCCAAATTTGCATCATTTTACTGAATTCAACCATACATTTTATTGAAAAGAAATATATATCTGGTAGTATTTATTGGCCTTTTACAAAATAATTTTATTTGTGGCAAAAAAAATTAAATAGCTTGCTGTTTCGAGCATAAATAAACAATTCAATAGATATGGAGCCCTCAGGTTATGTGGTTTGTATTTGTAAAGGGTAGAAAAAATTCTGGAAGAAAAAAGAATTACCGATGTCTTGTTTTCCAACACTGTTTTCATAAGCCCTATTACACAGGACTCATAAAACATAGGATTTATTGTGTGTTAAAGGGCTAAAAAAAAAAAAAAAAAAGAAAAATCCTCAAAAATTCTCCCAATTTAACTTTGTATGACATAAAATTCAAGGGTCAAATATAGGCCATGTTTGGACAAACCGTAAAGTATTTTGAATACTGATTACATGTATCTGTAACAGTTCTGTTAAATAGCCCCAAAGGCTGGGATTGAACCTAGAACCTTCGGGTCCAAACTCCGTAGGCAAATGCTCTACCACATTGCTACAAAAGCTAGCTCTATAGCAAGACAGATAAGTGTACCCTTATACAAACACAAGCTATACATTTATATCAATCTGTGGGATAGACCAGTATACAACATATGGATCCATGTCAGGTTTCCTTGGCATCTGATAACTGGATCTGGAGAAAATTTTGATTGGGGTTTATTTTAACACTTTACTGAACACTCATGTTAACCCTTAGACTGCTAAGCGCAACTCACTGACCTTTTGCGGACAGTGTAGATCAAGATCAGACTGCACAGAACGTGCAGTCGGATCTTTGATCTACACTGTCCGATAAGGAGATATTTATCCTCCTCAACATTACCTTGAAATAGCAACCTTTGGGATTTTACTATCGACTTGATATCATCTGAGTTAGCAGGACAAGGGTTAATAACCCATGAGGAAATAGGCAATTGAAAGCATCATGGGACAAGAACAAAAATCTGGTAGACAGTATTTTCTCCTGTTCCAACATTGTTTTCATTCATAAGAGTGAACTTCAGCTCATTTGTATCAGTTTCTGAATTGTTGTCTGCAGATACATTTAAAGAGCCTAAACTTTGTCATATGGGGAAGGAATGAATAACGAAATAGCATCCATTTAATTACCATTTTTGATTAAAAAACAAAAAGTAATTTATGCATAGATGATGGACATAGACTAATCTGAACAATCTTACAAAAATTAACTCCCCTCTAAATGTGGATCTGGGGTCCTGCATGGCTTACTAGTAAAGTTTAGGACTTGTTACCTGATGGCCATATGTTTTTCTGTGGGAGTGTCCTTAGGCAAGACACTTCAGAGCCCTAGCCTAGTACTGCTGAAACCCAGACATACATAACTAAGCTAGTTGTAGCAGTTATATGACTGAAATAATGTTGAAAGCGACATTAAACGCCATTCAATTAATCAAATGTGGATCTAACATCGGCCTCCCGCAAGGTTAACCTTTATCTGACATTTCTGTCAGCCTCACAAAATGTAGCTCTTAAGTTTTTGAAAACATTTGTAGACAAACAGATTTTCTTTTTTCATTCTTACCAAAGTCATTTTTCCCCCCATTTCATAACACCATAAAGGATACAATGTGTTTTAACTAAGGTAAGTGTGGCTATATTATTCCATTTTGAAGGATGTTCAGAAAAACTTTTGAAACAACTTAACCAATTGGCCGAGCTTTATTTGGCTGTACTAAAAATCAAGGGTTTTCAGAAGGACTAGTGATGGTGGTTTTTGTCTGAGATTATGCTTTAAGTCAGATTGAAATTATCAACAGCTCACCCCAGCGTTTGTAAACATGTGAGCTTAAATAAATATACTAAACCTGATGACTATATTTTCCTTAACCATAGCATTTTAAGCATTTCTAAAATCATTATCAGTCATAATTATGCAAGACTCTTTTGAAATATTGAAACTTCTGTACTCAGATATCAAGGTTTTGATTTTTAAAACAGCATTTTACAATCCTAGTCAGACTATAAACACAACACTTTCTAAACTTTCATATAGTGGGTATAATCATATAGACTGCAAACAATTCAAATCTAAAATAGTGTGCCTATAGGAGTGGGATTTTACTATGTTAGGTGGTCTGATCTTAATCTACTCTTGCTACAAAGGAAAAAAACTGATTGATTGAATTTGCGTTTATTTATCGTCGCCACCGGTTGCCCATATGCGCGACGCTCCCTGAAGGCTGTTAGTATTGTTACGGGGGATAGTGCAGATACAGAACGAAACCCATCTTAAGTTAAGCCTGGTTCTTTTACGTGCTCGGTGTATAGCACCGTCACACGGGACCTCGGTTTAACGTCTCATCCGAAAGACTATTAGTAATTTTAGATGGCCAGCCGTGGGGATCGAATCCACACCCTCAAGTGACTCGAAACATCACGTTCACGGGTCCTACGCTCTACCTATTGAGCTATGCGGGCTGGTCTCATGGAAAAAAACTGTTCTCATTCTGAAGTATAAAGCATGTATTGTTTTGAAACTAGTTAGTATGATTTAGTTTAAACCCTTACAGAACAATCCCGACTTTGAACGACCCTGAGGAAGAAGGTTTTTAAAAAGAATTTGGGAATATGAGAAAATGCTGGTAACCAGCATTTTTCCTTTTCCCACAATGTCTTCAGACCTTCCAAAAATAAAATTCATATTTTGAGTCACACTGATTCTGTTATCAGCAAATGCTTTCCATTCGGACAAGTCTCAAATTTTGTTGTTTGGTAAAGAGTTAAAAAAAACACTGGAGTCCTCTCAGGGAAATAGAAACAATGGTTTTTTTTGTATGTAATTTCTTACTGAAAGCACATTGTCCTTTCCATGACTCTAACACATAGGAATCCCTTCAAGGGTTCTTCCTTATTGCTACACATCTTGAAACTATTAATTTCAAAATGAAATACAAAATCAAACTAGACACAACAATTTGATTGTTCAGATACAATGATTTCTTCTTTCTTTTAAATAGAAAATTCTTGGTTTTATTCCTGACCTAAAAAAATGTTATGTAATAGTCTGAAAGGTGAAAACTAAATGGTATGTTTGGTATTTTCTAAGATTTAGGCCATGTGTAATTTATGAGTATTGAATATACCTTCCTTCTGTAACATAACTGAAAATTCACCTTGTATCATAATAAAGACACAAGTCAAGAAATAATGATTTCACAAAAGAAAAGTAAGGCTAACTCATGCACTGGCACAAAACATGAAACTGATTGTAACTACCTTCAAGAATAATTTGATGTTTGACTGATTTCTGGTGGTTAATTTATATAGTTTCAACACTATTTCAATCTTACAGTGACAACAACCCATTTATTTGTGTATGGCTTGGGTTTTACTAGGGCTAGGCTGAATCTACGCAGTGTCTTGTCTATAGGCACTCCTGCAAAATCCTGCCAACTAGGTGAGGATAAAAAGTCCGGGATAACTCAACCGACACCTTCACCAATCAGCCACAGTCTCACAGAACCTCACTAAATAAATGAACAGGATTATGTCATTTTAACGCTATATTGGTGCAAATATAAAAAAAAAAAACATAGGATGTATAGGTTCAAGCTTAGACCTCATATTCTGCACAGTCTGAACTTAGATTATCATTCACAGTTTCAAAAAAAAATATAGATGTAGATTCCTTTTTGAAGATTTGAGCCATGTCTTTGTGAATTTGAGTCATATTACATAATTGAACCGGTGCAGGGACATGTGCAAAAAAAAAAAAAACATGATGTAGCATGATGAGATACTTGAAATTCAATATTAATACTGGTAAAACGGTTATTCATTGCTTCCAGTGCAGTTTTGAGTGAATCCATTTTCATGGTCTGAAGAACAGAATTAAAATCATCACTCATCACCTGCAAGAACATAGTCCAGATATTATTTGCTTTTTGATATCTGCAAATACCTGCGCTGCGTACAGCTGAAGCAGCCAGAATTGACCAAGATCACAGTCAGTGTGACAAGTTGCCATGCAAAGTAAAAATTGACCAATACATAACTAAAATGAAACTTTCAAGTCGATAGTACAAATCCAAATATTTCTATTTCAAATTTACTTTTGGCGGAAAAATACCTCCTTACTGGGCAGTATAGATCAAAGATCAGACTGCACCTTCGGTGCAATCTGATCTTGATCTACACTGTCTGCAAAAGGTCCTTGAGTAGCACTTAGCAGCCTAAGGGTTAAAGGAATTGGTCCCTCTATAAAACTTTAAAACCTATAGGCATACTTTCATTCTGAGGTTAGAATTACTTGTTGTTTACATGAAGCACAGTTACCGTATGGGTTGAGAAGCAGTTCATCATAAATATGTACTTTATTAAATAAAGTACATATACTTCAATCTCCAAGCATAAAAAATATATCAAAGAATTTAAATCTACATGTCCAAATAGTAAGACGTATAGATCTACACTAAGATGTATTCCTGTGGACCCTTTATCAAACATCTGTCTGAAAATTCTGCATTCTTAATTCTTTTGCATGAAAGGTAACAAAATAAAATTCAAGCATGTTAGAAGGACTATGAATGGACTTTTACACCTTGAAGGTAATTGAGTATCTGAGGCTTAAAGTCCAGGATGTTAGGGTAAGTTAGTGTATGTCCAGTTCACTGAGAAGGACACGATTTCCCATCGAAAATCCTCAGTATAAATTTCATGTCAAGAGTTCGTACTTGATCGGGGCCGTTTGTAAACGCAGGATTTCTTTGTGTCCCATCGATAACTGGAGAGAAACTTTGGAAGCTGTCTTGCATAAATCAAACGTCAATTTTTTTCTTTAACGATCTTCATTTTTTTAAACGTTTCAGAGAAATATTTCAAACAATTCGGAAATTCATCGATAGTGCTATACGAAGGTCGGTACCTAACAAGGTGCCGAATCGACTTTATGGGTTCTGTGTATTCGTTATCAAAAGGGTTTTAAATCATTTACGGCCAAATTCTAGCTAGCTGTCTGAACAGTTAAAGATATTTGATATAATACAGGGTTTCAAAATGTATTTCACTAAGAAATTATTGCTTAATTTCCTTTTTTATTTCGACAGCGGACGACACAAGTTGTGAATGAACATTTCTTGAATGAAAATGGGGGCAGCCTGTGTAAACAATGTTCATACGCATTAATGGCAATATGTAATGAAAAAAAAAGAACAAACTTTGTTTAAGTATTTAGAGTATTTGAAACTGACAATTTTTGTAGTTTTGACGAAATTTCGATAAAGAAATCAAACATAATTTGTACGATTTGTTCAAAGTCAGAGCTGAATATCATTTGTAGATCTGTGTTGTTCGTCCCTACGCCAGCCATGCAAAACTGAAAATGAGCGCGCATGCGTCGTTACGCATGATGTATTTGGTTCCGGCCAAAACGATCACAGTAAGCGGATTTGCTATATAGCAAATTCGCTAAAAAAGATCCTAGCATTTTATCTTTATTCTACACTGTTTTCACTCGCTTCTTCCCTAGTGATGTTGAAACAAGGGATCGTTTGCTAAAGAGTAAATACATTAGACATGGGTTAGATTCCAAATTCAAGACAAATATCTCCACACGTCCTGTTTTTGCCAACCACTCTAAATTACATTGGTATTTACATTAGATGGAATGCGATGACATTTCAAAATGAAGCCGTATTTGTAACCGGGAAAGCTTAGATTTAGCACAAATTAGTGATATTTCATTACCAAAAATGTCAAGACCAAATTAAGAAGGCCATGAAAACCCAATTTTTAAATGTTGGATTCCGTTTATTTGACATCGGCCAAAATTAGGAATAACAACCTTTTTGCATATAAAATTTGGAATACAAATGCTGTGAATAACACTGAATCTTAAAAGTACAAAAAATGTAGCGAATTCTACTCTACAAATAGTCATTCTGCACAGTTCTGCATAATGTCACCGTAACAGCGACAGGAAAGGTCACATTCTTTTCATTGTCTTATAAATAGCCGATTAATTTATTTACTAAAATTTAAAATTTATAATTAGATTCAAGCTAAAGAATAGTCTTACTCCCTAGTGGCCACTGTATGATATATAATTACATTAATTCAGAAAAGCTCTTCTCTTTTACAAGCGCACTTTTGTTCAAAGGTCGATTTTTTTTATTCTATTTAGTTATGACCTGTTTGTCTATGTAAGTGCCGAATTTAGCCTAGATCAGATTAATAACTGTAACCTTTCGTATAATTTGTTTTTATTTACCAAATATGACACAAGAGGATTAAAATAACCCAAACCCTATTACTGAGACTTTATTTTCATGCCTACTATTATTCAACTCTCTCTCTGACAGACTTCCTAGATGCACAAACATATATGGGTTTTACTTTTTATCTGATGAAGAATTCAGACTTTGAATGATTATATCCTCATGCTTGTTCGATATGATACCCTGACAATTTCACGGGTCCAACATTTTGTCACCTTTTCTACTCTAAAGGAGGGAATGGAAAGTGCAGTCTAAGGCTGCGGTGACTATGAAAACTCGGACTTCCGTTACAATTAATGATATACATTTGGTCAAATATATCTTCCAAAACGATACCGTACAAAAACGACAATATTTCACAGAAGAAAAGAAGACTAACGTTACTCGTTGTAATCAGCATTCGTTTTTTTTTTTTCCAAATAATGTTTCCGGCCTTTTCAAGGACAAATCTTATTATTTGAGCCAGATTTATTTGTTTTCAAAGCGGCAGCAAATGCTTTGAACATAGGCAAGGTTCATTATAGGGTATTATTTTTTAATGACATTGGTGAAATATCATGTAGGCAAAAGAAAACTCTTTCAAAGCTTATAAAAACTTTAAAAAAAAAAAAAAAAAAAATCATTCAACCAGATAGCAGAAAACGAAAAGGAGCAAAAGTCATTATTGAAGAGCTACTGTTAACGTAATTACTTTCCCTGACTAGATGACCAAGGCTCGGTATTTCAAACTTAGGTATCAATCAGAAAGATGAAGAAAACATTATTTTACATAATATAAACTTTTTTGTAGTTTTTCAAAAAGCCCTAAATTATAATTCTGTTACATAGCAGGGGCATTTCTTCCATCTATGGTTCTTGCACTATGACTTGGTACAACATGACATGATCTGCTAAAAGACCCTTTAACAATAACGAATTTTGGGATCGTTTTGTAGCATTTTCTTTTTAGTTATCATATCTTTCCGAGTTAAGGTTTCAGGGTACCTCTTCTAAACACAAACCTGTAGAGCTTAACAATACCACGAGTAGTAAAATCAGTATTTGGATTGAGTTCATAGCTAAAGTTTACTTAAACGCAACTTTTAGCTTATTTCTTTTTCAGCCAAAGCCGCATATCGTTAAGTTATCAAAAAGTTCTTCTGATGATTCAAGAATAGTTTGCTGAACGAGACGTACGAGCAATGATACCTAGAGTGTATACGTACCTAGTGGCCTTGAGCAGCTCTGAAAGTGTATCAGTGGCTTTATTTGGTGGGTAGGATCATGATTCCTTCAGCAAATTTCTATGATTGAAAGCATATTTTAGTAAATTGGAGCCGAGTTGTTTAAACAACAAAAAGCACGACAAAGAAAGTTCTGCAACATATTAGGGAAAACATAAACATCAGTTATCTCGAGTTTACAAAAAGAAAATGCTAAAAGAATCGAACCCAATCAGACAAACTTCTTTTCTCAGGCTTTAGCTTGACATAATACGTTGTTTAATTGAAGCTGTGGCTTGTTGGCATGCTGTAAAAAGTGAATCGTGAACGTAAGATCGTTTAGAGAAAAGATGTTGTATTGTAATTTTTTTTATACTCAGGTATATTTCAGGCAACTAGTACACCATATTAACATAAGTTTTAGGCCTACACAATTTACGTTTCTTAAAAAACGTATACCCTTTAAAAACTTAACTTTCGAAGTCTTCTGTTTCTTTGATGTAAGCGATTACGTTACATCCGCAAATTTAAACAACATGAAGCTGTTTTGGTATACAAGATACCAGTATGCCTGCACGAGCCATTACAAAGGATGCTCGTCCTCATCCATCAACCATTAGCCAATATTCTAGAAAATAAGTATTTACAAATGAAGTAGTATTACTGGAAGACCATTGGCTAAGTCGTGGGGAGACTATAGCCCTTCTCAGTTATCAGACACCATCTGTTCTTGTTTAACATCTGGAAGAAAGAAGAGTTGCAGCATCGTAGAATGTGTAACAGATCGGTCAGAAATCGACTGAATTCACAAGGGTACCTCTGGAAACAACTTGATAGACGCCCTTTGTAAATACACAAAGCACAAAGCAGATTGACAACCCCAGTGTCAAGCACAACGTGCTTGAAATTTGTTGTCATGGCTGGTGTTCTATCTGGTGGACGAAAGCCGACCCTTACTGTTTACGACGGGTGGCAGAGCTCGAGTTTGGTGTCGTTGAAGCACTCTATTTGCTCAGAGAAAAAACTTCGAGAAAGTCCCGTTTTATGATAGATCGTTGGAAGTAATGCATGCATGTCATTTGAACGTAAACTTGCCACTATAATTCAAACTTGTACTGGGCAAAGTACCTCACAAATACCTCAGACGGGGTCTTAGTAACTAATTTTATCAATCGTACCCTAAATACAGGTGAAGTGCTCATGGATGGCAATGCAAGGCGCAACCATACTGAAGAAATTTGCAAATTCACGCCAAGAGGACACAATTAAACTTAAATGACTTGAAAAGAGCCTTGGTCTCATTTCAGTAGGGTATATACCAGTCAGCTTTTGCTAAGTATGAAAAGTTTCTTACTACAGCATGAAAAGTGTAAAACAGATTCCTACATACTTTGCATAGTATAATTCAGCAAGGTTTTAAGATCCTCCCTGCATAAATGTGAGCTGCATAGGGTACTGCTTGCGAAGTGGTCATGGACAGCATGCATGCCTCGATCTTCTGGCTTTTTTTCGTGAGAGGACTGACACATTATTGTCATTATACATCTGCATTTTTAGTCAAAGGTAACAATTTTTTACACTGATCACTTTGACACTGCAAACGCTATCATTTGACAGCATTTGGGTGAAGCAAAGATGTGGAGGCCTGTTGGGACTCGTAAACGTGATGTTTCGAGTCACTTGAGGGTGTTGGTTCGATCCCCACGGCTGGCCATCTAAAATTACTAATAGTCTTTCGGATGAGACGTTAAACCGAGGTCCCGTGTGACGGTGCTATACACCGAGCACGTAAAAGAACCAGGCGTAACTTAAGATGGGTTTCGTCCTGTATCTGCACTATCCCCGTAACAATACTAACAGCCTTCAGGGGCTTCGCCCATATGGGCAACCGGTGGCGACGATAAATAAACGCAAATTCAATCAATCAGGTATGCTGGAGGTAGAAAACGAGCAACAACTGTGCACAGCTCACGACGGATTCTTGATCATCCAGGCCCATCGAGGATGGTTTCCGACAGCTACGACCTTCTTCAGTTCAATAATCAGGCTTTTGTGTGCTTTTTGATTCATATTTTGACATTTACTGTGCACCGAACCGTCTCAAGTCCAGCGTGAATATCCCGGTAGCAAAGCTACAGCGCTGTACTGACTTTCTGTTTCGTCGGTTTAATCTATATTGCACTGAAAGGCAAATAATTATATTCCCCACAAACTTCATTTTGGGAGGGTAATATAGGAGTCACCGTGTTGGTCGATCGGTCTGTCGGTCGGTCGGTCGGTTAGTCGGTCGGTCTGTAGCTTTTTTGTCCGCTTTATGTCTCATGGTTTAACGATCCTAAGAAATGATTGCATCTGAAAACATTGAAGAAAAAAGGAGAAAATACAAGTAAACAATATTTTCCCCTTTTCCCACAATGTTTTCTAACCATAAGGAGATAGATCCCTTTGTTCAGTTAAGTTTTGCCAATGATAAAAGATGTAACCTCTAAGGATTAACAGAAAACTATTTAGTTGGTTTGAAATATATTTATTAAACATCAATTGTCAAAGAAGCTTTACAACTGATATAAAACCTTTAAGCGTTAATACGCACAGATAATGTAGACCATGATCAGACTGGACAATAATGAAATCCGAAATTAGCATTACACTTAAATTGTTAGCAACACAGTGAAACAAGTTCTTCAACTATTATTTATTCTTTCGCTGCCAACCGAATAAAATCGACATTTTCCTACTGCACTTGTAAATGATTCTGGTCATAGTTTAACCCTTCGGCTGCAAAGGGCGACTCACTGACCTTTTGCGGAGAGTGTAGATCAAGATCAGACTGCACAGAACGTGCAGTCTGATCATGGATCTACACTCTTCGATAAGGAGATATCTTCCCCAAAATTACCTTTGAAATAGCAAAAATGTTTTTTTTTTAACTGTCGGCCTAAAAGTTTCATTTAAAGTTATTTTTCACGATAAGGGCTAACAGCAAGTGGCCGATGGTGTAGATCCAATATCAGGGTCCGTAAATTATTCCTAAGAATTTTCTAAAATTGAAAGTAACACAACTTCTGATTGGCTAAACCATTTTATTTAGCCAACCAGATGTTGTGTTATTTTCAGATTTGGAAAATGTTGAAGAGTAGGACTAAGAATGTTCATTATGGTGAATGTTTGGTGAATGCAGACCCAGGGCTCGTACTCACCAACTATTCCTAACAGCATTCTTAGTCTAATTTTCAAGAATTTTCTAAATTCCTAAGTAACACAACTTCTGATTGACTAAACCAAATGGTTTAACCAATCAGCAGTTCTGTTACTTTCAAACTCTAGAATAAGGATTAGATACTATTTAGAATGGTTTATGAATAGGGTCCAAACTGCACGTTCTGTGCAATCTTGTTTTGATGTACACCGTCAGCTAAAGCTGTCCGTGTCGCCATCTGTAGTGAAAGATATAATCCTAAAATGGCTTTGGTTGTATTTTAAAATTATGTAGATCAAGATCAGATTGAGCGAACCTCTTTACTTAGAGAAATTGTGTTCCAACCAAATCAGTCAATTAATTGTAATTTACCACATAATCTACCATTGTTTTCAATGTACTACAGCCGTTACGAACTCACTTATCTTACAACGCGTGAGATGAGCATAAAGTCACGTATTTGATCAAATATCTGTAATCATACGCCTCATTTATAAAAAAAACATTGCTAACCCAGATTTCTGTGAGAAAGTAACTGTTAACTGTATCATGGTCATGACAAAGCTGCAAATTGAATCATCTTTGGATTCAAAATAATTCAATGTTTGCAAGATTCTTTGTGATTTCTTTCCTGTTTGATGTACACGCCTGTCGAAAAAGTGAAAAGACTTCATATAGATTTCATAACAAATGTACATGTTGGTCTTTATTTTAACACGTTATGAACTATAATTCTTGAGATACAGTTATGTGATAACTGAGAAATAAAATACTCAGATAATTTACCGCCCCGTAGTTTGAGAACATTCAATAATTGTCGACTGGAAACTTACAGGGTTGTGGGTGGTGAAAAAAGCTGACTCTGCGTATCAGTGGATTTCGCCATAGACTTTTTATGTACAAGTTGGCTTCTTTACAAAAGAAGCCAGGAGAGGTCAGCATCCATGTTTTCAAATAGTTTATTAGCTTTTAGTTTCAATATATTTTGGTACATGTAAACAAACAAGTAAAAAAGCCGCTGCGTAGAAACCTCTTATGCTTTACATGACGGTCATTTGACCTTCTTTCCGCGTTTTCAAGTCGCATGATCTCGTCCAGCGGTCTTCTTTCCCTTTTTTTTTAACGAAATTCTTCTTATTTTTTCTTCTGCTTAGATTTATTTGCTTAATGAAAAATTACAATTATTTGAGAGGTCATTTGCAACCATGGCAGATTAATATAACAAATCTTTTCTGAAACTCGTCATAAACCACATCTATTTCCTGTTTCGGTTTTTTGATTTCGCTTTATTTACAAAACCATGACGAAACAAACTGTGTATCAGAACAATTTCGTAAGAAAAATGGATTTAGACAGCAAATTATGTGGCAGTCTGCCTTTTAAACTCACCACTGTTGGAGAGGTCTGACGACCTCTCCAATGAGAAATGCGCTCTATCCTTACATTCACTGTCCATCTAAAGGTAAAAAAAAATAGATAACAACACGTACAATATTCGTATAGACATTATTTTACTCGTAAAATACCGTTGCCGTTTATTTTGAACAGACCACAATGGCTACTACGCATAGAACTTGCTAATTACTATTTATGTATGTACACATTCACTTGAAAAGACAGGCAGTCATGTTGCTTTAGGACATTACCAGAAACTAAAATGTAATATAACTTTTCATTGGCGAAACCATTTGATGAGGCTAATCAGACATTGTTTTACCTTTAAATTCCCCCCCCCCCCCCAAAAAAAAAAAAAAAAAAAATGAGAAGACTAAGAATGCTATTTAGAATGATTAGTGAATATTGGTTCATTTCATTACATTACACATGTACATGTACTTTTTTGTACATTTGACTTTAGTATGATGCCAGTATCTCCACCTGGGAGCCATGTTATTTAAGCGTTGCACTCTAAAAAAATGATGCAGATTTAATAGCTTTTTTGAAAGTATTTGTTTTTGGACGAAGTGGCGTTTGAAAGGGAAATTGTCAACATCTTAAAGATAAATAAATAAATGAATCAATGAATAATATTTTAGACACCTTGGAACTTGAATCAACACTTTTAATGAAAAGAAGTACGGAAACTTTTTCCACTGGCAAGAAACATGGCGTAACGATATAGTACAAACAAGAGCACTGAACTTTACAAACAATGTGTTACAAAGTTTTCTCACTACAAGACATTTAACAGATCGCAATAGTATAAAAAACACTAATCTGATTACAAAATAACCAATGGTCTAAACAACACCAAAAACGCTTAATTAAACCATAGGCCTTTGAAGTCCCATTGGTTTTTCAAGGAAAACCAAAATTTTCATTTGTCGATTATCAAACACCGTTACTAAAAATAGCACACTGACTCATCGCAAATAAACACATCGATTACACAGAAGCGATGTTTGTTATTTATAGTAACAAGTTTCGATAATCGACCAATGAAAATTTCGGTGTTACGTGATAGACCAGTAGGGCTTTGACAGTGGCCTTTGATTAAATTGAACAACGTCAAATGATCATACACATACATCTAGCCCTATAAGCCTTTTCTTTAACCCTTTACCACACAATCACGAGTTTTAACGACTCTAAGGAAGAAGCCCTTTAAAAAATTGGGTGAAAATGATTGAATAATGTTTTACGCCGCTCTCAACATTATTTCAGTCATATTACGGCGACAGTTCACTATACATGTACGAGGGTTGTTCGATATGTAATGTGTATTGTACGATATCTCAAAAGCATTCGACTCAAATAGTGAAATGAACATTACATCCCTTCAAAGTATTCTCCGCGGTTTGAAATACGTAATTTCAATCTCTGAATCCATTTCTGAAATGCGTCACGGTACGCTGATTTAGGTAGACCTCTGAGTCACTGACTGATGGCTGAGCCAAGGGCTTGTCGGGACTTGTAACGACGACCAGATAAGAACTTTTTAAGTTTTGGAAAAAGGAAAAAGTCGCATGGGGTTAGATCTGGAGAGTATGGTGGGTGTGGCAAGACGGTAACCTTCTCCGACTTAAAAAATTGCTTCACAAGCTCAGATGTATGTGATAGAGCATTATCATGAAGTAGACGAACATGTCTAAATCCTGACACTGGGCGTCGTTTAAGATAATATTTCTTGACCTTTTTTAGTATAACATCTCGGTAATACCGACCTGTAACACTTTTGCCCTTCGGCACCGGAATTTTGTACGGCTATACCATCACATGAGAAGAATATGTAATAAAGAACCTTCTTTGTTCTTGTGCTTCTTTTGGCAATTACGGGCCTTCTACCGTGTTTAGTTAGCCATATTTTGTTTCCAATTTTTCTTACTGGTTCGAAATAGTGAACCCATGTTTTGTCACCAGTAACAATGTTTGCAAATTGTCTTTGATTGAATTTGGGAAACATTTTGAGCAACTGCTTAGCGGTTTGTACTCGTACCCGTTTTTGGTCATCTTTCAATATATGAGGTATCCATCTGGCAGAAATCTTTCGTACTTTCAAAATACGCTTCAAAATGAAATGCACCCGCGATAGCGATATGCCAACAGCGTTGGCATTATCACGAATCGTGTATCTGCCATCACTTTCAATTATTTCCCTGACTTTTGAGACATTTGCCTTGCCTGTTAAAGTCACAGGTCGGCCAGATTTTGCTGCATCTTTGACGGACTCTGTGCCAGTCAGAAATTTCTTTCTCCAACTACGAACTGTCTCATATGACACCTTATCAGACCCATAAACTTCCCCCAATTCAGTAAAAATCTGCATTACCGAATGACCGAGTTTTGTGCGAACTTTTATATAAGCTCTAATTTCTTCAATATTCTTAATCCGTTTCCCAACCATTTTTACAACAGTGGTCAACGACTAGCTCTATTGAAATGACTATAAGTTTAAAACTATGTGAAGCTGAAGGCTCGTGTTTATACCGTTGGAAAGGTATTGAATAGAGCTATTCAAGCGTATCATCATCCACGAAATCGTGCAAAGCGTTATCGCGCTGTGGTACAATACACATTACATATCGAACAGCCCTCGTATGTCCTGGGTTTCACCACTATTAGGCTGAGGCTCTGAAGTGTCTTGCCCAGGGACACTAACATGAAAAACGCAATGCGTCCAATTAAGCTCGAACTCGGGGCGTCCAGGTTGCAAGTCCTATCCTATACTTTACCACTGAGCCACGCAGAATCTCTAACCTCTATTGTAGGGAAAGAAGGAAAAATGCTGGTTATTAGCATTTTCTCCTTTTCCCAAAATGTTTTCTACCCTATTAAAGAGAAGATCAATGTTTGAGTCAAATCTAGATTGTCGTCTGCAAATACTTCTAATTTGAATAAGTTTACATTTTTGTCAATTGCTAAAGACTTAAATAGCATTGTCCTGGAAATTCCAATAAAATTATCAAAGTAATGCAATACAGTTAAAATTTTCACCGGCTTCGTATTCATCAACAATTATAAACAGTTGTTTAAAATTCCAAACCTTGCCACCTAATCTGCCGAGACAGAACTTCTGGGCCAATCTGATAGCTAGCTATAGCAGCTAAAAGTAGTCCTGTCCGTATCCACCAACCATTCTTAAGAACATTCTTTGTCTTATTCTTCAGAACTTCATCAATGTGAAAGTAACAGAACTTCTGATTGGCTAAACCAGCCGCTTTAGCCAATCAGAAGTTCTTTATTTTCACAGTTAGAAAATCTTAAAGAATAAGACAAAAGAACGTTCTTAAAAATGGTTGACGAATACGGACCAGAAGTTTAGAATAGCTGTTGTTTATCTTGAGAGAAGTACATTTGTACTTCTATACATTGATAACATTCTTAAAATTGAGAGGGTTTGATTGAAGTTACGCAACACAGGTCTAATGACTATATAACTGAGCTACGTTCAGTGAAATTGGGGATTAATGCATCTGCAAGTAGCATGGACCTATGTCCACCTGCAAAGTCCGCACAGGGTGACATAGGTCGAAACCTTTTGCTGTTTGTAAATTTTATGCATGCCCAAGGACCATGACTTAGTTGAATGTTAGACAAAATGGATTTTATATGATCCATCATTTTTTGATGTCATTCTTGGTGTAATGCATCACGGAGTTGCATTAAACCCCATTTTGCCAAAGTATGACTCATATATGGCTTGCAACACGGACATTTGCGTAAAGTGTCGTTTCTGATCAGCCTGCGCAGTCCGTGCAAGCTAATCCGAGAAGGTACTTTACGACTACAATAGATTTTGTTCTTCATTAGACTTGTGCAAAACAGAAAATTACATAAAAACGGAAAGTGTCGTTTCGGATTAGTCTGCGCGGACTGCGCAGGCTGATCCGAGACGGCACTTTACGCAAATGTCCGAATGTCCCTTTTCGCGTGTTGCAGGCCATATATTTGAGCCGTACTCTGGTGGGTCTTAATGCATCCCCGTGATCCATGGTACCAAGTAAGCAATCACATACTTATGGATCCATAACAGCCACTTTTTTTTTAAAAACCGACTTAATAATGAGTTAGATTGGTCTTTGGGCATGCAAAAATTGACCAGCAGCGAAAAGTTTCGGCCCAGGTCAGCCTGCGCGGACTGCGCAGGCTGACCTTGGTCGGAGCTTTTCGCAGATCCATTAAGCCCCCTTTTCACAGAGCCTGGATCATTTCATTCTGTGTTGATGCACTAAAATACAAAACTGTTTCTTTTTGGAAACCATGGGGAAGTAGAAATCCTAGAAATGAATTGCAAACTACCGAGGGAAACGAACCATTGTTTTCGCCTGTGGTGTTGAAAGGATTAAGATGGGTGTTAGCAAACATGCAGTCTGATAGCAGTCCACACTCTCCCTCTCATTTGTCATTTTTACCCTTTAAGTACCACAGGCGAAAACAAGGGCTTTGCTGTCCACAATGATCAAGATCAAATTGTATAGAAAGTGCAGTCTGATCTTGGGTCTAAACCGCTCTCTTGTTTAGTCAAGCCCACATGGCTTGCAACACGCGAAAAGGGGCATTTGGACATTTGCATAAAGTGTCGTCTCGGATCAGCCTGCGCAGTTCGCGCAGGCTAATCCGAGACGGCACTTTACGACTACGTTAGATTTTGTGCTACAGTAGACTTGCGCAAAACATAAAAAATACATAAAAAAGGAAAGTGCCGTCGCGGATTAGTCTGCGCGGACTGCGCAGGCTGATCCGAGACGACACCTTACGCAAATGTGCGAATGCCCCTTTTCGCGTGTTGCAGGCTATATGGTATAATTCTTCCTAGGTTTCAGTGGATTGTATTTTCAGCTATCGAGAGAAGTCGAGCTTACATATTTGGCGCTGAAACAGCTAAATGCTATATGCTTCGTATTCGTGTGATAGTCAACGATATAGTGAACACTCGAAGTAAGTGAAAAATACATTCACCCGTGCTGAGTAAAAAGGGAGCTTAATGCATTTGCAAAATGTATCAACCCATGTCAGCCTGCGCAGACTGCACAGCCTGACATGAATCGAAACTTCTTGCTATTTGTAAATTTTACTCATGTCCAATGACCATACTACCCCTCTATCAAGTCAATTGTCAGACTAATTGGGTCTTATGGATGCAAGTGTATGTTATGTCTTGCTTGGTTTAATACATCACGGAGATACATTAAGCCTTCTTTTGCCAGAGTACACATGGTGTATAATGAGCAATGGTTGTGTTCGTGGATGCAGACCATCCACTAAATTTGACCACTTCAAAGGGTCGTTGTGAATTATTTCTGTTATGGAATAAAAGGGGGCTATGCACATTTTTATTCTCAAACCAAACTTAAGACATGTATTATTGAATTTGGTAAGGGACTGCTTGGGGTCATTTACAAATAAGAAATAGAAATGAAAGCAAAGCAGTCTATGGATGGTTTTCTCCATAGGATACGTAGCCTCTTACGGTAGTTTTAGATGTCATGCCAGCATTTCGCACTAGATTGACTGTGTTTCACATGATTAATAACGCTGGTCGAATATTATGGGTTTCATTCTACTTATGTACGAATACTTTTACGTCATTTGGCGTATAGTTACCGATTGCAACACGCTAAAAAAGTGCCTTTTTTTTCTGGATACAATCATCTTGTTTCTTTAAGCTTGTACAGAAAATTATATTTTGTAAAGAAAGTAACAAAAAAAAAAAACTTATAGATAGCCCCCTTTAAATTACGGTACTTAGACATACTGAGCGATAGCTGTGTTTGTGGATGTTGTACAGCCGCTAATTTTGACCACTTTGAAAAGCCGGTGTACGTTGTACCGGAATCTTTTGTTAAGCGACCAGTACATCATCGGGTTGACAGCGCTGTGCGCATGTCCGAACCATAACACATAGGGTAACATTTCCGCCATTCGTGCACTGTCTGATAAGTCTGCGAGAGCTGATATAACATTGTAAGGTAACCAGCATATCATAAACACGCAAATCAATATGATAACCAAGCGCGCCGCTCGTTTCCTGGAAACCAGCCTCTGTGTACTTCCATCCGAATTAATTCGCTGATTCTTTTCCGATTCGAATAATGTTCTTCCAACGTGACCGTAACAAACCCCAATCGTGAAACCCGGGATTATAAACACGACAAACAAGAGGAATACGCCGTAAGCCTTTCTGTCTCGGTCGTCTGGCCAGTTCTCGATGCAGAACGGAAGTGGCGGAAGGAAAGGCACGTCATTTACAATGTCAATGTCGCGGATGAATATCAGCGGGCCCATAAAGATACAGGACACAATCCACATAAAGAGAATGAGCAGGAAAGCTTGGTTTGAAGTGGAGATTTTGTTGGAGGTGGCCGGGTACTGCAGAGCCACGTATCGGTCTATAGACATGGCAGTCATGGAAAAGATGCTCACAGCCACAGCAACACCTGTAAAATAGAGTGAGGTCGAACGAATTAGTTTATGTAGCCTGCTGTTTGCGTCATACAGACGTTTTTAAAACATTGCAGCGAAAAAGGGAAACTGCTCGTAACGAAACTTAAAAGCAGATAGGTAGATGTCAGCTTCTTTTGAACAATTTTTAGCCCGAGCGTGTCCTGTCAAAGCTGTAAGTAGGTCTCATTCATGCAAATACATGCAGGTTTCGTATATACGAGAAACATTATACATGCAATTTTTGAGATACAGTTGTGTAATTAAAATATTATACAATTTTATGAAACTAATCTATAAAAAAAATTATTGAGCTCGCCAAAGGCACTCTTAATAACATTGTTCTAGAATCGTTTAATATTTTTTTTTTTTTATCTCAAACGCCATCTTAGATCATATTCTTCATATATCAAATAAAACTATTTTACAAAGATGGCAAACGTCAGAACGCTTAGGGTCAAGTGACAACAAACTTAATAAGTATTTGTTCGAACTAGATTTTGTATGTAATAAGATTCGGAAAATCGGATTTGTCATTATAAGGGGCGTTACTACAAGCTAATTGGACATTTCGTATAGTTGTGCTTTCTAACTCACGGTATTCCTACTATTGTTATTTAACACGTGTTGCGTTTTGTCTCATATAATAATTGGCCTGCAACACGCGAAAAGGGGCATTCGGACATTTGCGTAAAGTGTCGTCTCGGATCAGCCTGCGCAGTCCGGGCAGGGTAATCCGAAACGACACTTTCAGTTTTTATGTAATTTTCTATTTTGCGCAAGTCTTCTGTGGGACGAAATCTAATATAGCTGTAAAGTGCTTTCTCGGACTGCGCAGGCTGATCCGAGACGACACTTTACGCAAATGTCTGAATGCCCCTTTTCGCATGTTGCAAGCCAATTTGAGAGGCGCTCTAGAAAAAGGGAGCTTATGACGCATCCTCGTGATGCATCATACCGAGCGACTCGTCCGCATAGTATGGGTCCATTTAGTCTGAAAAACCTGCAAAATCATGGGGTAAAATGGTCCTTTGACACACAGAAAGTTTACCAATATCAAAAAGTTTTGACCAAGGTCAACCTTTGCATTTCGCGAAGGCTAACATGGGTCATTTCATTTTGCATGTCGCATATGCGAAGGCTGACACGGGTAATTTCATTTCGCAGGAGCATTTAGCCACCTTTTCAACGAGTGTGATTGAATGTACGAACCTCGTATCACGATAGAAATCGTGAGGCTCTCCAGGAACCTGAATCAATAGTTGCTGACATTTTCAGATATCTATGTCATGTCTGAAGATACTCATTTAAAAGTTAGGCAAGCCATACGCAAATTGTCAAAAACGGAAACCCACAGCACTAGAGCAAGTAGCCCCTTGTTATGCCTTCTTTACATAGAGTTTTCACTAACATATAAACTGCTCTGGCACCTGTATGCAGTGATAATGGTTTATTAGGTGTAGGTGAATGTGCTGGCTTTTGACCTACTTTTTGGTGCTGATGAAAAATAAATTAACAGAAATTTGTGATTGGTCGAAAATGTAGACATGTTTATGTTAAGGGCCACTGCCTATTCGCTGGCAAATTTAGGCCTTCTTTTTAAAAAAAAAAATGTTTCTTGTTTTCGTTCTGCTAGTAGAAAAATAATAATAGTAACAAAAAGTCAATACCTTGTATAAAGGCCGTGAATTTACACAGAAATCGGCCGTATACCCAGAGTCTGTATACAGTAGTACCAATCGAAGTCGGCATACATAACACTGTCACCACGAGGTCCCCAAAGGCAAGGTTGACAAGAAAATACAGGTTCGACTTCTTGGCTTTATCTGCCGATATTGATACAATGATAAGTAGATTTCCAAATAATCCTATTATAAATATAGGAATGTAAAGGGTCAACAGCACGACAGTGGAAAACTGGTTTACTGTCAACAAACTGTCTTCGAATTCTTGCAAGATTTCGTCGGCACCGGTAAAGTTGAATTCTGTGACATTTTTGTGGTTCTCCAAGAAATACCTGTAATTGAGTAGTTCTTGGATTTGATCCATTGTCCAATCAAGGTACAGTACTCATCCCCTGGAATAGAGTAAAATACAACTTGTGTTAACCTCTTCTTTGTATTAACCCTTTATCCTGCTATATAAGTTAAATAAAACTTCCATGCCGATAATAAAATCCCGAATAATGTTATTTCAAACTTATTTTTTGGAGAAAGAAATCTCTTTATCGGACAGTGTAGATCCAAGATCAGACTGCACGTTCTGTGCAGTCTGATCTTGATCTGGACTTTCCGCAAAAGGTCAGTTAGTCGCGCTTAGCAGCTTAAGGGTTGACTATTGTACCACGTGACAAAACTATAGATTTGTCTAAATTGAAAGCATTTACTGACAACACCAAGATGCCGCCAAAGTTATAGGTTTTGTCTAGAAAATTGTTAAAAGCATAGTTGAAAATGAGAAAATACTGGTACTAGACACATTTTTACCATTATTTTACAAGAGAGAATATTTCGGCACTACCTGACGAAACACCAAGAAATGCATACCCGTAGATAGTTGCGCAGACCGCCATGATATATCTACCATACGGTTAAATAGGGTATTAAACCATATTACAGTCAATATTCAACGGTTCTTTAAAACTTTTGTGAAAAAAAAAAAAATACTACGAGCCCCGACAACACACAGAAGAGATCTTGAATTCGAGGACAGAAATCTACACGCGAAATCAACGAAATCAATGCCAAACGATAACTATGTTTCTACCAGGAAATGATACTGACTACATTTATAACCACTTGTCACTTATCAGAACACGCTTTCAATCCATTTTATTTGTAATACAAAGATACAAAGTTCATTTTCTCTAAGTTCGCCGATAAAACTTACCGACAAAATCAACGAAATTAATCCCTCGCGATAATTACTGGCTTCACAGTTTCCGAGATTGTGAAACTGACTACATTTGTAACCACTTGTCACTTATCAGAACATGCTGTCAATCCATTATATTTGCAATACAAAGTTAAAACAATCATTTTGTCTGAACATCTGTCAGGGTATTTGGTAAACAAGTTTCCTAACTTAACCCTTATTTTTCCAAATGCGATTATGAATTTATTTTGCGGAAAGTGTAGACTCAGATCAGCCTGCACATACGTGCAGTCTGATCTTGGTCCTCACTTTTCGCTTCTTTAATGGTGTTTTTGCCTGTTTGTCACGTGTTTACAAAAATAAATAAATAATCAGCAAGATAAGGGTTATTCATCAGATTGGCCAGATAAAGGCAATACATGTTCTTACGAGAATTTGCGATTGTTTGCGTGCTCTATTCATTGGACACGCACATTGTTTGTCCTAAGAATTACGACCGGTCGCATGATTTATGACATCAAGCTGTCACACAATCACTAGTTGGTCAAAGTTATGGATCGGTCTGAGGGAATTTTCCCAATACAGAATGATTAACAGTAGATTAACGTGCAAACAAAAGAAAAGAGAATATTTCTCCCATCAATATATGAGTTGATGTAACAAGTTTTTTCTCTCAAAAAAAAACCACTGTAGTTGTCTAGTGTAATGGATTCTTCTCTTACGGAAGTTTATTTTGTTCGTATATCAGTTTTCGTTTTAACTATATTTCCGTGAGCTATTTTATCATATCAAGGCGGCTAGTGCACCTATCAATACCTCCCTAGTTTTATTTTAACAGTGCTAACCTGGGTCGAAATATTTTGGTTTTGGTAAGTTTCTGTTTGGGCAAGAACCATTCTACCTCGGAATTTAGTCGGTTGTTGGACAAAAAAAAAGAATTTTATTGATCCATAAGTATGTGTTTACTTTAATAGTATTATGTACCATAGAGGTGCATTAAACCTACATTTCCGTGAGTGAGGCTCATAATTATAATGCTTGTAACACGCGAAAAAGGGCATTCGGACATCTGCGTAAAGTGTCGTCTCGGGTCAGCCTGCGCAGTCCGCGCAGGCTAATCCGAGACGGCACTTTACGACTACATTAGACTGTGTTCTTCAGTAGACTTGCACAAAACAGAAAATTACATAAAAACGAAGACTGTCGTTTCGGATTAGCCTGCGCCGACTGCGCAGGCTGATCCGAGACGACACTTTACGCAAATGTCCGAATGTCCCTTTCCGCGTGTTGCAAGCCATTTATAAGAAATAAAGTTGTCCTTCTTATTAATCCTTTTCCTGCTAAATATGTGAAGTGGAACTTTCAAGCCGATAGTAAAAACCAAAATTTTGCTATTTCAGAGGTATTTTTTTTTGGGGGGGGAACGATATCCCCATATCGGACAGTGTAGATCCAAGATCAGACTGCACGTTCTGTGCAGTCTGATCTTGATCTACAGTGTCCCCAAAAGGTCAGTGAGTCGCGCATAGCAGCATAGGGGTTAAAAAGCCAATTACGAAATCGTAATTAGAATTGCACTTTGTGCACCTTTACTGGCATTACATGAAAATTCAGATGACAACCCGTCGAAGTTCATTATACTCGTAACAGTAACGCAGTCTCTAATTTGTCGCGCACTCTAATATCCATAGTTTTCCAGAAATAGAGACTCAATTATGTAACTTTAGATTCGATATGGCCATCAAATATAACAGGTTATTAAGATACTACAGACGAGTATTTGTACCGATATGATTGCACTGACCTGTCTGACTTTTATCCGAAACGTATTTGTCAAAGGAAGTTGGTTAGGTTTGTCAGTTTGAATTCTCTCGGCACAATCTGGGGCTGTGTTTATCAGCCATTCTTGAATCGCATTCTTAGTATCATTGACTAAGAAAACATTACAAAATCTAATTTTCCAAAGCATTTGGTCAATCAGAAATAACATTACTTTTTTTAATCAAGAAAATTCGTCAGAATCAGACTAAGAATGTTTTTGAGAACGTTTGGTGAATAGGGGCTCAGGTTTTTATATTCTGTTGATTGATCGAGTGGTTGAATGGTGTTTACGCCGCTTTCAACATTATTTCAGTCAAACCACGGCGACAGCTCACATATTCATGTATTCATGTATTTCCTGGGTTTTACTAGTACTAGGCTAGGGCTCTGAAGTGTCTTGCCTAAGGAGACCCCCAAGAAAATCCAGTGCGGCTCTGGGGCCTCCAGGTTACGAGTCCCATACCTTACCACTGAGCCACGTAGGACCCCTTCTGTATTCTGTGTCCGCAGATAACATATACATAAACTCGAACCTGGTATCAAACGTGTTATGTCATCATAAGATGACATGCAATATATTAAATTTTGTACCTTTGTGGTTACATACCTTTTAAGTGATGCCGAACCTCAGTCGATAGGTACGGAGCTAGAAACCAAGGGATCACCGGTTCGATTCCGAGCTCAACTAAAGTGTTCCAGAAGTTTGACAAGAGTCATTGCGACAGGACTTCATTCTTCTCTAACGGTTGGATTTTGTTTCGACAGTGTTTATGTTAGAAAGCAGCCATTGGCTTGGTAAGGATGTTGTGCGAAATGCTGGTAAAAGGAACTCCGTGATAGCACGGATAGATGCACTGACAGCCATGAAATACATGTTACTAACCTAGTGTTAAAAATGGCGTAAAACACGAAACAAACACACATCTTGGCGTTTTATCGCGTTCATTTGAATGCTATTTAACAATGCTTTCCACTAAAAAGTGGAAAGAAGATATTTATTCAACTCTTTACCAAACAGTCAAGAGTTTTGATCCTCAATAAGAAGGATTTTAAAAACATTGCGAGAAAAGGAGGAAATGCTGGTTACCAGCATTTTCTCCTTGTCCTACAATGTTTTCCACCCTTCCAAGATAGAAATCATTAATTTAGCCACATTTGATTTGTTGTCTGCAAATGTTTTTAATTTAGTCCAGTCCAAAATTTTGTCCTTTTGTCGAGAGTGAGGTCCCTACCAGACGGAGAATTGACATCACTTGCAGACAACAGTGTAAACGTGAATCAAACGATAGATTTTGTCTATGAAAGATCAGAACAAATTTACAGAAAAGGAGAAAATGCTATAGTTACGAGAATTTTCTTTCTTATCCATAGTGGTTTCAAAAGCCCTCTTCCCCAGGGTCGTTAAATCGCGTGGTTAGTCTGTTGATTAACCATTAGAGTGCTAAGCGCGACTGACCGACCTTTTGCGGACAAGGTAGATTAAGATCAGACTTCACAGAATATGCAATCTGATCTTGTATCTCCCTTTGCCGACAAGAAGTTATTTTCCCCCAAGCAAAACCTTTAAAATAACAAAATTTGGGTTTTTACTATCGACTTGAAAGTTTCGTTCCACTTTTTTTTAGCAGGATAAGCGTTAACGCCTACCTTAATCCTTTGGCTGCTAAAGCGTGACTCACTGACCTTTTGCGGACCGTGTAGATCAAGATCAGACTACACAGAACGTGCAGTCTGATCTTGGATCTACACTGTCCGATAAGGAGTTATTATTCTCCAAAAAATAACTTTGAAACCGCAATATTTGGGTTTTTATTACCGAATTGAAAGTTTAATTCTAGTTATTGAGCAGGATATAGGTTAAAATTTTTAATTCCAAGGTCGTTTATGCCAGAAATAGCTCGCAGCACATCAACATCATTTTTCCCATACAAAAAGGCAACAACAAGATAAATCAGAAGTAGAATTGCTGTGTTTTGCTCAAATTCAGTCATACGGAAAAATTGAATTGACACGCCGTCGAGGCTCATTATGCCCTTACCGGATAATTCCTAAAGAGAACAATGCTTTTGAAAACATTATTGAGAAAGGAGAAAGTGCTGGTTCCCAGCATTTTCTCCTTTCCCAACAATGTTTTTCACCATTTCAAGACAGATTCCAACCTATGAACCAAGTTTAATTTATGCAGGTTGTCTGCAAATGTTTTAAAATCGGGCTAGCCTGAAATTTTATTGTCTGGTAAAGAGTTATGAGAGAATCATGTTCGCTTAATTATTGTGCATCTCTCATATCTGTAGTTTTCTAAATAAGGAAAGGCAATTAGTATCAATAAATTCGATATTGCTATCAAATATACCACGTCATCAAGAGATGACTGTATAATTTTTGTACCGACGCCATTTTAAAGGTATTTTATAAAGAAAGCTATCTCCTTATCGGACAGTGTAGATCCAAGATCAGACTGCACGTTCTGTGCAGTCTGATCTTGATCTACACTGCCCGCAAGAGGTCAGTGAATCATGCCTAGCAGCCTAGTGGTTAATCATTTGGTGCAGAGAATTCTACAGATTGGTTGACCAGCCCCAAAAGCTCAGGTGGTAAAACCTGAGACTTGTGATCGTCAAATCTCGGGCGAATTGAGGGTCTGGGTTCGATACCCACCACTGGCCACCTAAAGTTACAAAAAGGTCTTTCAGATGAGAAAGACTTTTAAAGCTAAGTCCCGTGTAATGGTGCTATACACTGAATGCGTTAAAGAACCAGGTCTTAATTAGGAATGGTTTCGTCCTGTATCTCTCACTCTCTCCTGTAACATAACTAACAGCTTTCTGTGGGCGTCACCCATATGGGCAATCGATGGCGAAGATAAATAAACGAAAACAAATAGGTACCGGCTTTTATCCCTAACATAATTACTCCCTATTTTCCTGATTGCAAATGATACTTGCCTGGCAAAGTGTTGGGGTGCTTTTGTATTGGTATTGGCTGAGCCTGACGTGATAAAAACGAAATGTCCGATGCTCAATCTATCTGCGTTAAACGCCAAATCACCTCCACCGCACTTGTCTGTTTTTATACATAACAATTTTTGTGCTATGATGTCACTTGCTTACCGCCGAGCCCCGGTAGCTCAGTCGGTAGCGTGTAGGACTAGAGAACAGGGGTCGTGGGTTCGATCCCTGGCTCGGCCAATTTCCTTCCGAGGATTGATGATATTGTCATTGCGACAGGATTCATTCTTCTCCACCACTGACCATTGCTTCGACGATGGTTATATGGGATCGCAGCCTGTGGCTTGAAAAGAAAATTGTGCGGTGCACTGGTAAAAGAGACTCCAGGAAAGCATGGATAGGTACACTGGCCGCCGCGATATAACTGAAATAATGTTGAAAACAGTGTTAAACACCATACAATAGATCAATCAATCAATCGATCAATCAATCAGTCACTTGCCTACAACACAAGTCAAAACTCAAGACTCGTCCATATTTAGCCCTTTGCAATACGGTTTCGATTTTAACGACCTTGTCAAAGATTTCAAGCTTTGGAAAACATTGTGGGAAGAGGAGAAAATGCAGGAGCATTTTCTTCTTTTCCCACTATGTTTTCTACCCTTTCTAAGACAAAACATACCATTTAATCCTATACCACTCGGCATATCTTTAAACTAGTCTAAATGAAAGAATTTGCGGAAGGTAATTCAAGTGTGGGTCAAATTACAGTATCTTTTTTCTAAAGCAGCAGAAAACTTTGTAGGAAATGGAGAAAATGCTGATTATCAGCATTTTCTCATTTCCCCACAAAGTTTTCCAATACCTTCCTTTCTCAAGATTGCTACAACTCGGTAATGTATAGTTTGGAGGTTGAGTACCATTTAATTTGCAGTCTGCAAAATCTTCGAAATTGGAAAAGCTTAAAGTTAAAGGCATTGCTAACGACAAGGAAAATAAATTTGCCTTGATAGATTTTGTGTATGAAAGGGTTGTAAACATTGTGGGAAAAGAAGAAATGTTGGTTACCGATTTTCGGAAACCCACCTCCGGAAAATAGCAATCAAGAAACCTATCGGAGGTGTCTAACTTGCAAGCGAAAGTTATCAATAACGTTTCAAATGAAAGCATAAAATTACAGGAACATGAAAGAAAAAGTTCCAGGAGAAAGCACATATTATGGCAAAACTTAACTCTTATCCTGCTAAATAACTAAAATAAAAATTTTCAGTGCGATTGAAAATTTTTAACTATTGCTTATTCAAAGTTATGTTTTTTGGGAATACTATTTCCTTATCGGACAGTGTAGATCAAAGATCAGACTGCACGTTCTGTGCAGTCTGATCTTGATCTACACTGTCCGCAAAAGGTCAGTGAGTCGTACTTAGCAACCAAAGGGTTAACATATTCTGTCGGTATGCGGGTTTAACCCTTCACAACACAATCCCGGGTTTTAAAGACCTTAAGGAAAAAGGCTTTAGAGATATTTTGAGAAAAAGAGAAACTGCAAGCAATTTCTCATTTTTCCATAATGTTTTCTAACCTTTTAGACACAAATCCCATGTTATTGAGGCACATTCAATTTGTCGTTTTAGAATAAGTTATTTGGATTTTTTTTCCTCGTTTTTTTTTCGCCTGGTAAAGAATTAAGGCAAAGGAAATAAAAACAAGATGTTATCGAAGACGTTCGGCTAAATTCGCTTGACAGCTGTCACCTTCTGATGCTATTTTTAACGTCTGGTGGTCTATATTTGGCTTATGGTTCCATCTCACGCAAACAGACCGTAAGATATTCTGACGCAAGTAAATAAAACCTAAACGAACTCAACTCAAGCCTTCCGCAAGCGGCTTATTTGTCCGCAATTTTCGTTACGGACATTTGTTTTCTTCAAATGGTGTTTTTTTCCACATTACATCATGGGACTAGCTAGCTTTCTGTAGTTTCACAAATTAAAGTCTTGGAGCCCGCAGTGCCCTGCCTTAGGATACACCAACGTAATCAGAGCCACGGGTGACAATAGCTTTCTAAAGCTCTGTTTGGTCAGCTATCTCTAGGAAAAGCTTGCCTTGAGTTTTGTACCAAACAATGATAGCTGTTCTTTTGAATACGAGTATATACGGTATATGGACAGTGAGTTACAAGTGCGTCTTACAAGTGAGCCTTGTGCTGTGGCAAGAGTGGATTTAAAGATGCATCTTTACTCGTTTTCATCCAGCTTTGTAACCAATTTTATCTTTATTTTATGAAATTATAATCATTCTTGTACCTTCGTGCCAAATGTTGCCCCTGACGGTTGCAAGGTTGCACAGATTACGACTGATAGAAAATGCATTTCATTCTATTGCGAATAGCCATAGACATTACAACCACAGTTTCCGGTTTAAATCGAAGACAAAGCCCTGGCGTCTCTGTATCATATACACCTTATATCGATTTTTTATCTACGTTTACACGGCTATCTAGATTCTACACATTGTAAAGTTGTAAAAGCGTTTGTTTATTCTCTGGCTGTAAGGGTGTATCTTTAATCCTTTACCGCACGACAAAAATGTAGACTTGTCCAAATTGAAAGCATTTGCAGATGACAAAATAGATAAAACTCAGAAAGTAAAATTTGTTTTGGGTCAGGTAGAAAACATTGTGGGAAAAGCAGAAAATGCTGGTTACCAGCATTTTCTCCTTTTTCCACAATGTTTTCAAAAGCTTTCTTTCTCAGGGTCGTTAAAACTCGGGAATGTGTGGTAAAGAGTTAATGCACCATCATGATGCATCATATCAAGCATGCTATCACATAATCATATAGATCCATAAAATCCATTTGTCTAACAACCAACTAAATCGTGAGGTATACCGGTCCTTTGACATGCAGAAAATTGACCAACAACAAAAAATCTCGACTGCGCAGCCGAACATGGGACGATACTTTGTGCAAATGCATTTAACCCCTTTTTCACAGAGCATAGCTCAAATATTGGCAATAAATAATGAAACAGGTCACAATATCAAGCTGTTGCGTTGAAGGACAATTACATTTTTTCCATTGTTTTTCGCGTGACCATCAGAAAAGAAATTCGCCGCCATGTTATCGAAAAGTATGTTACAAAAAATCCGAAATTCGACCTCGTATCTCGGTCACCACTTTCAGCGTAAATTATAATTGGCCTGCAACACGCGAAAAGGGGCATTCGGACATTTGCGTAAAGTGTCGTCGCGGATCAGCCTGCGCAATCCGCGCAGACTGATCCGAGATGACACTTTACGACTCAATTCGATTTTGTATTACAGTAGACTTGCACAACACAGAAAATTACATAAGAACGGAAAGTGTCGTCTCGGATTAGCCTGCGCGGACTACGCAGGCTGATACGGGACGACACTGGACGCAAATGTCCGAATGCCCTTTTTCGCGTGTTGCAGGCCATTTAGCTTCGATCTCTTTAGTCGGCTGAAAACACAATCTACTATAATTAAGAAAGAATCTTATCTTAAAGGCTTGACAAAACAAGCTGATGATACAAATCCATGATCAGACTGCAAGTGCTGTCCTCTCTGATCTTGACCTGTGCCGTCCGCAAAACCTCATGTTTTCCCTAACAGCGCTTGTGTTACTGACAGCGTAATTTGTGGCCTATGGGTTACCAGTTCGAATCCTGGCTTTGTGGCAAAGCCACAATACAACGAAACACACAATGATAATAATATGTACATTGTATTTTCCAATATTGTTTTACGTCCGTTTAACAGTATTTTATTGGAGAGGTCATCAGACCTCTCCAACAGTGGTGAGTTTAAAAGGCAGACTGCAACAGAATTTGTTGTCTAAATCCATTTTTCTTGTGAAATTGTTCCGACACACAGTCTGTTTCGTCATGGTTTTATAAATAAAGTGAAATCAAAAAACCGAAACAGGAAATAGACGTGGTTTATTTTTATATGACGAATTTCAGAAAAGATTTGTTATATTAATTTGCCATGGCTGCAAATGACCTCTCAAATAATTGTAATTTTTCATTAAGTAAATAAATCTAAGCAGAAGAAAAAATAAGAAGAATTTCGTTAAAAAAGAGAAAGAAGACCGCTTGACAAGATCATGCGACTTGAAAACGCAGCAAGAAGGTCAAATGACAGTCATGTAAAGCATATGCGGTTTCTACGCGGCGGCTTTTTTACTTGTTTGTTTACATGTACTAAAATATATTGAAATTAAAAGCCAATAAACTATTTGAAAACATTGATGCTGACCTCTCCTGGCTTCTTTTGTAAAGAAGCCAACTTGTTTATATAATGGTGGCAGTCCACTTATCAATGTCAGTCGTGAGTTTAACCGGTACTGGGCTGTAGTGTCTTGTCGAAATGCGTTTACCATGGACAGGTGAACCGCTAATTGCCGCTTAACGTTAAAAGAACTTCATTTACCAGGTAAGTTCAATTCATTAATTCATTTGTCAATTCACAATGAAATTCAATACTACAACAACAACACTGAAATCTGTATTTCACGGTAGAGGTAAAACATTAAGACACATTTTCAAAAAAGAAATCTGAAACCTGAAAAGAATTTTTTTCAGACGTTGCTTCAAAGTGAGTGAAATATAAAAGAAAGAAAGAAAGAAAGTAAGAAAGAAAGAAAGAAAGCAAGCAAGCAAGCAAGAAAGAAAGAAAGAAAAAGAAAATATATATATACTGATATTGACTCCTATGATACTGAAGAGTATGAAAATGAACAGGATGAAATAACGGCATGGTAATAGTCATGAAATCGTAAACCAGAAATTACAATATGAAAACACATGGAAATATTTCAGCAAAACCTGGAATAGCTCTGGCCACAATGTTTCCAAAAGTTGTCAGCTGCAGGATGAAAAAGACAATGGTCTGCAGGTGGTTTTACCGCTTTGTTGAAGAGTATCTCGATTACCGCCATGACATAAGAGTACTATTTCAGACAGATATAAATATAACAAAACCACAGGGGAACGTCAATGAACTTGGTCTGACGTTTGTCCTGTTGAATTTATTTGACGTTTTATCAATGTGAATTCTATCTCTTGTGGAATGATCCTACGACTGTACGACATCTGTCTGATACTGCAGCCGCTGTAATATTAATTTGGGATTGGTATATTGAGTTTAGTTAATTTAAACGAAATGACATAATTTTATAATTGTAATTCACACCAATTGTTACACAAGTTCAAAAAACTCGGTTTAGACTGACGGACCGACGAATAAATAGTCATCGCCTGGCTCGAAGCAGTGCTTAAACTCGGTACTCGACATACGATAGAGATTTTTGTGACGAAAAAAATAGTCTCGCAACATGAGTGGGGATAAAGTTGTGACAAAAATGTCAGTATCGGAACAAAATAATAGATACACCAAGCCAAAAAAATGCGTGGGTCACAGTTCTTACCTCACACCCGGTTTTGCGAAGATTTCACAAACTCGCACAGGTGTGCAAACCACATTTATGCTTATAACTGTCTTTTTACGAAAAACATTGAAATAAGGTTTTCAGTTTTGAGATCGTTTTAATTTAAGGATTCCTATATAAAAAATATAGCTTTGCACTAAATTTACCCTTTAAAATATTGTGTTAAAAAAGAGAAATTAATCGTAACGAAGAATTTTTTCTCTGGTCACAATGTTTTCAAAAATTGTCTGCGGCAAGAGAAAAATCGTATGCAGGTGGTATTGTATTGAAGAGAATCTCGATTTACGCCTTGACATAAAAACACTAATTAAGACCAACAAAAAGATAGAGCGAAACCACAAGGGAACGTCAATGAACTTGGTGTGACGTTTGTCTTGGTGATCGACTTTGGCATTTTAATGTGACATCATGTCTGTGCTTTTTGAGACCTTTGTGACTCCAGTCTAATTCTACAGTTTCTTTGCAGGTGGTATTATCAATATGTTACAGTGTATTTCTAGCATGACATAAAAGGACTTATTAGACACATAATAGAGATGGAACAAAACCAACAGAGAATGTCTATTGGCCTGCAACACGCGAAAAGGGGCATTCGGACATTTGCGTAAAGTGTCATCTCAGATCAGCCTGCGCAGTCCGCACAGGCTAATCCGAAACGACACTTTCCGTTTTTATACAATTTTCTGTTTTGCGCAAGTCTACTGTATCACAAAATCTAAAGTAGTCGTAAAGTGCCGTCTCGGATTAGTCTGCGCGGACTGCGCAGGCTGATCCGAGACGACACTTTACGCAAATGTCCGAATGCCCCTTTTCGCGTGTTGCAAGCCATATAAACTTGATCTGATTTCGGTTCCGGTGTTCAGGGTACGTATTCACCAACCATTCTTAAAAATATTCTCTGTAATATTCAAGAACTTTCTAGATTTGAAATTAACACATGATCTGATTGGCTACAGCAAATGTTTGCAGTGTATCTCAATTACTACCATGACATAACAGGGCTCATAATATCAAAATATCAGTTCAAGTTTTCAGTTGCACCACTGTTTCATACTTACTAATTTATCATTTTTATCACTTTTCGTTTTTTGCCTCGTAGCTTTATAACTCTGTAAGATTGTGTGCCGATATATTCTTATATATACTGTATTGTTGCCAGTAATAACTGTATGTATATTGTCACTCGGGTCTAAGACTTTCTGGAGTTGGAAATGAATAAAACTAAAACTAAATCATTAGACACGCATATAGGTAGAGCAAATGTACAGAAGAGCGCCAGTGAAATTGGTCTGACCTTTGTTCTGGTAATCATGCATGGCATTTTAATGTGACATTATGTCTCTGCTTTTCAAAAACTTTGTGACTCCAGTCTATGTAAAACAACAGGTCAATTTGCAGTTGGTATTATCAGTATGTTGCATTGTATCTCGATTACTGGCATGAGATAACAAGACTAATAAGAAAAAATTATAGCTAGAGAAAATTAACAGGGGATCGTCAATGAACGTGGTCCTGGTGATCGGTTTTGGCATTTTGATGTGAAACCATAATAATTGGCCTGCAACACGCCTGCAAGGGACATTCGCACATTTGCGTAAAATGTCGTCTCGGATCAGCCTGCGCATTCCTCGCAGGCTAATCCGAGACGGCATTTTACGACTACATTAGAGTTTGTCCTTCAATACACTTGCGCGAAACAGAAAATTACAAAAGAAACGAAAATGTCGTTTCGGATTAGTCTGCGCGGACTGCGCAGGCTGATCCGAGACGATACTTTACGCAAATGCCCGAATGCCCTATTCCGCGTGTTACATGCCATATCTGTGCTTTTTAAAACGTTTGCGACTCCAGCCTAATATGACTATTCGTTTGCAGTAGGTATTATCGGTATATTGCAGTGTATCTCGAATAATACCATGACATAACAGGTCTTTTTAGTCACACATAAAGATACAGAAAACGACTGCAGAACGTCAATGAATCGTTCTAAAGTTTGACCCGGTGATCGGATTTGCCGATTTAACTGTGACATCCTGTCTGTACTTTGTAAAATCTTTGTGACTCCAGTCTAATACTACAGGTCGTGCTCTAGGTTATATAACTGGTATGTTGCAGAGAATCTGGATTACAGCCATGCCATAAAAGTACTTATTAGACATAGATATAGTAGAACCGTAGGGGAACATCAATGAATTTGGTCTGACGTTTGTCTGGCGTTTTAACCCGTACACTACAAACAAATAAAATGAAAGTTTCCGGGACATATTAAAAACTCATATTAAAAAGAGCTCGGTGATTTCAAACTTCTTTCAACAACGACCCTGAAGACAAAGCCTTTAGTAAACATTGGTAACCAGCATTTTCTCCTTTTCCCACAATGTTTTCTAACCCTTTTAACGACAAATCCTGTCGTGTAAGATATATCCAGTTTGTCGTCTGTAAAGGATTTCAAGTTGGACTAATCTGTAACTTTTTCGTTTGGTAGAGGGTTAAAAGATTACGTTTGGATCAATTTCCTATTTTTTTTCAAAATGTTTTAAGGTAGTAGACCCCTAACGCTTCTAGTGCAACATGGAATAAAATTTCTTGTTAGTTGATAAATAAGGATTTATTATGATATAATATTTTTGCACATATTTAACCAACCAGAAATTCCTTTGATGTCTATCTTGAAATTATTTGTTGATACTTTTGTTAGTTTCCTGAGAAGGTAGGTAATTATTATCTCCCTTTGTAAAGAGAATATAGTGGTTTTAGATTTATAAATAATTCTAAGAAGGGAAAAAAGGAAAAAGTGGCTCGGTTAAAGTAGTACAGTAATACTCATTTTTAATCATAGCAAATTTTGTAGGATAATATTATAGTGGAAAAAGCTGTTTTCCATTAGGGGTCTACTACCTTAAATGTGTTTGCCACTAAAAAGAAATGAAACAAAAGTCTCCCGCAAAAGGTAATGATTAAACCTTGGTATTTTTAGGGTTTTCTTTCTGTGGCTGCTTGCAAAAGACGGTAACTGAATTTTCCTCCTACGGTACAGCAAAAAGTCCACAAAAAGAGGAGGAAGAATTGTTATCCTCGGACACGGGAAAATATGTCTGCTTTGGAACAGAATTGATAGATAATTGGAAAAGCTTTAGGGCAAAAGTCATATGTTTTCCTTTTTACGACTTGACGTAGATTTGTGAGGCATCCATTGTGAACAGGTCTGGGATATAATTGGACACGCTCAGTGGCGGAAGTCATAGTCTTCTCTACCATTCGCCTGCAATTTTGTTTGTTTGGTATTTCACGCCGTAGTAAATATTACATGAATGTCGCGGCGGCCAGTACTGCTACCGATGCTTTCCATGGGGGTGCTTTCTTTTACTAGTACTTCGCACAGCATTGTTTCGAAGTCACTTTCTGCTTTCTCTTATAAACATCGTTGAAACAGTGTTCAGTGGTGAGAGAGGAGTGAATCCTGTCGTGATGACTATCATCAGTCCTCGGAAAGAATTTGGCCCGGTTGGAAATCGAACCACCGGCCACTCGGTTTCGAGCTTTGTAGTTTTACTGACGAGCTACCGGGCTCGACTTATAGATTAACTTTATTAAAACTTTATATAAGCAGTGAAATATTGAACACTGGTTCAGAACTTCTACGACATATGGCCTGCAACACTCGAAAATGGGCATTCGGACATTTGCGTAAAATGTCGTCGTGGATCAGCCTGCGAGACGACTCTTCACGACTACATTCGATTTTGTCCTAAAACAGAAAATTACATAAGAACGGAAACGTATCGTCTCGGATTAGCCTGCGCGGATTGCGCAGGCTGATCCGGGATGACACTTTACGCAAATGTCCGAATGCCCTTTTTCGCGTGTTGCAGGCCAATTATAGAGCTGCTATGGCAAAGAGGGTTTGATAAATCTCCGTGATGCATTATATCACGTAAGTTATCACATATTTTAAGGATTCATAAAATCGATTTTATCTTGCAAGGGACTGATTCATGAGATGAACTGGTCCTTGGACATGCATAAGATTGACCAATAGCAAAAAGTTTCGACTCATGTCAGCCTGCGCGGACTGCGCCGGCTGGCATAGTCGATCCTTTTTGCAGATGCATTAATCCCTCTTTTCACCGAGTTTGGTCCATATATTTGTTGATGTAGTAACTCGCCAGACGCTGTCTATCCGAATAATGACACCCCCCTTAAATTGCGTAACTCATCTAAGAAAAAATCCCAGACTAATTTGTTTCCAGCGCTAGGTAGCTAAAAACTGTAATTCTAAAATTCAACGAACTGTTATATCTCTGTAATAGGATCATTACTCCATTAAGTTTGCCATTTTTACTCTGGCCCTTTCTAAAACATTCAAAAACAAGAAATTTCTGTTTTGATAATAAACAGGGGATATGTGTTTTTTCGGTGAAAAATCGAAATTTATTTCATCAAGTGAACATCATCGGTAATATTTTCAAGAGTGGCGCAATAAATTTCAATCTTTCACCGAAAAAAAAAATTCTATTTATTTCATAATTCTAACATTTTTTTTTTTTTTGAGTCGGGTGGGGATTTACATCAAAATCCAGTACAGTTCTTTTCGGTAATTCCCCGTGGCGTACCCCCTCGCGAGAAATGTAGGATAAATTACGTCATATTTCCATCTGGTTGAGTGGCACGCGCATTTTAGCTAGGTAACTAGTGCGCGGGAACAACTGTTTCCGCCTTCAGTTGCAGAGTTAGAAAAATAAAATCGATATTTTTCACTGGTCGTAACCATGAAATAGGTATCGAAAAATATTCCTTAGTTATTTCTCGATAAACTACCGGAAAGCAAGAAATGGAATAGCCATATCCCAACCCGTTAAAAGTTATTGTTGGCCTACGATATTATTATACTGCAAAGAAATTTCTCGTGATTTGATTGGATAATATGCCCCGAACATATATATCATGTACACTGGCAAAACCAACGTAAAAGTAGTTTCCCTTTCGGGATCCCCGTATACATGACTACACTTTCAACACAACATCCAAAATGGCGGCGTCGATCAAGATTAACATCAAGATTAGGCACCAAACTGCACGTTTTACCAAGGTTTCAGTGACGTCATTTCCCAGTGATGTCAGTTTTCACTGAATTGGGGAACTCAGAAGGGAAATTCTACTACGTCAGCGTACTCAATTTTTGAAACCGAAAAACAGGTAAAATTCGCTTAACACACGTTGGAATGGTAAAACTTTGCAGTATAATAAATTCGTTGTACGGTCAGGTGGCAGGGTACTTGGAAACTTGTTCACGGTTGTGGTGAATCATGTCTCCACCTCGCCTTCGGCTCGGGGCGACATGATTTACCACAGCCGTGAACAAGTTTCCAAGTTCCCTGCCACCTGACCATACAACTAATAATGTACACAGAAATTTCAATAAAATCAATACATGTAGAGATCTATATATTTTGTGAAGCAATTAAATTTACTGTTAACTTCTCGTGTTAACAGGCCATTACTTCCTGAAATTAACGATCATTACTTTTGTCGTTTATGTAAACATTTAAAAAAAAAAGGAAATTAAATATTTTGATTAAAAAAATAAAGATAACCTTCCTCCCCCCCCCACCCCATAAAGTTATGCTGAGTCAATAATGTCTAGATAAGCTTTTATAAACCCTTACACTAAAAAGAATCTTCAATTCGATAGAAAAAACTTAAATATTGCTATTTCAAAGTTATGTTTCTGGAAATAATATCACCTTATCGGACAGTGTAGATCAAAGATCAGACTGCACGTTCTGTGCAGTCTGATCTTGATCTACACTGTCCGCAAAAGGTCAGTGAGTCGTGCTTAGCAGCCAAAGGGTAGAAACGAAACAACAGTCTAATATTGAACATAGGTCATAGAACTTTAATACCAGTAGATTTATTAACTCGTCAGACGCTGTCTCTGCGTATAATGACACGCTCTCCTTTGTACCGTAACTCATCTAAAGAAAAAACACAGACTAATCTGTTTGACCTCTAGGTGTTTTAACTCTTTACCAAACAATCCCAAATTTAACGACCCTACAGAAAAAGGCTTTTGAATATATTGTGGAAAAAGGAGAAAATGCTTGCTACCAGCTTTTTCTCCTTTTTCTCCACGATGTTTTCTACCCCTTCAAGGACAAACCACGTCACTGTAGCCACATTTAAATGGTCGTCTGCAAAAATTTTTCATGTGAACAAGTCTAAAATTTTGTTGTTTGGTACAAGAATGATCTCTTCACAATATACGACAGATTTAGAGACTTAACACAGGAAGCACTTGCAGACGACAAAAATTCATGTGAGCCACGCTCTGGTAAAACAGAGCTTCATGCATCTCTGTGATGTATTATACCACGCAAGCCATCAAATACTTATGGATCCATAATGGCAACATTTTTTAACAAACGACTTAATTGTGAGGTACCCTGGTTCTTTGACATACAAAAAAAAAACCGATAGCGAAAAGTTCGGCCCAGGTCAGCCTGCGCGGACTGCGCAGGCTGACATGGGTCGGTACTTTTTGCAGATGCATTAAATCCCCTTTTCGGAGAGCATGCCTCATTCATAATTGAGTGTAAGTGATCCCTGAGGAGCGAAGAGAAAAATCTGTTAGTAATTGAGTGTAGAAAGTAAATCATAACATATAGATACGATTCGTTTAGCCTTCCAGCATCATTGGTGAAAATGTTGGCTTCTGCGGGCAGCATTGAAAAAGATCGGATAGCACAGAACGTGCAGTCTGATCTGAGATCTATACTATCTGCTTGTTAAGTCAAGCTTGTGAAATAAAATTCTTTCTGTGGATTCAGTCGAATATATCATTTGGCCTGCAACACGCGAAAAGGGGCACTGAGACGTTTGCGTAAAATGTCGTCCCGGATCAGCCTGCGCATTCCGCGCAGACTAATCTGAAACGACACTTTTCGTTCTTATGTAATTTTCTGTTTTGTGCAAGTCGTGAAGTGCCGTCTCGGTCCTTTAATCTGTATTCCTTTGTTTTTATCCTTGGTTCCCATGGGGATGTTGCGATAAATATAATAATGATTTATGACAAATGTGTTAGTTCCCCTTAGAATTTATATCAAATTCTGTTCTTAGTCATCAGGAACTACATATATATCGATCTGTAAAACAATCTAACTAGATTGACTTGAAATATTATCTCAAGAATATAGCTGTTCAGTGCAAGAAAATCAAGGATAAAAACCAAGTAATCCCCTTATCAGGATCAATGTAATACTGGAGAGGAATTAAGGGAAAAGTCTGAAGAACGGCCCTTATTTAAAACACGAATAAGAATAAAAAAGCCGTATTTTAACCCTTAAACTGCTAAATGATTTAGATGAACATTTCTAAACAATAGTCAAAACCGAAATATTGCGATTTCAAATTTCTTTACGCCGGAGAAGTCTCGTCGTATCGGAAAATGTGCAGTCCAGGTTCAGACACATATTAAGGATAGGGCACCCTAATGCGGATTCCTGTAACATCGCCTTTCATCGCCGAAAAACGTACGGATTCGGCTAAGACTCGGGTAATCCGTAATTGATCGCCCGAAAGATGCTGGTTCCCCGCTTCGATTACGGGTTGCCCGAGTCTTAGCCGAATCCGTACGATGATAGGCGATGTTACACGAATCCCATTAGGGTGCCCTATCCTTTAAAACCATTCTAAATATTGTTCTTTATCTAAATCTATCTTTTTTTCTTATCTCAGAAATACACAAGTTCTGTTTAACTAAGCCGCTTGGTGATTGGCAAAACAAAATGCCTTTGCCAAAATCAGAAATTGCGTTACTTTTAACATCTGGAATACGAAAAAGAATGCTATAAGAATACTAAGAACGGTTGGTAAATACGGGGCTCTGACTGCATATTCAGTGCAGCCAGATCTTGATCTGCACTGTCCTCAAAAGCGAGTTGAGTCGCACTCAACAGTACAAGGTTTAAAGTTCTGATCAAACTACAACTATTTTCGTTTAAAGCTCAGCGAAACAGTGTCCGTTAGCCCAGTAAAAATAATCATAAATGCCGATTATCTCTAGTTGCCTGCAGAGAATGGGCTTTGAGCTGATGCCGACAGAAAACACAGCACATGTTCAATGTTTTTGTACTTTTTCCAAGAAATTCTTACTCCATAAGTCACTGATTAGTCTCCATCAACTTATAAAATTTATCATACACCTTTTCAGAGAAATTTCTTAATCTGTTAGTAACGGAATAGTGCTTATTAACTTATAAACACATATGAGTCGTGCTTTGTGAAAATGGGTTTTAAGCATCTGCAAAAAGTATCGAAACGGGTCAGCCTATGCAGTCCGCGTGGGCTGACATGGGTCGAAAATGTTTGGTAGATCTAAATGTAAATTTTCTGCATGTACAAGGACCGTTCTAAAACTACCCCTTTATTCCGTCGGTTGTTAGACAAAATGGATTTTAAAGGTCAACAATCATGTGATGTCTTGCGTAATGTAATGCATTACAGGAACGCATTAAACAAACCCCAATCTGCTGGATCGCCCCTCTGGCGCATGTCCGTGTTAAAGCTAAAAAGCGCACAGTCGGTACGGAAACTAGTCTATAGTTTTTATGACCTTGAGATGTAACCCTCCTTTCTCCAAGTGGCGGCAATATTTTTCGTGGTATGATTTGTTTTTACCCCAAATAAGACTGAACAGTTATGTCTGTAGGACATGCGTCACTCTTCCCTATCAGTTCATATGATCGATTGACCCATCCAAGGACAAATCGTAGTCTTTCAGCTGCATCTAATTTGCGTCTAAAATACTTTTTAAAATGAACGAGTCTGATATTGACGTTCAGTAGAGGCTTGAAAATTTCCTTCTCCTATCTTGTTTTCGATGATTACAAGATTCGTGTTTAGTTGCAAAACCAGGATGTTTCCTGTATAAATTGCACATAATTATATCTAATTCTTTCCCCGGGAAACTTTCTTTATTCTTCTCCAGCTTTGATATAACACACAGGCCTTATAATAGTTATAACTACGTGACAAAGAAAGAAAAAATATCATTTTTTGTCATAGTTATAGGCCTTGATCTACCTATTTTTTACATTTATTCAAGTTCTGTAAGTACTCTAAATTGTTATAATTGACAGCAACACTATTGATAATATCCAAAATTTATCCACATATCCATGTGGTTAACTAAATTGTTTTTCAAGACGTTCTGCTTTTAAATTCGTCAGATGTACTCAAAACTAGATTCTTATTTAGTCTACGCAATGTCAATAACGTAAACAACTGGACTCCAACTCGTCCTCAGCAGACCCAGATTCTGCCTAGCCACACTGGAATTTAAATATGGATTACTAAACCCCAGTACACCTAAGGCATATTAACTTATAAAAAAAAACGGCGATACTGACAGACTGTGGGTTCCAGAGTAGAGGAAACCGCGCTTCAACTTCTGTCGCATCATTTATCTCTCTTACGAGTCTTTATAAATATAAAACTCAAAATAATTAAGCTGTGAAACTTCGTGATGCATTATACCTAGCAAGTTATTACAAATTAGTACACTCGAATCTTGGTCTGCACTGTTCGCAAAGTCACAAATGGTATAAGATATATTACTTTTTTATTCGCATTTGAAAAAAAAAAAAACTTCAAATAGAGAGAAAGACTGTTTTAGACTTTTAGTCAGCAGAATAAGAACTCCATGAATGATAAAAATAACGGTTACTGTACGGATAGAGGGAGGATGGCCACCACCTCCCCTATCCAATATAAGTGGCTAATAAAATTTAAAAAAAATATATAAATTAAAAAATACATATTTATGGATTCATTAATTAACAACCCACTTATTCGTGAGTAGAATAGTCCTTGGACATGCATAAATGTTACAAAAAGCAAAAAGTTTCGATTCATGTCTGCCTGCGCGGAGTGCGCAGGCTGACATGAGTCGATATTTTTTGCAGATGCATTAAACCCCCTTCTTACAGAGCATAGCTCTATTGCAATTCCAAGGTGCTTCTGTCATGAACATCTCAGCAAAGTGGACAACGATCTTGATCTGTACTGACCGCAAGGGCAAGTAAAAGGCTTTCTAAGTGTTAGGTCTACGGCCCCTAACTCATCGGTAAACATAGACGTTTTCGTAAAGGCTATTCGGCCAATCTCGGCAGCTTCCGTCTTTTAATATGAGAGTTAGGGGCCATAGACTCACTAACTTATCGGTTAATATGGTGTAACATCAACGTTTTCGTAAAGGCTATTCGGCCAATCTCGGCAGCTTCCGTCTTTAAATATGAGAGTTAGGGGCCGTAGATCTTAACTGGTACAAATAGAGCCTTAATCACGTGCATTTGACCTCCATGTGCTTTGCCATTTCCAGTTAAACAACTGTGCATTACATGCAATTTAGAATTGTAGAAGTAAGCCTTGCATCAACTTGTTATCAAGGAAGATAAACGAGGCTTTTTCGATATGATACATGTATCACCAATTTCGCGCATGTGTTTTGCACGCGTTGCATTCAATAGAGGCCACTTTAAACTACTCTGTGCAAAATTACATTACAGTTTATCATTTGTGACACAAGAAGTGGGAAAACCAGTATTTCCGTAGCTTCCCTGGACTGATATCAACGAATGAATTTTATCTTTAATTAATTCAACAGTGCAGTCAGACATCTTTTAATCATGTTCCTCTAAATTGAAAGCGTCACCTAAAATAGGACCCAAGTAAATGAGCAATGCCCTAGCGAAAGGCGGATCAGTGCGTCCCTGTGATGCATTAGACCAAGCAAGTCATTATATAATCATGGATACATAAAATCCATTTTGTCTAACAACCAACTGAATCATCAGGTAGAGTTATCCTGTATCATGCAGAAAATTGACCAATACCAAACAGGTTCGATCTAGGTCAGCCTGCACAGACTACACAGGCTGACTTAAGTCGATAACTTTTGCAGATGGATCATACTCCTTTTCACATAGCATGACTTAATTATATTCGAATTTTAGTGTCTCCATACTCAGTATTCTTTAAGTTGTAGTTTTATGCCAAACGTGCTAAAATTGAAACGGATGTTTATCATTGGTTAACGCTTTACTACACAAACTCGAGATTTAATGACCCCTAGGAAAAGGACATTTGAAACAATCGTGGGAAAAGAAGAAAATGCTGGTAACCACCATTTTCTTCTTTTCCCATAATGTTTTCTACCCTTTCAAGGACAATGTCATAATTCATGCAATATCTGATTTGTTTTCTGCATATACTTTCATACTGGACCAGTCTAAAATTGTGTCTTCTGGAAAAGAATTAAGCTTATTTTGATTTGAATGTAGTTTCAATAACACATCGGCGTAGCTTATGTGTTATGGAATCTAGACTATAGATGTCCAGGAATATTTACGGTATCAGAGCACAAGATAATTTGCAAGAAAGAGTCAGTCGAAATATCTCGATTGGTAGAGAGCGATACATGTTAGCAACAGATATCGGTATATTTGAGGGAAGTGGCTCGATTCCAACAGCTGACAGGCTAAATAGCAACTCTAATAGTCTTTCAGATGGGACGTTAAACCTAGGTTCCATGTAATAGTGCAAAACACCAAGCACCAGGTGTAACTTAGTCTGGATTCTGTCCTGTATCTTGCAGTTATCTCTGTAACATACATGTTTTGGCAGTCTTTTGAGGGTGTTGCCCCTATGAGCAACCGCTGGCGACGATAAGTAAACGAAATTCAATCAATAAAATTTGCAACAAAATTTCATTCGTTATTATAGCTCCTGTAATGGTTGGTTTCTGATTATTGTGCGTTGCTTAAGAAACCATCAATGCATCTGTTGCGCCATCACCTTATCAGAACTCTTCCAAAATTTATAAGATGTCCAAATTGAAAAATTGAAAGATGACGAAATTAGTATTAAACAAAAGAATAATTAAAAAGAAAAACAGAAAAAATGATGGAAAAGGAGAAAACTGTTGGAATCAGCAGTTTCTCATTTTTCAAGAATGCTGTCTGTTCTTTTAAGGAAATCTGAATCTTCCCAGTAGTTCCAGTGCTACCGAGAACATGTCTATTTCACCATAGTAACACAATATAACTTAAAGAACAAAAACCATTTATTCTAATATTGCCCTTCTTAAAACCATACTATACAGATTTTTGCGGGAATGACAAAATCCATTGATCCCAGGGCGATACTTATCAGCATTCTTTGACACAAAAGTTCGTGGTTTCTAGCCCATTTCCAGCTATTTTTCTCCCAATTTCAAGCGGTTTAGAATGATATCAGATATTTCCTTCCTCTTGAGAATTAACAATTATTCATCGTCAGTTTCAAATCCTTTTGAGAGTATTTGAGAGTATTTAATGTCATTTTTTTCTCCTGAAGAATCGCAGCCTTGGAATCCTTAGCGCCTAGCAGAAGGGCAAGTGCCTGATCTATGTATGAAACTGTAAATGAATGATTTTGAATTCAAAACCACGCTCTCTAAAGCTCGAAAAATTGTGGGGTAGTAGGATAACGTTTTTGGCAGTAACCTTTACCCTAATATTTCAACTCATCCAAAGACATTAACCATTTGAAGACAGTGAACTCATATACAGAATATATATCATACAACTTCGGGTAGCAAGACCATGGATCGTGGACCTATATACTTTTAACGAAAAACACTGTTTCGAATTGTTCTTTAGAAAGTATACTAAAAGGCAGTAAGCAAGCCCATTTACATGGTGTGTAATTATGAACAGGAATCTGAACTAAAACAGGTTTAAGGTAGAGAAGAAAAAAATCCGGAAATGAATACGTTGACACTTCGACAGTCATGCGAATCTAAAATCTTTTGCATATCCGACGTCGTAGATGTCAGAAAGTCAGACTAACGAATTAATGTGTCTGCATTTGTCTGTATTTATTCTACATCATCATCCTGACAATCTGTGGTGTGTAGTGGACGTGAAATACCTAATTTTCAATTCCGACCAGACATGCAAATGTCATTTGCAATTAGCATTGACAGAGCTTTCAATCAGAGGCTATTGGCGACTGCGAGATATAAGTGAACTTTTGTACCAACGTCGAGGATTTAGACATATTCATGCGCTGACTTTATCGGATGATGTACCACAGTAATATACAATGTATGTATATCAATGTCGCTATGGTACTTAGTAAAACACTTAACAATGAAATAATTTTAATACAAGGTGCAACTCTAGTCAATGTTATCATTTTGATCTCAAATAAAAGACAGTGTGATAGTTTTGACAAAACGTTAAACACCATACAAACTTTATTGTTTTGATTATGGTACTTTGTTAGACACCAAGTCATAGGGTTATTTCAATGGCAAATAATTTAATATCAGTTGTTTTCATGAACATCGGCGAGTTCTGATTGGCTGAAAAAATTTTTTCATAGCTCCATGAAAAAAAAAATCACGTTATGCCGGATCTACTTCCGCTGAAGTTTACTTTTGCGGGTCCTACACACTGCTGTGTTCATTTACTTTCGTTCTATTGGTTAATTTTCAGTATTGGGGATCTGAAAACTGCTTCCATATTGTATTCTTGCGCCATACAAATATGAGTGGAAGGGAATTTAGAAACTCCAACGTTAGATTTAAAAATAAAGCACATGAATGCAGTTTGAATTATTTCCGAGGGTGTATGTTGTCTGTAATATTAAATTATAAGGAATGATGAGAATTTTCTATTTTTCATGGAGGTATGAAAAAAGAAACCCAATCACACTTTTGTATGAAATCACTTCGCGAAGTGGTTTCATACAAAAGTGTGATTGGGTTTTTTTTTCATACCTCCATGAAAAAAAGAGAAAATTCTCTTCAATCCTTAAATAAACCAACAACCGACCAAAATGAAGGAAGACGTCTCAACATAAAAAAGCTAGCTTTGAAAAATAGAAATGAGCTTCGCTTTGGCAAGAGGGAGCTCAATGCATCCCAAATATGCATTATTTACCAAGCAAGTCATCTCATAATCATTAATCCAGTTTGTCGAACAACCGATACAGTCATGAGGTAGAATGATCTTTGTACATCAAGAAAATAGACCGATAGTAAAACGTTTCGATTCGGGTCAGCGTGGGTCAACACTTTGTGGAAATGCATTAAACCCCCTTTTCACATATTATAGCTCATTTATATAAAAAGACATATCTAAAAGAAAAAGGCGAGAGAGACACTGGAACATGAATATTGAAACCCTTTTTTTTTAAAATATAAATGAGCCGTGCTCTGGCAAAAGGGGGCTTAATGCATCTCCGTGATGCATGATACCAAGAAAGCCATCACATACTTATGGGTCCATAGTAGCCACCTTTTTTAACAACTGACTTAATCATAAAGTACACTGGACTTTGGACATACAGAAAAATGACCGATAGCGAAAAGTTTCGGCCCAGGTCAGCCTGCGCGGACTGCGCAGGCTGACCTGGGTCGATACTTTTCGCAGATGCATTAAGCCCCATTTTCACAGAGCATGACTCAAATGAATATGAATAGAACAATGAAACCTTTCCACTCTTCCTTTTTCTCATTGTTTTGCATATTGAAGAATGGTGAAATTTTCCATTGGAGATATTTTTTCAAGATTAAATGTTAATCGAATTCATCGTTGGAAAAAGAGCAGTTGCTTCTGAATTGCTGCGTCCGAAAATACATGTAGACTGTGTCACGAGTTGTAGGATAATGCATAATCAAAATGATGAAAGTACTAATATTAGAGAAGGTGACTGTGCTAGCAAACAGGTCTTAACAGAATAGATCATTTCATTAGAAATTCATTCATCTATTTTGTTTTCAAAGACTGAAAGCATTTTTTCATGAATATTTTCCATAAAATCGTGCATCTATGCGTATGCATGCGGTTTAAGGTGTTGGGGAAAAGGTTCGAGGTGTAGTAGTTATAGGTGTTTTTCGAGTGTTTTGGGTGTTTAGGGTGTTTTTCTTACATATTCATTCGCGAAGTAGACTTTATAAACTAGTTCATATCAAACCTGCGAAACGAGGCCAATTTCAAATCTAGAGCTAATTCTATGACATTTAAATTCGAATTTAATTGTTTGTATATTTTGCCCAGTTTTTCAATCCGGATGTTATTTTCACATATCAACTTACACAGACGCGTCTTGATACATGGATGTATAAGGACCTATTTTTCATGAAACGGAGGAGTGATTTGTCGTCACAGGATTTCAATTTGACGGTTGTTATCAGAAACTGAGTCTAAAAATGATAAATTACCAATTAGTACGAAAAGAGAATTATCCCCTGTCATACCCATATGCTATGGTGTGAATAGGCGCCACGTAGTGACGATTAGGCCTAATGGTAGCAACTTTTGCGTAATCATGTCATAAACGGGTCTGCAAATAGGCCTGCAGAATAAACAAGTTCATTTCTGTGACCAATCGCAAAGTACTATTCATTTATTCGTAACTAATACCAAGCAGTAGGCCATATCCAGCTGATAAAACAAGGCCGATTTGTATAGTGTGCTAAATTTGAAAAAACTGATTGCCCTGCTGTAGAGCTAGATAGTTCACGTCGATGGGATCAACTGTCTGCTTTCCTACAATTATAGACCAAAGGGTTGTTAACCTGATTGTAAACGTAAGCAGGCAAGTTTAATGACTTACGTTAAACGTAAAAAATCCATGAGAAAGGTTGCTGTTGTTAGGTTAGAGAGACAAACGTGTTCATATATCATCAAGCCGCTGGGGAAAGTTGACAAAGTCAAGGTTAGTCTGAGTTCAATACAATTTATTTTAGAAGACTGAGTGAATGAAGGTCAGCCATACCTTCCACTCGTAAGTGTACAAAAGTTATAAAAGAAGACATTTACTGGGAAGGATTGATTGGCGTTTTCTTTCGATTTCGTTCTATGGTGTTTTATACGGTGCTAAACAGCATTCCATTGACGTCATGGAGAACAGTGTGCAATAGAATGGTGTCCTCGTGTTTCTTTTTTGCTTGTGCAACACACAGTACCATTTCCAAGTCGCTAACTGTTTTTAGTGATACAAAATTAATACAATCTTAAGCTGTGAGGAAGAAAGTTTTCTTGTCAAATGATCGACGGAATGGTGTTTCACTTTGCTTTCAACATTAAATCTGACAAGTCATGGCTACAGTTTGCATATTCATGTTTATCATACTGCAAAGAAATTTCTCGTGATCTGATTGGATATATGCCCCGAACATATATATATCATGTACATTGGCAAAACCCACGTAAAAGCAGTTTCCCTTTCGGGAGCCCCGTATACATGACTACACTTTCAACACAACATCCAAAATGGCGGCGTCGATCGGTCGATACGAGCCGCCCACAAGACAAACACACTGAGTAGCCTGCACCATATTATTACTAGTTTTCCTTGATTGTTGTCATTAAAACGGAAAGAACGGATCATTTTTGAAAATAAATGAATATAGAACTTTACATGTATTACCGTTTGATGTCATTCTAAAACAAGTACACGGGGCGTTAAAACGAGCCATCCCTTCGATGGGTAAGCAAATTGTGAAGTGTCTAAATTAGTGCATTGTGCATAACGTTAATATAACCTAATGGTCGTTTAAAGCAACTAATGGTCGTTTATTTTTGCAAACAAATCATTAAAATTAATAGTTACTTACCTTGAAGTTGTTTAAATCCATGTGTTAATAAAAATACGACGAATGTAAATCATCAAGATTATGCACCAAACTGCACGTTTTACCAAGGTTTCAGTGACGTCATTTCCGAGTGACGTTAGTTTCCATTGAATTGGGGCACTCATAAAAGGAATTCTATTTCGTCAGCGTACTCAATTTTTGAGACCATAAAACAGGGAAGTTTCACTTAACACATGTGGGAATGGTAAAACTTTGCAGTATAATAAATTCGTTGTACGGTTAGGTGGCAGGGGACTTGGAAACTTGTTCACGGCTGTAGTGAACCATGTCTCCCCGAGCGAAAAGCAGGGGACTTGGAAACTTGTTCACGGCTGTGGTGAACCATGTCGCCCCGAGCCGAAGGCGAGGTGGCGACATGATTCACCACTGCCGTGAACAAGTTTCCAAGTCCCCTGCTACCTGACCGTACCACTAATAATGTCCCCGGTTTCATCAATACCAGATTAGCGCTTTGAAGTGCCTTGCCCAAGGACACCCACATGAAAAACTCAGAGCTTCAATCGAGGTTTGTCATAAAAAGTCTATGACTATCATCAGTCAATTCCTTACCAAGAAGTTCCGTTTTTCTTTAGACCCTTGGAAAGAAGGTGTTTGAAAACAATGTCGGAAAAGGGGAGAATGCTGGTAACCAGGCTTTTTTTCCCCAATCCCCTTCATGTTTTCAACTGCTTCAAAGCAAAATACAATGATTTCAGCCAAAAATTATTATCTATGTTTTCTGCAAATGCTTTGAATTTTGAATGCTAAAATTTTGTCCTCTGTTCAAGGATTTTTATATGGCTCAGGGGCTCTATTCGCCAGCAATTCTAACGTGCAATAGTATTCTAATCCTCTGGAACTTTCTAGATATCAGAGTAACGCAATTTTTTCTTGGCTCAACAAAATGGTTTAGCCAATAAGAAAATGTATTACTTTCTCAGTTTTGAACTGGAACAAGGATGCACTGTAGAGTGATTGGTGAATGAGGGCTCCGTTTTTTTCTCTCCAAGAACAAAAATAAAAGTACATGGAAAATATACATTGCTGGCAATTCCAGTTCGTTATCACCGACAAACACGTTTCTTTGACAAAAATAGGACCGCTTTCCGTATGAATAATACATGTTAGTAATTACGCTGAAATAAATTCCGGAGAGAGCTCACTATTTGTTGTTCAATCTCTAACCCATTACTCTACAAGCTTTCTTAGACCTATCAGATGTTGTTAAAGACGACAAGAAGGAAGAGAGATTCGAGGGAAAGAAAAATATTGGCCGTGCTGTAGCAAATGGGGGCTTACTGCATTTGCGAAAAGTATCGACCCAGGTCAGCCTGCAGGCTGACCTTGAGCCGAAACTTTTCGTTATTTGTCAATTTTTTGTATGTCCAAGGACCAGTGAACCTCATGATTAAATCGGTTGTAAAAAAGTGGATATTATGGATCCATAAGTATGTGATGGCTTGCTTGGTACCATAGATCGCGGAGATGCATTAAGCCCCCTTTTGCAAGAGCATGGCTGATATCTTTTATGAATTATCTTAAAGAACTTCTTGGAAAAGGGGCAAATGCTTGCATCAAGTAATAAGTCCTTTGCAACAAACGTGAAACATCGTTTTTTCCTCAGTGAATGGCCGAACCGCCAAATAAGCAAATAAATAGTTGTTGTAAAGAATCCGAATTATTTAAGTTTTCAAGGCCTTGATCGCAATATGATATAAATAGCTACAATAGAATATGAATTATAAAGAAACGGCGACCTGGAAGTCGGTTTAATTCATGACGGGCGAAACTTACGCAGGAAACCGAAAATCGGATGCCTCTTTTGCACCAGCTTGCCGAAGTAGGTGCGTAAAAGGGGAAAGCACAAAATTTAATATATCCCTAAATTGAAAGTGGGTAAATGAATAAAATCATCCTGCAAACAAACTGACGTATATACATGTAAAAATGACGTAAATGACAAAGATCCTTCAGCAATCGCTGATATAATTCTATCATGAATACATTCCTATTGGTGCGTCAAGACCAATATGCTCTCCTACTTTTTTGCCCGTCTCCTTTCGGCGAATTTCTTTTGTACATTAGTTAATTGGCATTTAATGGGGATAACAAATGACTGCAGAATTTTATTGTCAGAGAAGCGGACAGAGTAGACATAGATCAGACTGCACATATGTGCAGGCTGGTCGTGGTCTATAAATTCTGCAAAAGGAGGCCTGCAGCCAAAGTTGTATACAAAATGACAAAAAAAAAAGGGTTCGTGTATCACAGAGACCGTAAGAAGGTTTCCCGCAAATTTATTGCGTACTTGTGTACGATAGCCACAGTGGTATTATAAATTGGAGATTCTTGTCGTTGTCTTTGACATCAGAACATTAGGTCTTTGTCCACCAAACGACTTTCTTGTGTCTTGCAGCAGACCGCTTGGAAAACATTGTTTTCTACTGTTCATACAAGCCTAAACCTCTTACTTTTCTTTCTTTTTTTTTTCCCTTAAATACGTCTATATGCAAGTTACTTTTTATCATGTATATGCAACTTACAATGTACTTTCTACAAATCATGATCAAATATATCTTTTCAATACATTTGTATAACGTGATTTATGTATGCATAATATTCAACCAACCACTCTCCACGAGTGTAAAGATAAAGCTGAAAGGATTTTGAAGCGACTTCACCGATAAGCCACATTGGGCATCCCGTTTTACTGGATGCAACATGAAAATGGCCCTAGTCATATTTGCCATTAGAGGCGAGTTAAGTTGAAACTCTAGTGTCTACCCAATGAACTTGGGTTACAGTAAAACGAACGAAATTCTTAATCAAATAACAACATTTCACTGCTTACCCTTAGTGTACCCTAATCCTACTTCCACGTACCTATCGAGTCTAAAGATAGTGGCTTGCGAAGACGAAACATACAACAGGTAACTGAAGCAGCGAAAACTATTTGCTTCAACTTAGAGTTTGAGTTTCAAGACGAGGGCTGTCAAAGAAGAGACGGGTAACAAGTAATCTTGGACCAGAAAAACCAGAACGCGTTGTTTCCGGGTCGTGGTAAAAGAGTAGTCCAACATGAAAATTTGATGTCAAGCATTCTGCTACAAAGTTTTATAAAAAATGGCTAAATAACAGGTCCAAAGTCTGTTTGTGGGAATGACTTAACCATTTCTTGAGCAAAAGAGCGTAACTTTGGTATTTCTATGAGAATCATTTGTTGTATGTAACCTTATCACGAAACATGTTCTACAGCTAGACAGGGTATCTTATTTACCCAGATTATCCAAGTGTAGTTGTCTTTGAGGAGAAGCAGCAAAAACGTTAATTGCTCATTATGCCAAGTGTTGTCCATACCTTTTTGTAGAGGCCATTGGGTATACTTATCAGAGAAATGGACTACAAAAAATCTGCTTCGTCAGAGAAAAAAGCAGCAGAAGGTCAAAGAGAGTGATATTCACTTAAATGTACCAAATATGACCGGTGTGACACCAGATTGTCGTTCACCTAAACTAGACCGAAAATTAAACTTGTTGAATGTAAACCCAGACAGCAACGATTGGATTTTCTGCTGCTCAAAAAACTTTTATCGCGCATCGATATCTTAGATCACTAGGCCTATTTACAAAGGACACTGGGCACACTTCTCAGAGAAAGACTCTGGTTTTGTCAGGGAAAAACTAGCAGAGGATCAAAGAGAGTGGTTTGACTCTAATGTATGAAGTTTTCCAATGTGACACCAGACTGTTCTTCGCATGGATTAGACCGTAAAGTAACATTGTTGAGTACAACCTACAAGCTAATGATGAGATTTTTGCTGCTTCCTAAAACGTTACTGGCGCATCGATACCTTATATAGCTGTAATGTCATTTACACGTCTCTCTGAGTACGTCAGAAGAGAAAATTATACGTAAAATGACTTTCCATCGGTTTATTCTTTACGAAAACGATCTCTCTTTTACTGGGTAAGAGGATTTTTTGAAAATTTTGTAGGAAAGGAGAAATTGCTTTTTACCTGTATTTTCTCTTATACCTGCAAATGTTATTTTGCCTTTTACAGACAAGTCCTATCATTTGAGTCGCATTTTACTTGTCGTCCGTAAATGCTTTCAATATGCACAAGTCTAAAGCTTGTCACCTGGTAAAGGGTTACTCGTAAGTTGATGTCACACACGGAGACATGCCGATTATACCTTGCAGTCCATTGTAAGACACATAAAAGTAATGCTGTCTGCTAATGGTGTCTTTGTCATTGCGTGTGGATGACGTATTTCCAGAACAACCATTACCCCCATTGATTTAACCTTGATTTTTTTTTTCAGTAGGCAAGATAGTTTCTAACAGCTTTATGTTCTTCTTTGACTTTGTTTTCCGTAACCATTGAGCTACACCGGACCATTTGTATTTCATTCGTTAGCTAAAATTCCAAGTACTCCATATCGTCGGTTTACTTCCAAAACCTCGTAACTACAGCTTGTTACAAGCTGTAGTTACGAGGTTTTGGAAGTAAACCGACGATATACATCGTAACTACATCCACGTCCACGAAAATTTACGCGACCTGATTACAGTTGTGAACAAGAGATATTAATTCAAATGTATTTCACTGCAAATGAAGTAGAAATGGAGTCCTTCTAACTTAGAGTCGGTCATGTCTCTTACAATTCCATAATTTCAACCATTAATAGTCACGCAATGGGGAATCTGGAATACATTATCAACACCAATCCAATAGAAAGACGTAGAGAGAGAGAGAGAGAGAGAGAGAGAGATAAGAGAGAGAGAGAGAGAGAGGGAGAGAGAGAGATAAGAGAGAGACAGAGAGACAGAGAGAGACAGACAGACTTGGCCGCAAAAATAATGTATGAAATAGGCATGATATATTAAATCTTCTTTTATTATTTTTGATAAATTCTTTAGCAGTATCCACAATGAGAATTGTTTCTGGAATTTTTATTTCGCACCCATCAAATAATTAATGTACCAGCGTTGGGCGTATGGCGAATTCTAGATTCTCTCTAAAAGTAAACTTCTCTGTAGAGTAAATCTTTTACAAATACAATACAGAAATTAATTGGCCTTCAAAGGGTCTTTCGGACATTTGCGTAAAGTGTCGTCCCCGATCAGCCTGCGCAGTCCGCGCAGGTTAATCCGAGACGGCACTTTACGACTATATTAGATTTTGTCTTACAGTAGACTTGCACAAAACAGAAAATTACATAAGAACGGAAAGTGTCGTTTCGGATTAGCCTGCGCGGACTGCGCAGGCTGATGCGGGACGACACTTTACGCAAACGTCCGAATGCCTCTTTTCGCGTGTTGCAGGCCTTATTCTATACCATATGCCACTATAAAGCTTTTTTTTAAAGATTGTTCAAGACAACCGGAGACATAATTAGTCTCTTATTCAAACCAAAATATTCTGGTATGAGGCAAAAACCCACTAAATGGGCATTTCTGTTTTCTTTGAACAAATCTATCTATCGTCACACACGATCAAGGACTCCAACAGAAGCCTAACAAGCTTTGTCTACCAACCATCCTCAAGCCAAGACTATCTTTAAAAGGGCATATTTAGAATGTTTACCGCGTTTCCAAATTGTTCTGATAAATCACTGATAAGTGCTTGTAACCCTTAGGCTGCTAAGCGCGATTCACTGACCTTTTGCGGACAGTATAGATCAAGATCAGACTGCACAGAACGTGCAGTCTGATCTTGGGTCTACATTGTCCGATGAGATAGTATTCCCCAAAACATAACATTGAAATAGCAATATTTGGGTTTTTACTATCGAATTGAAAGTTTCATTTTAGTTATTTAGCAGGATAAGGGTTAAATAAAATTTCAGTGGATTCAGTAGAACGCATTTTCCAGTCGTCGAAAGAGGTCGAGTTTATGCATTTAGCGCTGAAAGCGGAAAGGCGAAAAGAAGTGAGTCGTACTCTGGAAAAAGGGGGCTTAATGCATCTCCGTGATACATGATGCCGGGCAAGTCATCATATAATTATGGATCCGTAATAGCCATTTTTTTGAACAACCGACTTAATCTTGCGGTAGACTGGTCCTTTGACATACAGAAAATTGACCAATAGCGAAAAGTATCGACCCAGGTCAGCCTGCGCGGACTGCACAGGCTGACCTGGGTCGATACTTTTCGCAGATGCATTAAGCCCCCTTTTCAAAGAGCATAGCTCAAGCGTCTGTGGTTATATTGCCAGAGTAATTACTGGATTTGATATATAGAACGTAACTCCAGACGATCAGATCCGTAAATCTGACCAGACAGTTTATTTGCCTTTGTAATTATTTAATGTCCGGCTTTGAATAACCAGTCTTGACCATTAAGTTCTTTTATACCAATGATTTGTTGTCTGAGTTTTGTGTCCATGCATTTACTGGTTGATTTTCTCAGAATATATGGTCCATGGTCTTTTAAAAGTGGGCAGGCTGACATGAGACAAAACTTTTGCTATTTGTAAATTTTCTGATTATTAAACAACAATTCTATCTCCAGATCTGGTCGTTTGTTAGACTAAATTGACTTCATGTTGACTTCGTGGATTCCAGACTTCGGGTTTGATAAAATGCAGAGTTGAATTAAACCCCCTTTTGTCACAGCATAGCTCGTATAAACCCGACCTCTTTCAATAGGTGAAATATAGGATCTGGCATAAGCTGGCGTTTGAGATAAAATTTTATTAAACGAGTCTAGGGAAATGTTATTAAGCGAGCCTATGGCGAGCTTAATAACATTTTTCCTTGACGAGTTTAATAAAATTTTATCTCAAACGCAAACGAATGTCAGATTATTATTATCACATAACGATATTTCACGAATTAGATCAGAAGATGCAAAATCGTCTATAGATGCACCCGCGGTAACATCTGTAAAACCCATTCACTTCTATGAAATACGTACAAAATGACGTAAAAAATGACGTCACACAAATATGATATCAAACGTGTACAAGATAAGAAAATTCGTAATGGGTATATTACACTGAAAACAAGGGCGGTTATGTGATAAAAAAAAGCAATCCTATGAGAATCATAAAGGTTTTTTTTTTTTATCGGCTTGACTAAACCAGTGAACCACATAGATCCAAGATAGGACCGCACGTTCTATGCAGTCTGACGTAAGTATATGCCGTCCACAAAAGCCATTGTTTTTACATTTGGTGCCCAAAGTGTTAATGGGTCCTTAAATGAACCGTGAAAAGGGGCATTCGGACATTTGCGTAAAGTGTCGTCTCAGATCAGCCTGTGCAGTCCGCGCAGGCTAATCCGAGACGGCACTTTACGACTACATTAGATTTTGTCCTACAATAGACTTGCGTGAAGCAGAAAATTACATTAAAACGGAAAGTGTCGTTTCGGATTAGCCTGCGCGGACTGCGAAGGCTGATCCGAACTGACACTTTACGCAAATGTCCGAATGCCTCTTTTCGCGTGTTGCAGGCCATATAGACTTATAGGTATCTTTAGATAAGATTTCTAAGCAAATCGCCCTGTCTGTAGGATCATACATGTATGTTCAGTCTTCGGTAACACACTTCTCTCTAAACTGACTAGCCTGGGATCTTAATTAAGTTACCCGTATGTCTGCATAGATCCCGTAGTCATCGTTGCATAATAGATGAATTTGCTTAATTGGTTAAAATCGATTAGACTTTTGTATTTAAATCATCTATTAGATGAAACATGCCGCATTCCTCATACGATAAAGTCTTCTTTTTTCAAATTGGATTAATGTTAGACGTTTGTCTTAAAATTGTTTGCAAAGAAGTATGAAATGGATTTTGTCATTTATTTCTGGTTCGTTTCAAGACTAGTACAACTTTCAAAGGGCCTATCAACATGTTAAAGACGAAATAACAAAGAAAGAAAGAAAGAAACAAACAAACAAACAAACAAACAAACAAATAATACTATCAAATGTAGTTTTCATTGCAAAAGCTAAGAAACTAATCAGCTACATTAAAAAAAGGGTGCAATTTTGGCTTTTGATAAACGGGATGACCGTTTTGCAATCGGAAACTTAGTCTTTTTCTATGAGACCAGATATGACGTCAACGTCCCTGTTTCAATACGATCCCGCCTAATGGACGCTTGTCATTGATCATGTGACAGACCCGCAAGCCTTCATAAAATTCTGGTGCTATATCTTTTAAAAACAATAATGTATCACTTAAAATCTAAATAGGCTTCTTTCAGGTAAAGCCTCTTAAGCCAAGGATAAAAAAAAAAAATGGAGAAAAGTGGAGAGGGCTAAGGGACCGCTCATTAATTTGTTTGAAGTAATGAAATCTGGTTGTCAAATTAAACTAGGATAGAGCCGTTAAACATTTCACCCTTAATCCTTTACCAAACACTCCCTGGTTTTTTACGACCCTGGAAAAAATGACTTTTGAAAACATTGTGGGAAAAGAAGAAAATGCTGGTAACCACAATGTTTTCTGCCCTATCGGAGGGCTATAGCTCATTTGTACTATTGTTGAATTTGTATTCTGCACATTTTTTGAATTTGAAAGAGTATTAAACTTGTCGTTTGGGAAACGAAACGAAACCAAATAATCCTGGGTTTTAACAATTCTGAGATAAAGATGCTTTTTGGACACACTGTGGAAGAAGAAGCTAATGCTGGGCACTAGCATTTTCTCCTGTTCCCATCATGTTTTCCACCCTCTCAAAGATAATTCATATCATTTGAACATTTTATTTGTCGTCCACAAAAGCTTTTAAACCAGCCAAGTCCAAAAAGTTGTCTAGCAATAAAGAATTAATTCAATCAGGCCTCGACTCGAATCGAACAGATCTCTTAGAATTCAGGAAATTGAGAGAAACATTTAAGCTTTGTTTTTCTTGAAAACAAGACATGAACATTTTTATGACTTTTTTATGGTAATGTTGCCCAGAGTTCGATTGTCAATGTTACAAATGACCTTCAAAAATACACGTTAACTTATACAGAAGATAACAGCGGCAAGGACATCGTATGACTAGAGGATTCCCAATTGTAGGAAGACAAATAAATGCATCAAGACGATATTTTGATATGTGAGCGACTGTCTGGTAAAAGGGATTAAACGAATCTTTGTAATGCATTATAGCAAACAAGACGAGGCATAATATGAATCCATTTTGTCTAAAATCTGACAGAATCACGAGAAAGGATGGTCTCTTGACATGCTGAATATGCACAAACAGAAAAAGGTCTTGACTCAGGGAAGCCTCCGGGGACTGTGCAGGCTGACCTGGTTTGATACTTTTTGCATATGCAGACTTTTAGCAGTGCATGCCTCATGTTTATTTAAATTGTACTACATTTTGAGAAAGCCGTGCAAGCAATGTGCCCGTTGCATTCATTTACATGTCATCACTAGATTCAATCATAGATACAAGGGCGATTCAATTCTTTAAGATGCTATGCAATCACAGTGTCCATGCAACTTACAGGAAGTTGCAAAAATAGCACGAAAAACGATTTTTCATTGCTCTTAATTTGCCATAAAATTAGATAAACCCATAATTATGACAAGCATTCGATCGTCCTACGTTCAGATGTTTCAATAGTCCAAAGTACTTTATTCTAGAATTTTTCATCTTCTTTTGTCCAGCCAAATGTTAGGAGAGGAATACCGGTCTGCTTGTTAAGGAACCCTTGGTAAATGATAACACAGCTTGTACAAGACAGCTGCCTTGACAGATTGCATGTAACTGTCACGAAAAGAAATTTGCTACAAAGTGATTCAATCGAGCCTTTCTGATGATGTACCATTTTCTGCAAGCTTTTCCTGAGATGGTTTCTCTCAACAAGGACAAAGGCACTTGTGCTTAAATTATTTATTGTTCGTGCTGAATGGTGTTTTCAACAATATTCCATTATATCGTGACGGCCGGTGAACCTATCCATGCTTTCCAGGAGTTTCTTTGACCAGTTCTTCGCACAAATTTCTCTCCAAACCACCGACTGCTTTCCAAAATAAATACCATCGATATTATGTTCAGGGGATGCTTCAATGAATAAACAAGATTGTTACAGGTTACAAGATAAATGTCCGTCTCTACTCCCTGGTGCTGATGTGAGATCTTGACATAAAACAGTCCGCAGTTTATTTTCTCATTTACTAGATTTCATTATAGATATCTAGCGCTGATCTTATTTGATTGTGACAAAAATGGTAACGTATCCTTGCGCAGACGTGGTAAAAAAGGCAGCACTTAATCGATCACGGATCGTTCTAAGAAATTTGTAGCGTAACCCCTCAACAGTTAACCCTTTGGCTGCCAAGCGCGACTCAATGACCTTTTGCGGTCAGCGTAGATCAAGATCAGACTGCACAGAACGTGCAGTCTGATCTTGGATCTACACTGTCCGATAACGACATATTTTTCGTCCCAAAATTACCTTTGAAGTAGAAAACAATGGGTGTTTATTATCGGCTTTAAAGTTTCATTTCACTTATTTAGCAAGATAAGGGTTAATCCCTACTTTTAACAACCTCATTGAAGAAAGCTTTTAAAAACATTGTGGAAAAGGAGGAAATGCTGCTAGCCAGCACGTTCTTCTTTTTCCCACAAAACTTTCTATCCTTTCATAGACAAATTTCATCATTAGAGACACAATTTATTACTTGCAAAGGCTGTAAATTTCGCCCGGTCTAACAGTTTGTCGGTTTTTAAGGAGTATAAACCTTATGCCCTCTTTGATTAAAAGAAAATGGCCATAGGCATTAAAGTATCTTGTTAAAGAGGTAGACAATAGTTTCAGAAAAGATACTAGAACGTTGTTTACTTCACTGAAGCTTTATTTATAGATAATTACGGAAAACCCGCATTATGCATATTTCGAGGGAAGATCCGAAATATTGCAATGAAGTGTGAGGTATTTTGCATACTGCAGGGATGTCTTTACAAATAAAAAGCACGCAGAAAGCACATTTACCCAAAAGTAATTCCTTTACTCGGTTCAATGCAGCTTATAAAACCCGTCTTTGATACCAACACTTTGTTTACACCCTAATATGCGCACGCATCTATCCATCCCCTCTTCTAGTTTTGGCTATTTTCACGACGGATTCTCCGTTAACATGAATACGCCTTATCAGTTTGCTATTACCGATTTCTTAGTTTTTTTTTTCTTTTTCTCTTTGCCATACGACAAAAGTTTAGACCTGTTGAAAATGAAAGCATTTGCAGACGACAAATGTAATGTAACGTAGCTCAAATGATGAGATTTGTCTTTAAAAGGGTAGTCCAAAGACATTAGGAGAAAATGAGAAAAAGCTGTTTATGAGAAGGTTCTCCTTTTCGCACAATGTTTTCAAAAGCCTTCTCTGCAACGGTGGTTACAAATCGGATTGAAACTTGACTTTAGAAGAGTAGAAAACATTGTGGGAAAAGGAGAAAATGCTGGTTACCAGCATTTTCTCCTTTTCCCACAATGTTTTCAGAAGGCTTCTTCCTCTGAGTCGTACAAAACCAGGGAATGTTTGGTAAGGTTAAACACATTACCTTCCGGAGCAATTTCTACAACAGACGACGATTAGGCTCATCTATCTCACATTTGTGAATGTAATAAACTAAAGGTTGAAATTATCTCTATAAGACATGTCCTGGCAAAAGCGGCTTTAATGCATATCCGTGATGTATCGTTCAAAGAAAGTCATTATAGATCATTAAATCCATTTGGTCTAACAACCGACTGAATCATGAGTAAGACTGGTCCTTTGACATGCAGAAAATTGACCAATACCAAAAAGTTTTGACACAGGTCAGCCTGTGTAGGTCAATACTATTTTGCAAATGCATTAAACCCCCTTTTCACAGAGAATGGCTCATATCTATTTTTATGATAAATGCATATATAATTGGCTTGCAACACGCGAAAAAAGGACATTTGGACATTTGCGTAAAGTGTCGTCTCGGATCAGTCTGCGCAGTCCGCGCAGGCTAATCCGAGACGGCACTTTACGACTACATTAGATTTTGTGCTACAGTAGACTCGCGCAAAACAGAAAATTACATAAAAACGGAAATTGTCGTTTCGGATCAGCCTGCGCGGACTGTGCAGGCTGATCCGAGACGACACTTTACGCAAATGTCCGAATGCCTCTTTTCGCGTGTTGCAAGCGAAATATAATAAACTCTCTCAGAACCAAATTTCTAAACTCGACGTCTGTCGGCGGAAGGAAATACAGTCTGCTCGAACTTAAAAAAAAAAAAGCTATCATTTAGGCTTGACTAAAAAAGGCAGACGATATAGATCCAAGTTGAGACTGCACATTTGGTATATTCTGATTTGGATCTATGCGTATTTCATCCGCAAAAGCCCCCGTTTACAACTGTGGCACTGAAAAGGTATAGTCGGTTTACAAGTATCTTTCGTCGACAAGGTAAAATGAGGTGGCACGTAATCGATCACAGATCGCTCTTGGCATGTGGTGCTTGGCTCATTACCTCCATGAAGCAAATTTGCAACAAATGATTTAAAAGCACTCTTGTTAACCCTTTACAAAACAATCCCTGGTTTTAACGAACCTGAAGAAGGAGCCTTTTGAAAAGTTGGTGGGAAAAGAAGAAAATGCTGGTTACCAGCATTTTCTCTTTTTCCCACAAAGTTGTCTACACTTTCACTGACAATTAGCATCATTTCAGAGACATTTGATAAGTCGTCTGCAAATGCTCTCAATTTGGACCAGTCTAAAATTTTGTCGTTTGGTAAAGAGTCGAAAAGGGGTAATCAACATGATAAAAGTATTAATACAAGAATGCGTGTGAAGACAACGTGACGTAAAGAGAAATCGCTCAAATTACGAGCAAGTCTGTTGCAAGACTAGAAGAAAAAAAACGTTTGCAGGTGGTAGTTTGTTCGAGTTTGTTCCTCTCTGCCTTTACTCAACGAAAATCCAGAAGGTCATAGGCTCATGCCAAACTTGATTAAACAAGACCTAAATATTCGACAGGAAGATCATGTTAAGCAATAGGCTGCTAAGCGCGACTCAGGGACTTTTTGCGGACAGCATAGATCAAGATCAGACTGCACAGAACGTGCAGTCTGATCTTGGATCTACACTGTCCGATAAGGAGGTATCTTCCCCCCCCCCTCCCCCCAAATAAAATAGGTTTGATACAGCAATATCTTGTTTTATACTGTAGGCTTGAAAGTTTCATTTTACTTATCTAGCAGGATAAGGGGTAATGGCCAGCAGAAAATGCACATAAACAAAGTTGATAATTAGCAGCATCGTGTGAAAAAGTGGCTTAACGCATCTTCGTGCTGCATTTCATCCTAGATGTTATTGCATTTTATGGATCTATTTTGTCTAAAAAGGGCCGAGTGATAAAAGGCATTGATCTTTTAACACACAGAAAATTTACCCACAACATAGGTTTCGATCCAGGTCAGCCTTAGCGGAATGTGTAGGATGACATGGGCGGGTGATTTTTGCCGATCCCATTTCACAGAGTGTGGCTCATTTTTTTTTAAATTTATGAATTCTGCATTTTATCAATACTAATCTCTTGTATTCTATTGTCGATCTACACATAGGCCTCTGAAACTCTATTGGTCTATCAAGGGATAACGAAATTTTCATTATCGGACACCGCTACTATAAATAGCACATCCCTCTTAATCTATATGGCTTGCAACACGTAAAAAGGGGCATTCGGACTTTTGCCTAAATTGTCGTCTCGGATCAGCCTGCGCAGTCCGCGCAGGCTAATCCGAGAGGGCACTTTACAGCTACATTAGATGTTGTGCTACAGAAGACTTGCGCAAAACAGAAAATTACATAAAAACGTAAAGTGTCGTTTCGGATTAGCCTTCGCTGACAGCACAGACTGATCCGAAACGACACTTTACGCAAATGTCCGAATGCCCCTTTTCGCGTGTTTCATGTCACATAGTAAGACAAGGTTGCACACCTTGTCTTACTATATGCGATATAGAGGGAGTCGCCAATGTGCTATTTATAGAAACGGTGTTAATGAAAATTTGAGTATATTCCGTGATATACAGGCGATGCACCAATGTGCTATAAGTGTTCGATGATCGTCCAAGGAAAATTTTAGTGGTCCGTGATAGACCAATAGAGCTTCAAAGGCCTGTGATCTTCACGACCACATTTTGTGCGACGTCGTCCATTTGTTTTTTAAAACCCATCGTCAAAAAAGCCAAGACAGAGTATTGTACAAGGAAACATGATTTTTTTTCCTATTATATAGTAATAGCAGTGGTACAGAATGCAAAAATAGAGTATTGAAAAAGAAAGGATATATGCTATTAAAATGATATTATTGGTGACAGATAAATGCATGTATAAATGTGTCTTCACCCGTCATACCCCAACACTCTGAACGAGTCTATGATTTGCGCAATGACAACAAAAAAGAAAGTAGAAAAAAAGTAAACTGGTCCCCGGAAGTATGGATAGAATTTCCTCAGAAAATAATTTTTGCCAGGAATGTCATCATAAATAAGCAAGGCAACAAGGCGAATAATTATTTAAATAGACAACGGGAAAAATCTCGAGTCAGGAAAATAGGTTTGAACGTGACGTTAGACTGAACATATAGACGCCGGATCGATCGATAGCCTAACAATGCAAAACAGAAACAGTTACTTTGTTAAAGTGACAATAAAGGCCAAATGTTAACAAAGAGGGTGTTTAAATGCATTTGAATCTATATCATACAATTTAAAAGTATGGAAATTATTTTGAAGATGACAATCTGTCATTGTAAGGTCGGTCCAAGTGTAAGTCGCTTACACAGAAATCAATTTCAAAACTAGGTTAAAACCTGCCAGGTCACTCTATCTTTTGTTTACTTTTTGCCTGATTTTAAAATTATTTTTTTTCTGCCAGCGACTAACAAATGGCGCGGCCACACAAAAACAGACTTTCATCTTCACGATATTTTCCATACTTTTGAATGGTATGATTTAAATTCAAATGTATTATGACACCTGCTTTGATATTTTGGCCTCTATTGGGCCTTAAACAAAGTCAAAATTATAAAGTCAGTCACTGTCCACGGCTTAAAATACAGTCAACTTAACCCGTAAGCTGCTAAGCGCGATTCGCTGACCTTTTGCGGACAGTGTAGATCAAGATCAGACTGCACAGAACGTGCAGTCTGATCTTTGATCTACACTGTCCGATAAGGAGTAATTATTCCCCTAAACATAACTTTGAAATAGCAATATTTGGGTTGTTAATATCGATTTGAAAAATTAATTTTAGTTATTTAGCAGGATAAGTGTTAAGGATGGGTGAAGGTGATGTATGAATCCTTCACTTAAAGACAACATGATTAGACTCTTCTATAGGCCAGTTCATAGGATTTGCAGCCAACAACCTAAATGTGGCTCGAATGATGGAGTTTGTCTTTGAAATTGATAGAAAGCATTGTGGAAAAAGGATAAAAATGCTGGTAACAAGCATTTCTCGATTTCTCACACTGTTTTCTAAAATCTTCTCTTCCTTGGGGTCATGAAAACCCGGGATCGTCTATTACAATGGTGAAACAGTTTGATTGATGGTTTGGTGTTTAACGCCGTTTTCAACATTGTTTCAGTTATATCGCGGCAGCCAATGCACCTGTCCATGCTTTCCTGGAGTCTCATTTACCAGTACTCCGCACAATTTTCTTTCCAAGCCACTGGCTACTTTTCCACATAACCATCGTCGAGACGATGGTCAGCGATGGGAGAGGAATGAATCCTGTCGCAATGACTATCATCAAAGGTGAAACAGAATAAGAACGAAAAAACAATATAACTTTAAATCTCTGTTATCAAAAATAAGTACATCGGAGATTTCTTGACAGGTAGAAATGAATCGAAATGACAAGATAATGACTCGAAAGTGGACCTCAGAGTAAGATCTGTGACAAAAATAGGTAATCATTTATTCTCTCTTCCCCCCCCCCCCCTCCAAAAGAACTTTGTAGTCTACTTATAGAGACACCAGACCAGATTTTGATGTTTATTATAGAGAATCTTGTTTTTATTTGCGTGCAAAGATGGCTTTTGCCAGAACATGGCCCATATAAAAGTTCCCACTATAGCTCAGTCGGTAGAGTCGCATTGATAGTGCAACATATACTTGAGAAACTTCATCATAAATTACGCCTGGTTCTTTATGGTGCTAGGAGTATAGCACCGTCACAAGGGACCTAGATTTTAGAGTCTCATTCGAAAGAGTATTTGTAATTTTAATTTGGCCAGCCATATGAATCGAACCCATACCCTCAAGTATCCTATGATTAAAATCTCGCGCTCTACCACGTGAGCTAATCTGTCTGACAAAGGTTAATTTACCGGAGTGATAACTTTTATAGGACCCAAAAACAAACTTTATACGTCAAGAAACAAAGGAAATATAACAGGGCGTGATTGCAATGCGTTCAATTAGGCGTATATGAAAAGCTTTAATTTATAGACGTAAAAATGCACCTTAATTTTTCAGAGGAAAATCTTGCTCTTGTGCCAGACCTACCTAGATCTCTTGCCAATTTTTTTCCGGTCATTTATTCTTCAACTCATTACGTCTTTGTAAAACTCTTGTAGTAAAATATGATCATTCAAATTATTTACGATTAAATATATACGTACATGTGAAAACATTCTGACAAAAAGAGAGATTGTCCTTTACTTTACAACCATAATTACAAATGTTGTCATTATGGCAGAAGGACAGGAGCACATCATGGATAATCAGCAGTATGTAAAAGGTGGATATGTTATGTCGCGCTTTGCAAAAGGGGATTTAATGTATTTTAGTGTCGGTTATCACCGTCATTACAAATCTTATCATATAGTTCTGACCATAATCACAAAAGCAAAAGTACAGTATTGATAATCAGAATTATCTAAAGGTTGAAGATATGAGTGCATGTTAAAAACGTGGCGGCAAAAACAGAACTTCTACTTTACAACTATGATTATAAATCGTGCTATTTATTTCTGACAATACGGAAAAGCAAAAAAGAAAAACTGCATGAAAAGGCTGAAAATGCCAACAACAACTATGAAAAGTAGCCCTCTGTGGTTGTAGACCATGTTCCTTTATACGGACACATGAACACACATTTCCCCAAGAAGTTAGAAACCTGTCTTGCATAAAGTTCCAACGGGAACAATCGAATCAACACCAGAAACACATATTTGACCCATCTTTTCATTTTCTATTATATTAATGTGCCGCAGTGCGCTTATGACCAACATTTTTAGCGGAACTACTTCTTACTACTATGACTCGGAAGCAGTTCGAAGTGGTGCGATACCTTCATTCTCTAACTGATAAGGTATCTCTTGGGATTGTAATACGTGGTTTATAAAGTTCTATTGCCACTGGCCAGCGATAGATCTACGCGCGAAGCCATTGGTCACGTGATTTGAATGAATCAGCAATTTCCTTTGTATAATCAATCTATATAGCTATACAGCCTCCCCCGCAACTCCCAATTTGTTGTGGCTTAAGCTAATTCGAGAACAGATGCATAGAAATCGCCAGACTGTCTCGGATCTAATTTGCAAACTCACGCGGAGATTTTTTCGTTGACGCAAATGCTTGCGTTGTGATCGGAAAAAAAGTCCGCTTGGTTCGTTTGTTGTTTATCTTATTACATCAAACGTACAACTTTGAAAACTGTCCTACGAGAGGAAGCGAGGTACATGTAATAGCATTCATAATAATCAAGAAAGAAACAGAAAAATATCTTGTGTTTTTTCTGCATTTCAAAATTCATTTTCTGTAAAGCAAACAAAATTGTTCTCACTAATTCAAAGTTCAATCAAATTTGATTCTTTCTTTCAGTTACATTTATTCTGTTGTCTGCGCATGTCATATTCTTCTTAGAATCGACCTGTCTGCTATGACGCATCACCCATCCCCGAATACTTGGGAAAAGTAGGGCTTATACCGAAGCTATTAGCCTATTACCCAAGCATGTAGGGGCTGTTTTAATAAATGGCCGATGCATAGGTTACATGCTAGCCGATCATAGCTGAATGAATCGCACCAGGTAGCGTTTTATTGAGTAAACGTTTATTTCATTTTGAAATTCAAAGTAACGGTTGTTTTGAAAAGTAGTCCGGTTCTGTACCCAGAATGCCCAAATTAGATAGACGTGTATTTGTAGAATGCCATCTCGCGGAAGATACTGACATTTATTCTTATCACTATTACTAAGAAATAAAATTCAAAGTAACGAAAGATTATTGAATGCTATTATGTTTTTCACAGAGTCTGCAGTCTAAAAAATCCTGGCAAGTAATGCAAGAGAAATCGTTGGCTATATCAAAAGTTTAGATCATCGCGGATTTCAGACTTTTCATAGCCAAATTGATTGTTTTGCTGACAAGCAGTGTCTGTGCATTTTAATGTATACACTTTCCATGCTAAATAAATAAATGAAACTTTCAAGCCGATAGTAAAAACTCGACTAATGATATTTCAAATTTATTTTTTGGGGTAATGAATATATCCTTATCGGACAGTGTAGATCCAAGATCAGACTGCACGTTCTGTGCAGTCTGATCTTGATCTACACTGTCCGCAAAAGGTCAGTGAGTCGCGCTTAGCTGCCTTGGGGTTAAATACCGCCATATTACTTTTCTACAGTGTTCAGTCAATAGATTGTCGAGTGATAGGGTTATAGACTTTTCCTTTAACTCGACAATCTATTGTCAGTTTAGTACCAAAGAATGGTGACATATAATTGGACGTATCAGTGATACATATTTCAAATTTGATCAAAAGATAATTTAACCGTGTTCTGTGAAAAGAGGTTTCAATACATCTGCAATAAGTATCGACCAATGTCAGTTTTTCCAGTCCGCGCAGGCTAACATGGGTCGAAACTTTTTGCTATTTGTAAATTCTCTGCATGTCCAAGGACCTTTCTACCTTATTGATTGATCGAGTGTTAAACAAAATGAATTTAATGGATTCATAATTATGTGGTGACTTGTTTGGTATTATGCATAAAAGCTTGCTGATCCAGGGTCGTGGAAATACGATATTCTGTGTTTACAGGTTAATTACTACCTTACTACGTAAGAGCTCAAAAGAATGGGATCTATCGGTAAAACAGACGTCAAAATCATCAACATTTTATTCCACGATAATGCAAAATGCATGTCCCATTTCATCTGTCAAGACAAATATATGCGCACGCGATAAAGGTGGTGAAATATTGATGGTTTCCTAAAGCAAGATTGTTTTCTATTTAGCGAGGCCATAAAGTTTTAGGCCGATTCTGACAGTAAATTTCTATGTTTATTTTTCTTTGTCCGTCTGTTTTGTTTGTATGGTGTTTAACGCCGTTTTTTTCTTCACATTATTTCATTTTTTTTTATCGTGGCGGCGAGTGCGTCTATTCATTCTATTCCTGGAGTTGTTTTTTTACCAGCACCATTCTCCTCAAGCCGCTGGCTGCTTTCCCACATAATCTTCGTCGAAACAATGGGCAGCGGTGAGAGAAGAATGAACCCTGTCTCAATGGCTGTCGTCCATTGTGAAGTTTGTTGAGAGACAAGTGCCTGAGGGTTCTCACTACCATCTCTATTTGAAATCTTAATATTCTAGATTTGGAAAGATTTAGAAAGGCTTGGAAAGAATATTGTGCGGAGTACTGGTAAAAGAAGCTCCATGAAAGCATGGATAGATGCGCTGGCCTTTGCGATATAAATGAAATAATGTTGAAAACGGCGTTAAACACCACACAATCAATCACAGATTAAGAAAGAAACGCGATTTCTGATTGGCCAAACCATTTGGCTCAGCTTATCAGGGTCCATATTTACCAACCATTCTTAAGAACGTTCTTAGTCTTATTCTTCAATATTTTCAAAATTTGAAAGTAACACAACTTCTGATTGGCTAAACCAAATGGTTTAGCCAATCAGAAGATGTGTTACTTTCAAATTTCGGAAATTCTGGAGAACAAGAGTAAGAACGTTCTTAAGAATGGTTGGTGAATACGGGCCCATAAACTGCGATACTTTGAACTCTGAAAGATTCTTCAGAGTAAGACCAACAATGTCATAAAGAACGGTTGGTGAATACAGGCCAACGTATTTGTTTTAAACCCTCTACCACACAACCCCGTGTTTTAACAACCTTTAAGTTGACTACTTTTGAAAGCATTGTGGGATTAGGAGAAAATGCTGGTAACCAACATTTTTCCCTTTTTCCACAGTGTTTTTTACTCTATCGAAGATAAACCCCGTCATTTTAGAAACATTTAAGGTCTACGGCCCCTAACTCTCATATTATAAGACGGACGCTGTCGAGATTAGCCAAATAGCCTTTACGAATACGTCGATGTTACACGATATTTACCGATGAATTAGTGAGTCTACTGCCCCTAATTCTCATATGGCCTGCAACACATGAAAAGGGGCATTCGGACATTTGCGTAAAGTGTCGTCCCGGATTAGCTAGACTGGTATCAGTCTGTTAAAAAGAACATTTTCATTAAAACAAAATCATCAAGTAAAACTGCAAAACAAATACTCTGTGTTCTCAATGTTCTGAATGTCTGATTTAACGCCTGTATTTCAGAAGAAGGGCAAATAAAAACACATACTTCTGTGAGTTTGATGTAGTTGTGTACCTTGTCTATTAGAATGACTTAAATGCAGGGCCTGAATGCCAGGCTACGGATCAGCCTGCGCATTGCGCACAGGCCGATCCGAGACGACACTTTCCGATCGTGTGTAATTTTCTGTTTCACGCAAGTCTACTGTAGGACAAAATCTAATATTGACGTAAAGTGCCGTCTCGGATTAGCCTGCGCGGATTGCGCAGGCTGATCCGAGACGACACTTTACGACGCAAATGTTCGAATACACCTTTTCGCACGTTGCAGGCCATATGGAGACGGAAAGACGGAAGCTGCCGAGATTGGCCGAATAGCCTTTACGAAAACGTTGATGTTTACTTATGTGTTAGGGGCCGTAGACCTTAAATTGTCGTCTTCAAATATTCCCAAATTAAATAAGAGTCTATTTTTGGTCGTCGGCTATAGAGTTGAAGACACAGTCGAATCCAATCGAAATCATACGTCGACGACAGTGGTCCTATTTTTTTCGTGTATCTACTTGCATACTGCAAGGTTTGATGCAGAAAGGGGTTAAGTGCATATGAAACAGGAAGATATTTGTTGCTTTTGTGCATCAGTCCCACTTATTCTAAACATTTGTATATAAATTGTATGAACAGATGTTCAAATATTACTTGATAGGAACGAGGCAGAGTTAACGTGTGTTGCAGTTTTCATATCGACATGTTTTGTTTAAAGGGAGCTTTTCTGATTCTTATGTTCTCACCGAGCTTCAAAAACTGATTCATTATTAACCCATATCCTGCTAGATAACTAAAATGAAATGTTCAAGTCGATATTAATGACCCAAATATAGCTATTTCAAAGTTATGTTTATGGGGAATACCATCTCCTTATCGGACAGTGTAGATCCAAGATCAGACTGCACGGTCTGTGCAGTCTGATCTTGATCTACACTGTCCTCAAAAGGTCAGTGAGTCGCGCTTAGCAGCCTAGGGGTTAAATTGAGAAAGGCGCAGTCGGCAAACCATTACTACTGAAGTAAGACAAATGTAAGAAAAAACTACCGGAATTTTTCAGAGTATTCCCTAAATGGGATACATATACCTTTAAGGTATTTTTAGATTTCGCACCAGAAGTTTGCAAACGTTTATTGGAATGTCACAATATCAATCACACTCGTTGATTATGGATTACGTTGAGTCTCATTCAAATAAGTACGATGACGTCATGTCTGAAATCATCATAACAGAGTCCCCGATTGCAACCATCCCGTTATTTAAACGTCATATTTGCAACTTTTTTCCTGCATGTAATCGTCTAGATTCTTTACGTTTGTAATGAAAAGTATATTTTATAGATAGTATTTCCAGCGTTTAACAACAAGATTAAGACTAAAATCTAAAAACAGCCCCATTAAGTTTATTCCCTAACCAAATTTAACATCGTTAATATTTTCACAAACAAATTTACTATGCAATAAAGTTTGTAATAAATGTTCTAAAAGAGAGATTTAAGATATCGATAATTTTAGCTTCTCTTCGGTTTATATCTATCTCTTTCTTTCCCCCTTCCAAACAATACCCTGTTTAACGACTCTGAGAAAAAAAAAAGCTTTTGAATACATTATGGAAAATGGAGAAAAATGCTGTTTTTTCCACAATAGACAAGTTTCCTGAATAGAGACACATTTCGTGTTTTGAGCAATTTTTACATGAGCTATACTCTGGTAAAAGGGGCTTTAATTGGTCGCCATGATGCATTGACGAAACAAGTCATCATGTAACAATGGATCCATAAAATCCACTTTTGTCTAACAACTGACTGAATCATGAGGTAGAATTGTCCTTGGACATACAGAAAATTAGCCAATAGCAAAAAGTATCGACCCAGGTCAGCCTGCGCGGACTGCGCAGGCTGACCTGGATCGATAGTTTTTGCAGATACATTAAACCACCTTTTCACAGAGAATGACTCATAGAGGTCGTCTGCAACATCATTGTACATTGAAAATTGCCGAGTCCGACAGCTGTGTGTGTAACGTGCGGGACTAGAAACCAAGTGGTCACTGGTTCGATCCCTAGCTCGGTTAACTTATTTTTGAGGCTAAATGATAGTCATTTAGACAGGATTCATTCTTTTCTCACAGCTGAAAATTGTTTCGTTAATGTCTGAGTGGGAAAGCAGCAAGTTGATGAAAAAGAATGTTGTGCATACACGCCAGTGAAATAAATTTCAGGAAAGTTTGGATAAGTGTACTGGCCGCAGTGATATTATTTAGAAAAATATTTAAAGTGTTGAGAATGGTATTAACACTTAACCTAACATTCCTGTTTTTTAAAGACCTGAGGTTGAAGGCTTTAAAATATATTGAGGGAAATGAAGAAAATGCTGGTAACCAGAATTTTCTCTGTTTTTCCCCTACAGTGTGTTCTGCCCTTTCAAAGACAACTCCCATTTAATCTGTCGTCTGCAAATGCCTTTAATTTGGACAAGCCTACACTCTGAACAAACAAAAGATACTTGTAAATATACTTTTAACATGCGTGTAGGTGAAAACCTATGCATCATTTCGCAGACATACATTTATGAATTTATATAAGCCATGCTTTGCGAAAAAGGGGCTTAATGTTTCTGCTAAACTGATCGACTCATGTCAGCGTGTTCAGTCCGCGCAGGCTGACATGGTTCGAAACGTTTTGCTATTTGTAGCTTTCCTGTATGTCAAAGGACCATTCTATCTCAAGATCCAATCGATGGTTAAACAAAAGTTATATTATGGATCCATAAGTAAGTGACTTGTTTGGTATAATGCATCACAGAGATGCATTAACCTCCTTTATGTCAGATCATGGATCGTGTTTAAATAAAACGTACTTACGTGATACCAAGATTAGCGTTTTCCCGTCCAGTCGCACTGATAACTACTATCTGATTTTTTGCGAGGAGTAAACTAGTCGTTAGGGAATTTTGCGCGGACACCACTAATACGAGCAGCGAAACCGCAGACGAAGACACGACCGCTATTGATTGTGAGACGCGAGGGTATTGTTTCCATTATATAGCTTGCGGTTATTCGCCTAGTCGACCATTTCCAATATTTCTGGGAGAAAAAAAATCGGAGCCGCTTGAATCACGTTAGTAGTAGTTCCTGGATTATTCTTTATTCGATATCTAATAAGCTGATAAGTTATATCCCGTTTTTCACATTAAAGCATATCTACTTGCATGTATTGTATAGAATACAATAACATAAAATGATAATTTTTTCTTTCCTTAAAATGTTTCCGCTTGTATACTTAACTATAATGTATTTTGACAAATATGGTATCATAAAATAGTATCAGTGATTTTATCATGCCTTTTGAATCTTGAGCCCAGCTGACGTTCCACGGAAAAAGAAACTAAGTCATGATCTATGAAAAGGGGGTATAATGCATCCGCAAAAGTATCGACCAATGTCAGCCTGCGCAGTCCGCGCAGGCTGACATGGGTCGAAACCTTTTGCTGTTTGGAAATTTTTTTTATGTCCAAGGACCATCGTATCTCAGGATTAAGCTGGCTGCTAGCCAAAATGGATTTTCTGGGTCTATAATTATGTGATTACTTTCCCGGTATAATGCGTCATAGAGATTCATTTACCCCCCTTTTAACAGAGCCTGGCTCAACCATAATCGAAGGAAAGATATCTGAGCATTTTGCTGTGCATGACCTCACGGTCAATAGCCGAAAGAAAAGTAACGCTTTACTCCTTACCAAACAACAAAATTTTGGAGACTTTCAAATGCAGCATATCTCCTTTGAAATTAATAAGAATATGCGTAACTCTTAAAGAGCCAAATATAGCCTATAGAAGATAATCAACTGGTTGTGTGTGATATTAAAAAAAAATCTGTCACTAGAATGGGGTGTGATACGGTTGAAAAAACGAGTCCGAAGGACGAGTTTTTTAACCGCATTAAACCCCATTCGAGTGACAGATTTTTAATATCACACACAACCAGTTGATTGTCCTATTCATTTTATTCCTAATTCACCATTTTTTATTCTAATAATTACCAAGAACGGAACAATATGAGCAATATAGGAAAAAGTAGTTCCGGCAAACATTCTAAAACTATATCGTTATGATGATACTTTAGTTATCATCACCAGTGGTTTTTATTCACTGTGAAATCCCAGTAATTCACTGCTAGAAATATAATAAATAAAGTCCCCCCCCCCTTTTCGACTGCTAAAAATACAATCTACTGAACCTCAGAAAGACTTTATCTTATTGGCTTGATTAGACAAGCAGATGGCGTAGATCTAAAATCAGGCTGCACTTTTTGTGCAGTCTGATCTTTGTCTATGCCGTCTGCACAACCTCCCATTTTCGCCTGTGGTGTTGAAAGTGTTCAACCGAATTATTGCCGTTAACCAGATTGATATCATTTGCTGTTTTTATTGTTGATTTTCTAAATATAAGCAAAAGATAACATATACCTAGCTATTTATTAAGTATGCTTTTGACGCTTTGAACTTGGATGAAATCAAATTCTGTAGCAGTTATAAAATTTTATCAGCTTAAAAAAAGAATGCAAACAAAAACGGTAATACGGTGACGATACGCTCGTAAATGTATCAACTTGGACCATCATTTATAGGTGCTTTCAACAGTTTGTCAGTGATAAGTGACAGCTAGTGATTTGTAAATACGCATAGATCAAGAATAAAACGGCAGAAGTATTTTGTGTGCATCCCATTTTTTCATGGTAAAAACTGTTTCCAGAAAGATTTATGATAATGAATCTAGTAAAACCATGGTTGCAGAATCATGCCTGCTCCATATTTAGCCGGCGATGTGCCCTGACCTGCGAGTATTCAAATTTGATATTTTTGATAGATTTGTTGTTGACGTTGTTGTGTTTTACAATGATACAGGAGAATATCATGTGAAAAACGTAAGGAAGGAAAATAGGAAAAACGTAAGATTCGCTCCTTGCCACTATTTTCATCTCTTGTCGCTACTTTCATCATTCGTCGTTATTTTCATCTTTTGTAGCAATTTCCATCTCTTTCACATATAGAGGCACTCGTCACAACTCGGCCGATTCCGTACCTACATCTAACCTCGTCCGTATAACGGTCGTTTCCATTTGAACTGCGATCCACGTGATCTTATACATGGCGCGCCTCTGTCAGTCGTTTAACAAGGACATAAACAACCTCGATGAAGTTATTCACATCTGTTTATCTGTCGGTGAAAACTTCAATCGGAATTGATAAACCACGTTAAATATTGAATGTACGAACTGTTTTCCAACTCACCTGAAATATAGTTAGAAAGATTTCGATAGAAAATTGAAACTCAGGTTTTCTTTTTAAAGAGGAGCCTTACAATTTTCAGAACGGTAAACCGACGTATTTCCGGGTATGTACCGATCTGGTGCATATCAATCCACCAGATACAGCCGAGGTATTTGATGGCTCCCATCACCCGTGGTATGCCGAATGATATTGAGGATGATCTTGAGTTTGAATGTGAAACGAATTTTAGTTCAGTATAATGGTCAAGAACGTTAAGAAATGTACCAATGCTTTACCATACGACAAAATTTCGGACTTATCCAACTTGAAAGCATTATCAGACGACAAATAAAATGTGGTTCGAAAGATGCGATTTGACATTAAAAAGGTAAGAAACATTGTGGAAATACTGATTACCAGTTTTATCTCCTTTTCCCGCATTTTTTTCGAACACCTCCTGTCTCAAGGTTATCAAACCCGGGATTGTTTGGTAAAGAGTTTTGGGCATTCAAATCGAAACCTCGTCCTGCAAGCTAGATCCGCCTGCCTCACAATGAATCTCGGTATGTCAAGAAAAAAAAAAACCTTAAATCTTACAGACACTGATTAAGAAGGAAAGCACTTTTGTGTTTCTTGGAATATTTTATGGAAATTATGGAGACGTTTTTTTTTTCACTTAATTTATTTCAAAGGCATGTAGCATGTCGTCTATTTTAATCTATTTGGCTTCCCCTTCTAGTAAATGTCACAGTGAAACCTTGTTTACGACTGCTTTTCATTAAATCTTACCCTGCTAAATAACTAAAATGAACTTCCAAATCGATAGTAAAAACCCAAATATTGCTTTTTCAAAGTTATGTTTTGGGGAATAATATCTCCTTATCGGACAGTGTAGATCAAAGATCAGACTGCACGTTCTGTGCAGTCTGATCTTGATCTACACTGTCGGCCAAAGGTCAGTGAGTCGCGCTTAGCAGCCTAAGGGTTAATGCTTTACCAGAAGACAAAATTTTAGATTCGTGCATCTGCAGACGACAAACCAAATGTTGCTCAAGTGATGGAATTCACCTTTGATAAGGTATAAACAATCAGTGAAGAGGAATTGTCCTGGTACCCAGTATCTTCAACTTTTTCCCAATATGCCTGCTCTAGATCGTAAAAACACAATCCTAAATGTTTGCTGAGGGGGCAAAGGAAGAGCAGAAATTTCTAATGCAGACATAGACAAAACATTAATCAAGCGATTTGAAACTACGTAAATACAAGTAGTATATTTTGCGATTTTCTAGAAAGACAAACAGATCAGAAACTTCAGCAATGCTCTGTGAAAAGGAGGTTTAATGCATCTGCAAAGAGTATCGACACAAGTCAGCCTGCGCATTCCGCAATTCAGTATCTTAAACACAACTTCATGCTTAATTAGTACTCAGCGTGGAAGTTGAGAATTTTGTCTCATTAGTTTCCTTCGATTACATTTTCACGGTAGTCTCACCTGGCAGGTCTGATTTCTTCTATTCCTTCTTCTCTTCTGTATCCTGCCCTGTACTATACCTTGTTGCTGTTGACGACGAATAAAAATAAAGGTATACATGAAAATGACAATTTCAACGTCTTCCCCATGTCCTGGATGCATTTTCGTTTCCCTGTATAAAGTATGACATCGAGTATTTTATACCCAAATCGTGTGCATAACGTGACAATCCTAATCAAATTGTTGACATTAGTCATAGCAGAGCTTATCAGAACTTGATAACGTAAGGGGTCTGAACGGAACGTGACAGCACGTGATAGCAGATCGTAGAAATCGCAAGAGAACTTATAGAACTTGAGAGAAATTGGTGAAAACCGTGGTCAACAGATCTTAACCAGAATCGTTTCGGTTTCGTGACAAATCGCTGAGGCATGTAACAAAAAATATGGAGAGCGTAAAACGGCGTTTCAAAGCTAAATCAGTGCAATAAATAGTGGAATTCCAAGTTTTTTTTTTCTTTTTTTCAAAATTGTAGACATCGTGGATATCGCGGCTTATGTAAACGAAGCATCACTTAACTACACAGTGACATAGTGGCGATCAATTGACGGTTGACATTTGGTGTATCCAAGGTCCATGTATTGAATTCGGTGATGATTGCGACAAAACTTACAGAAAGACGTTAATTTTCTATCAACGTTGACAAATTTTATAAATTATTGGTTTAGTTTAAACATAATTATTTTACATCAACTGAGAAACAAGTTCTTAGAACTTATACTAATCTCTCTCGATTCTGCTTCCTGGGAACTGCACCAGTACTCGCGCCGAAAGTGTGGGCCAATGAAAAATCCTAATGTTGATACCCGCTCCCGGGTATCGAACTCGGGACCTTATGGTTACGAGGGCGTTGCTCTATCTCACAACCGCGGACACCACGCTATAAAGTATTAGAATTTTGTTTGCACTTGATGTTTGAAATATAAATTCAAACTCGGTCAAAAGGACCTTGAAACTTTAAGATTTAGCAAGACCTTCTGAAAGTTTTACAAGGGTACACACGCGCCTGTATCGAATAGCTTTTCGAGATAATTATGACTGTTTTAGGAAAGAAACCTCATGTTTATTGAATTGAGGCAATCGTTAGGACAAATGCATTACTACGGCTTGATCGCGTCAGATTCAATTTAGCCGGATACACATTACTAGAACGAACACAAATACGGCTTCCCTTCCCTTAGGACTCTGACCCAGCCGGCACAATTTATGCTGTTTTGTAAAAGTAACAGTCCACATCTCATCAAAAATATATATATACACATTTGTAGTACTGATGTATGTCTGTTTTATATACCTACAATTTCCTTTAGACTTATGATGCGGTCTGTCGTCGACTACAAGCAGAACGAGCTGGCTTAAATCTTGATGAATGTAATCTCTTGTAATGCCAAATATCTAAACACTACCTCTTCCGACAGCTCAAAAGTAAATACCACTAAAACTCCCTCAGTTCTTTATATATTATGAGCTTGATTAACAAGCGGACAGTGCAGATCTAAGATCACTTGGCACTTTCTGTGCTGTCTGATCTTGATCCATGCCATCTGCAAAAGCCACTGGTTTTGTCTGTGGGGCTGAAAGGGTTAAGGATTCCGTGAAACTGATATTCATAGCCGACCGCACTCCGTCGTGTTCTACTTTCCTAACTGTAGGACAAAGACCTGTTAGCGTTATAAAAGTGACACAGTTGTTTGGTTCACAGGCAATTTTTGGACAAATTTAGCCTTCTATAACCAAATATATAAGACAAGGTGTCCAACAGTATTATCTGCCGAACACAAACCCCTGACATTTGTCAGTATTTTTAACTTAGTTCTAAACTGGGATGGAAATTGTTACTTTTATTTGATCTACTGTAATTTATATTCAGTCTAATACATAAAACAGAATAAATGGATAAATATTAAGCGAGTAATAGACCTAAAGGTCGAAAGCTTGGAGACGAGCATTTTTTTTTACATACCACCGTACAATGGAAATTTTAATACCACGGTAAACCGACCTGTTTGGTCAGCATTATTTTTATCGACATGCCCTTATTCCAAAGCCAATATTTAAATTTGACCAATCAGATTCTTTCAATGTATTCACCGCAAAATTAGTAGAAAAAACAAATGCCTTTGGGTTGGTGACCCAATAAAAGTTGCACTGCGCCTTATCTCGGGCTCCATTAATTCGCCTTTTTCTTTCACTTTACATTTCAAAAGTGCTTTTCCCGCATCGCGCAATATTTTCAAAATCCTTCTTCTTCGGGGCCATCAAAACACTGAATTGTGTGGTAAAGGGTTGAACTATCACTCACTATAGTTTCAAGGACGTTTCTGTGGTCGTCTGCTGCAAAAATATTTCAGGTGTACCTAATGATCTAAGATACGTATCGAAGCAGAAGATTGTCTGCAAGAAAACATCCTGTTTGTATGAAGTCAATGACCTTGTTTAAACCTTTTCCAAGTGACAGAGTTCTAGACTTGTCAAAATTCAAAGCATTTGCAGACGACAAATCAATTGTGTCTCAAATTATTAGATTTGTTTTTGAACGGATAGAAAACACTATTGGAAAAGGAGAAAATGCTGGTTACCAGTATTTTCTCCTTTTCTAATAGTGTTTTCAAAGCCTCCTTCTTAGAGTGGGATTGTTAAGGAAAGGGAAGCCTTTACCAAGCAAGTCCATGTTTCTAACGACAAGTTCTGGAAACCTACTTTTAAATACATTACGGGAAAGGAGAAAATACTGGTGGCCAGTATTTTCTCCTTTTCCCACAATGTTTTCTATCCAACCAAAGATAAACCCCATCGTTTGAGACACACGCAGTCCGTCGTTTCGCAAAGGCTTTCAAGTTAGACTAGTCTAAAATTTTATCATCTGGTCAAGAATTAACTCTATAACCACATAATCAATAAATACATTTTTGTTGTCTGAAACAGATGTCAACTTCAAAATCAAATTTTATTTTTGTCTAAGTAGTCTGAGCTACGGATTATTCAAGGTCAGTCTGCAGTCTCTATGCTGTCCGATCATAATCTACTCTATTCACATTGATTGATTGTATTACAGTTTAACGCCGTTTTAAATAACAGCTTAGGTCATACCACGGCGGTCAGTGCACCTACGCATGTGTTTCCTGGCTTTCTCACACCAGCTGCAGTACTGACACAACTTTCTTTCCAAGGCACTGAGTACTTTTCTCACGTGCATCAGAGGTGAGAGGCGAAAAATCGCTAGAAAGTTTGCCTCAGCCGGGTATGGAACTCGCAACCACCAGGCCACCAGTCAGATACGCTAACCACTGAGTTACCCGGGCGGGCACTCCATTTACAACAGCTGCTAACTGTAGAAGTCACACATGGAGATGACAAGGTTAAGCTGACATCAATGATCTGATGATATCGTTCGGATAAAACTTGATGACGTCATCCCACAAGAGCTAATTATATTGACCTTTGAAACTCCTCAATGCGCTTGATGTAAATACACCACAAAAACTGACCAGTCATATACAAGGGTGACAACCTACGTCATAGCAGAGGTGTCGGAAACATTTTGAATAGTCGCCATTTTGTGCGCAAAGTGCAGATTAATTACTTTAAAAAGATATATGTATCTAAAATTTACTTAGAATACCTACTTCATCTGGTGACGGTAAATATATTTGTCCTATTCGTGAAATCAAAATGCCATGAAACAATGTTGTAGCTCTAAACACTTCAACACAATTATTCTTAACGGCATTGTCAACAGTCTATTTATACATAGATATCGGGTACATTTCTGCAGAAATGCTACAATTTGTTGCTATTGTATTCGATTTCCCTCATTTGTTTTTATAATCACAGATGCATTTTGCTAATATACCATTATTTTGTAATTTGCAATGTTTGCTACCCCTCAATCAATGCGGGATTTGATGCAATGGTGTGAATTAGGTCGACTGGTGTCGTAAACACTTGCAAAGGCATTGATGTTGTATACACACGAAAAGGGTGACGGGCTGACAATCACGGAAAGCGATTTTGAGACACTGAAATAAAATCAATAGAATCAATTGTTGTGTTGTTGTAGGAAAATTGATCGGACGAAATGAGTCACCAACAAGAGTTGCGAATCGAAGAATTACATGTACACAAGCACTAGTAAACAAAATCAGTTCGAATATTTCAGGAAAACAACCACATTCTTATAATTGGTTGTTGATATTTAATTCGTTGGACTGTTTGTTAACATATATAACAATGCCTTGATTGTATTTCTCAAATTTGTCTTAATATGATAGATATAACTGGAACACGAAATGTTATCCTTGAATAGTCTGTGATACGTAGTCTGCGGTCGACCTTGATTGTCGTTATTTCGACTTCACTTTTAATTTCACAAATAACTACTTAAGTCGACTTGAAGCTTTCTTGCCAAAAAATCATCCAAATTTTAAAACGAGTGGTTTCAGAAAAGATTTTCTTAATATTTAAGAAATTCTGTCCTAGTTGTAAACAAATACTTTTAAAACAAGGTAACAGAATGATATGGTGAGAAAGTGACCACACTGAAAATAAATCAACATCATTCTCATGATAATCTAAATGTGGTTGCATGCTTTTTTGGTAACAAATATCAAAATCTGATATGTCGAATTAATGAAATCTCGAAGAATTTCAGAGAGCCACTTTGATTTCGATATAACGGGAATGAACTATAGTTTGTCCCATTATTATCAAGTTTGAACATCGAGACTTTAAACTCTCCTTACCTTATCTCATGGATAGGGGCCTAAATGATCAACTCTTTGTTCACGTAGAGAACAGTTCAAGCTCACTGTTTCTTCTTTCTTATTTGTTCGGAAAAGTATAGGTTTTGTCGGAATTGAGAATATCACATCAGTACAAAATGGTATTATTAAAGTTAGCCTGACATTGCCGATCAGATTAACTCTGTCAAACATGGACTGCCCGGCTTTGGTCGGTAGTAATGGTATGGTGGGTCTGCCTTGGAATGAGCTGAGTTTCCTACCTGAAACTTTTTCACATGTCAATAACATTTGGGTAAGATCGAGTACTTGAAGCTATACCATCAGGATTCAATAGAGGGAAGAGCGTTTCCCCCTTTTGTTTGTTTGTTTGTTTGTTTGTTTTGCTTCATTGCGTTTTTATGCTAAACTTGGACTTTTTTTTTCAGTTAAACCCAGCGAAGTTTACATATTCATGTACTTCCTTGGTATCGCTAGGACTTGGCTTGGGTTAAGATATGCCTTGCCAAAGGAAATTCCCACTCTACTACCGGTGCAAGCGAGATTCTCAAGTCGTCTGATTTTAAATCTTATGCCGTATTTCCTGGGGCCAAACACTGCTTATTGATCTAGTACAGAGTTAAAGTGATCCTGAAGCAATCGTTTTGAGATCTAGTTACGTCAGAACAATTCACTAACCCGCTTTCTAACCAATTAATAACCATGGAAGACACAATCAGAACCGGATCCTTCTGTATAAAGCCTAGTTTACATTTGGCCTACGGAGCTCTTACGGCACCCGTAAACTCGCCGTAACTCCAAATTCGTGCAGTCCCCGTGCGGAGGCATACGGTGTCCGTGCGATTATCGCACGGTTTTACGGGCGCCGTAGACCTTGCAATCACGTAAATACTATCAAAATGATCACCATATGCAAATGTTTCTTGATAGAATTTAGTATTATCATTGTAAATATTACAATTTCGGATGAAGTGTATACGACATCTATTGTTAAATCGCACATGTGTCACCGGCTTCGAAAATTGTGCGGAGGTAATTGCAAAATCAACGAAACTAATGAATAAAATATTAATGTATACTAACGAAGACAGTTGTCAGGTACCATATGCACTGCTTTGTTTGGACAGATCTTCAATAACAATAATGTACAAGCTGAAAAACTTACCTTTTAAAACGAAAATGGCGGATTTAAAATGTCTCCGATGACGTATGCTGTGACGTAGGTTGTTACCCCTGATATAGTTAGTCCGAATAGCTCAAATAGTAGGCCTTACAGAGACATCTTTACAGCCAAGGAGTAAACAAACGCTGTTAAAACTTGAAGGTGTTATAATCTAGTCAGCTGTGTAAACGTCGATAAAAAATCAACATAAGGTGTATGGGGTAAACAAACTGTAGGGTAAAGAAACTGTAGGGATTTGTCTTCGATTTAAACCGGAAACTGTGATTGTTATGTCTATGGCTAGCCGCAATAGAATGAAATGCATTTTCTATCTGCCGTAATCTGTGCAACCTTGCAACCATCAGGGGCAATATTTGGCATGAAGATACATGAGTGATTATAGTTTCATAAAATAATGAAAAAAAAAAAAAAAAACTGGATGAAAACGAGTGAAGATGTATGTTTAAGATATTGTTAGCGAGAAATCTTGTGAAACTTGAAAGTATGGGTTTAATCCCACGGCTGACCAACTAAAAAAAGGAACTAATAGTCTCTCGGATGAGACATTAAACCAAGGTCCCGTGTCCTGGTACTTAAGACCGAGGACATTCAGAACAAGTCGCAACTTAGACTGATTAGTTTGGTCCACAGGGACTCGATCCAGTAACTTTTTTGGTATCTTGTAACTAAATATAGTCTATATTTACTTACAAGATACAAAAAAAAAAATTACTGGATCGAGTCCCTGTGGTTTGGTCATGTACAAGTATCTTGCACTTTCCCCCGTAAAAAAGAACTTTATGTTAACAGCCTTCTGGTGGCGTCCCCCAACATGGGGAAACGGTGACGACGATAAATAGATGTAAATTCAAGCAAAATGTCATTTCCAAGTAAATACATGTAGGTGGAACAGGTAATTGTATCAATAAAATTTTACGAAACCAAATGTTTAAGTCATTCAGTCTAGCCAATTAGCGTAAGAGACTAAACAATATATTTGTGCTTTAATTACTTACACTGAGTAACGAACGAAGATAAAAGACTATGGCGTCCGACATTTTATTAAGAAAGTTCCAATCCCAGCTTTCCTGTATGAAAATAAATGTACCTCTAACACTCTGTCCAGGTTGAAGTTCATTGAACCTGAAAAACTTTCCAGGTGCATAAAGGGAGATAAGAACAAGGGTAGTAATAACACGAGGAAGGGTTTGGATGCTCTGTCCGAGAAAAATGTTCTAACGTATTCCTCTCAAAAACATACTGACAGCTTAGTCAAGGAAAAATCTGCAGCCACCCTGATTTTTATAGCATTCGTCGAAGACAATGCCACTATGAGTTCAATAGGGCATTTTGAATGTCATGTGTCGTATTTTGTGCTAAACCGAAGGAAGTAAACCCAATTAAACTCAAGTTTTCTCAGGCAAAAAAGTGTTTTAAGAGCACTCGGATAAATATTATAATTGAAAATGGCGCTTAAAATAAACTGGATCGGGCTATCGATCTCGGATTTTTTTTTAAATTGAAATAGCTGTAGATCTACCCACTATGGCCTTCTATAGGCGCTTTGATAGACACAATCTTTGTCACCTGACCACCCGGTTCCGGGCTTGTTCGTCCCAAAACTAGTACGTCCGTGGGCCTCTTCGTCCCTGGGCTTGTCCGTCCGACCTTGTTCGTCCCACATGAGTGCAAGCTACTCTTTTGGATTGTTCATGAATATTTAGAGATCGAAATAATTGATTGTAACCTACAGTAACCCGGCTTGCAATATTTGAAGTACTTTGTTTAATTTTGTTAGCTGCAGCATGCATTTTAAAGATAATCTGTATGAGCACAAGGGTTATAGAAAAGCATTTGCTTGCTTTAGGCTTACTTGTCTATGAATCTGTATCTCCCGTATCTCTACACAGGAAAGACCTCATACTACCAGCAGTATTATAAAACGTCATCATCTAACAAGATTAAACCTTTATCAAAAACTTCCTTAGTTGTCGTGATTGTTTTAAGTGAGGGCTGAAGTCCCTTGCACTCTCTTCTTGTGCACACAAAAATCAGTGCATTCTGATGATGTCTCTTGTTGAATTATGGTATATTTATATTTTTAGTTTTGGAGTAAATATCACAAAATACTTGTTTTTATGCTAAGAAAAGTTTCAAATAATAAAAATGGTTTGCTTATATGTATTTCACTCAATGAAGCCCAAATACACACTAAGCTACATGTTGGTGTGTTTATACAATACAATGTGTTTTATAATGTGTTTTTACAATGTTTTTTCATCTGAAATATCTTGTTACAAGAAGATTGATTAACAGGTGTTAAATGCTATTCTCAACAACATTTCAGTATTTTGCGGCAGTCAGTATACCTACCGATGTGTTCCTTACAGTTCCTCACCAGTACACAACATTCTTTCAAAGCATCTCTCTGCTTCCCCACGTAGTCTAATTAGTCCAGTGGCGAGAGCAGATTGAATTGATTGAATTTGGTTGCCTCGACTTTTATTAATTATAAAAAGGAAGTGGCAGCGCCAGTTTTCGAACCAGTGAATGCTGGTGTCCCATGGATTACAAACCCGGGTCGCTACTGACTGCCTTACAGAGGTAAATCAAGAAGAAGAAATAATAATAGGGCTGATTGACTGAAAGGCATTAGCTGATGATTAACCGCTATCCTGCTGAATAAGATCTGTAGTCTTTTTCATTCCTGTATATTCCTACATGGTTGTTGGCCTGATGATAATTATAAATGAGCCGCGCTCTGTGAAAAGGGGGCTTAATGCAACTGCGAAAAGTATCGACCCAGGTCAGCCTGCGCATTCCGCGCAGGCTGACCTGGGCCGAAACTTTTCGCTATTGGTCAATTTTCTGTATGTCAAAGGACCAGTCTACCTCTTGATTAAGTCGATTGTTTAAAAAAGTGGCCATTATGGATTCATAATTATGTGATGGCTATCACGGAGATGCATTAAGCCCCCTTTTGCCAGAGCACGGCTCAAATTATTATAAGGGAACAGTGCAAATAAAGATAAGGCTCAACGGGTGTGCAGTATTATTTGGTCTTCACTTGTTGCAAGGAACACCCTAGATCATAAGCAGGATAAGAGTTAACGTTATTTACAACCGCTTTCTGACAACTTTAGGTATTAATTTGATTAGTAAGTTGACTTTTAAACGAATATTTGGACATTTTACTCCCTTTTTTTTTTTCACAATGGCTCACTCGACAGAAGCCACACCAGTGCTTTCAGCGCATGATTAGATTATAGCCAACGCAGCTCGATGCCCACCTTTCCGTTATTCTCGCGTTTCAAGGGAACGTATACCACTGACCAAGTTAGAAAATAAACTTAAATATTGTAAACATTGCTCTTTATAATAGAATTAAACTGCTGGTGCTTCTTCTTTCATACAGTAAGCAGCCTATATCCTACATTACATGGTACTTTCAGGTCATCTGAAATGCAAGTAAACTAGCTGTCATTATTTTAGTATATTCCCGCGCGTGTGTTATCATTTCCATTAATCATGTTTTCTAATTTTATGTTATGGTCATACTTGTTATGTTACTTGTCACTACTCGTTTTGTCCGATGAGAGTTTAGTTGTACATTGCTATCGTATTAGCTTATAAATGCATTTAAGTGTTCCCTTGCATAACCTTCTATGCATGTTGGTTAGTACTACTGATAGGCTACTGAGCTCGACTCACTGATATGGAGCCGACTGTGTCGATCAAAGATCAGAATGAGCGGGAAACTGCACATCACCGACATTCTGATCTTTAATCGACACAGCTCGATACGGTGAAAAAGGGGAAATGTAAGCTATATTTGCGAAATTCTCCAAATTGACTGGAAATATCAGTTTAAGTACATGTATTCAGTTGTATCACTGTTCTGTATTTACTAATTTATTACTTTTGATCATGTTTCCCACTTTCTGATTGTTGTATATTGCCTTGTAGCTTTGTAATTCTGTAAGAGAATTTGCCGATATATTTCTATATATTTTGTAATGTTGCCAGTTATACCTGTATGTAACTTGTCACCCGTGTCTGAGACCTTCTGGATTTTAAAATGAATAAAACTTGAAACATTATTTGCTGCAGACGACTTTTTTCGTACCTGTAGAAGGCCAATTTGGAAGTCACTGAGGCAAAATATGAATGTAACAGGCACAGTTTCACATTTAGTCATGTATGAGACAATAAATTCAAGTTGATTATCCATCCTTTGGTAAACAACGGTGTTTTTAAAATTGTCTGCTGCAAATTTGTCTGAAGATGAAATGAATTACTCGCCTCCTAACTTGTATAAAAATTCCACAGCGGCGCCTGTCTATGGATTGAAGGACATACATGTGACTACTAAGAGCACATGTACTGCAAAAAAGTGACGATTTGGTAAACAGGAAGTCTTGATGCTAATATCCATTTATCTTGTATACAGCAACCTTCGAATTTCCGAAGTGTAATCAACTGATCGCTTCTAACGTGTATAAAAGTTTCAGCTATGGCACTTCTTTTACTAGCGGCATTAAAATCTGGGAACACATGTCACAGTGAGGGATCACATAGTTTTTTATTTTGATACACTGCACTCACTGAAGGTTGAATTTTACTTTGTCAAATGTTTTTTCTACTCTATGTGCTTAATTTTGTCGATTGATCTATGCACCCTATTCCAGCCAGCTGTGTCCGCATTTAATGATACCATAACGGTGTCATGAAAATTCACACCCGTTGCAAACACCTTGTCATTTAATTTGTGAGGAATGTGAATTCTTATTATACATTGCATACATATACGCTATAATAGAAAAAAAAATGTGACCTTTGGTAATGGAAATCTTTTTGCTTATCAGTCTTGTCAAATAGCAACCTTAGAATTCATACGGTCAGGTTACACGATCTTGTGTGAATGTATCCAGAGATATGCTTATAATGTGACCGCCCACATGACAAGTTTGATGTTATTTTTTTACCACAGCAAAATCGTTTTAAACCCGCCGGACCTGTAAATACTGTATATAACCGTTCTAAATAGCAATCTTGGTCTAACTCTTAAATTTAGAAAGTACATGTTACACAAATCCTGCCTGGTTTAAACCATTTGGTTTAGCCCAACAGGAAATTCTTGAGAATTAAGCTAAGAATGTTATTTAAAATGGGGAACAAGCGTGTATCGGAGGATCGATTACGGATTACCCCAGTCTTAGCCGAATCCGTACGTTTTTTCGGCGATGAAAGGCGATGTTACAAGAATCCCATTAGGTGCCCTATCCTTAAATTCACGATAAAAAGTACTCTGCAAAAGAACGACGTGATATGTCACAACAGAATATATATAATGATGATATTCATATCAGGTTTGTAGAAGAGTCCCTAAAAGATAAACCTTTACCAAACAATCCCGAGGAATACGGCTCTTGAAATCATTGTGGGAAAAGGAGAAAATACTGATAACCTGCATTTCCAAAAAGATTTCATCATTTCACAAACAAATCCGATCATTTGAACCACGCTGATTTGTCGTCTGCAAGTGCTGTACAGGTCTAAATCGTTTTATTTTGGTAAAGAGTCAACCTGTGTGTCGGCCGTCTGTGACGATGGTTTGTGGGTAGGGTGATCTTTAGACAATGTCATATATACACCTAAAATTTCATAGGAATGGAACGTGATTTATATGTATAGTTCTGCGAATGGCCTATTATATATATAGAATATACTTGTTTACCGTAAATCAACGTCGAGGTGACTAATATGAAAGTTTGTGTTGAAAATGGAGATTTATAAATGTTGAAGATTGCCGTTAACTTGCTAACTGTATATCTATAAGTCCTTTTTGCAAGTCAAAAGAAACTGCACGCTTACAATCAGAATAAAAGTGTCAACACTGTCTTGAACGGTTTACAACATAAATCCGACTTTTAGCGACCTTGAGGGGGAAAAAAAACAAAAACATGAAAACATCGTGGGAAAAGGAGAAAATGTTGATAACCAGCAATTTCTTTATTTCCCACTATGTTTTCTACCAAAATTAAAGTCAGAATTCATCATTTGATCTACAATTACTTTTTCGTCTGCAAATGCTTTCAATTTGGTCGAGTCCAAAATTTTGTTGTTTAGTAGAGTTAACGGGAAGGACGATTTTCAATCGACAACCCCGTATTTTTATATGAGACCTGTGTTGGAGCTTATAAAATTTGAGTCCCTGCTTAACTGAGTTTGTGCTCAAACTTTAAACTCATTTATGCCAAAGACAGCATGAACATTTAAAATGAAGATTTTAATTTTACAGGCAGAAACAAAGAAAGCCTCTAAATCCCAGAGGTTAGTCCACAAGGTTTATCAATTATATTTATACGACCTTGAAATTTCATACTCAGCTGGCTTGGGCAGGAAGAAAGTTTTATGAGCACTGATTCAGATATGACGTCATCGTCCTTATATGAATACGACCCCGCATTACACGTGCATTTGTTTTGTTTGATTTAATGGTGTTTTACGCCGCTTTCAACATTATTTCAGTCATATCACGGCGACAGCTCACATATTCATATTTTCCTGGGTTTCACCAGTACCACGCTAGGGCTCTGAATTGCCTTGCCCAAGGGCGCTCCTGTGAAAGGCGCAGTGGAGCCAGTGAGGCTCGAGCCGTGGGCCTCCAGGACACGGGTCCTACACTTTACCATTGAGCCATACAGGACCCCTACATTACATATGTATGTATCTATGCATGTAGCTAATTATGTGACATTCCCACGAGCTTTTTTAACATATTTTGGTGCAAAAAAAAAAAAAATGAAAATCTTGACCCTTTGCTACAAGATCCCGAGTTATAACGACCTTGAAGAAGAAAGGTCTTGAAGAAATGCTGGTTACTAGCACTTTTCTCTTTTCCTCGATGTTTTCTATCCACTCAAAGAGAAATCCTATCACTTGAATCACATTTCATGTGTCCTCTGCAAACTCTTCCAATTTGGAGAAGTCTGTAATTTTGTCTGGTCAAGAGTTAAACGGCTGAGTATCACTTTCAGGAAATACTATCATTTTTGTACACCTCTCTCTCCTATTTGGCCTGCAACACGCGAAAAGGGGCATTCGGACATTTGCGTAAAGTGTCGTCTCGGATCAGCCTGCGCAGTCCGCGCAGGCTAATCCGAGACGGCACTTTACGACTACATTAGATTTTGTTCTTCAGTAAACTTGCGCAAAACAGAAAATTACATAAAAACGGAAAGTGTCGTTTCGGATTAGCCTGCGTGGACTGCGCAGGCTGATCCGAGACGACACTTTACGCAGATGCCCGAATGACCCTTTTCGCGTGTTGCAGGCCGTTTACTGGCTGATAACCTACTATCGCCTTTATAAATTCAGCGATAAATATTTTTAAATTTTACTATGAGAATAAAAGTCCGAATAGCTCCTTTTGAAGACTAAAATTACCTCGATCGTATAGATGTTTACATAATTAGTACGTCTGTGCAATTTTCTAAATGGTTTCTCTGTGACGATAATTTTCTTTTCGAAAAGTCTAGACATTTAGATTAATTTTTACTAGATTTAAATCTAATAAAAAGGAGAGAAACTATTTTCTTTACCGGTAAAGTACTTTCTTCTTTCTCATTTTTATTTTCTTTTTCAAAATTAGTACATATCAAATTATTCCATTACCAAAACAATCTCGTGTACCAACAATGATGAGGAAAACATAGCTTTCGAAAACAATCTGGGAAAAAGAACAAAATGCTGGCACCAGATTTGAAACTAATATGTCGTCTGCCAATGCTATTACGTGGGACAAGTCCAACATTTTGTCGTCTGGTAAAGATTTTGGGAGTGTTTGTAGAATTTTTGATCCTCATAAATCATGAACGATATCAGCGTGAAAGACGCCAAATCACAAGGTCATCTTCCACTAGAATCTAGAAATGAAGATGTTTGACAGTATCATTAATATGCCAATCGAGGTCATCTTGATCACATGTAAATGACCTGGCCCATTTGAACACAACGTTTCTCCCACTCTATGGACCCTTTACACAAACTTATTACAAGATGGTCCCGTAGTAATTCCTTTAGCCTGGGTCAAGGCGGTTACAATGGCAATATGTTGCTTTCTGGCATTTTCTCATTTTCCCATAATGTTTAATAAAGCTTCTTTCTGTATAATCATTGAAACACAGGATTTGTTGGTACAGAGTTTGATGATAAACCTTGACCTTGCTCTTTCACCTGATTTTTTATGACTAAATTTGTTTAAAATTTTTTGTTAGAATGTTTTTGTAGTGGTTAAAGTGATACACTACTAATAACTTAGCATAAAAGGAGCTCCAACATCGATATGTGGAATAAAATGTCAATAAGTGGAAGAAAATGTTGTACTATCACTTTTTGTTCTCAAAAAAAATTGTACAATCCATACAAGATCAGACCTCTTCCTTTTATAATTGACATAAAACTATTTTCAAAAATTCCTTTCATAATCTGTAGAGTTAAAGCGTTATTTCCGGTACCCAAACCGCTGTAAGATGTACATGTACACTTATTTTAATATTTGGAGTATTTAGTGTTTTACTATCTTATAGTGGTTCTCAAAAAAAATCTTTGGTTAGAACAGACCTTGCCCAAGGTTTCATGTTTGATCCAGGGTTATCTTATAGTGGATATATAAGAAAGTCTATCAAGATCTTTTGTCTGTGCATGCCTGTTTGGGCTGAGAGCAGTGATCATTTGATGAAACAATTTCTATTGGTCCTTAACAAAACTGTCCACTGACGTATGTCTTTAGGATCAAACATGGATGCATTCAAAGGGTATAGAGCATATTTAACTCATACAATTATACGAGACGACATTATTTTTAACTCGTCCATAATGAAAGCATTTGCAGACGTTAAAACAAATATAGCTCAAAATGATGACAAGTATCTATGAAAGGGAAGAAACTTCCTGGCAAAAGTAGAAAATCTGATGCCAACATTTTCTTTTTTTTCCAAGATTGTTTTCGAAAGCTATGTTTTCCTCATCATTGTTGGTACATGAGTTTGTTTGGTAATGGAATAATTTGATATGTACGAATTTTGAAAAAGAAAATAAAAATGAAAAAGAAGAAGGTACTTTACTCGTACTTTGATTCTATTATACAGAGCAATGCTTAAAATATTTTAAAAGTTTATTTCTAACTTGGTCATTGGTATTTAAAAAGTGAATAGACACACGAGCTATCAAAATGAAAAACAATGAACAGTGACCTTCGGATGAAGCTGATTAATTGAAAAGGGGTTTTGTGTGGCTTTCAACAATATTCCAGTCATATCACAGAGAGAACTTGTTCATTCATGTATGTTTCATGTATAATCTTCGTACAGGTTCACTAAAAACTACACGCAAAATTTGGCAGCCAGAAATAAACTCTATGGTTAGGAGCAAAAAGAATCTTAAAGTTTTCATCATTCAGGCCGATCTAAGACTTGTGACCACTGAGGGGCAAATTTGACTCCATGGGTATAATATGCATATATTTGGTAAAGGTCCATTAGAAGAAGATACATGCTCAATTTGGTAGCCCAAGGCCATATGATCTCTGATAAACGGTTTTTAAAGGTTTATAATATTTTTCGTTTTTTGTTGCTATGGCAATCATAGTTTTTACAAGAATTACATAATTTGAAGAGGGATATAACAGGATAAGTTCTATAAAGTTTTGTCAAAACTGGGTCTGTAGTTTAAGAGATGTTTAAAAAAAGTTGATAACGCCAGCACAGACACATGACTGACACAGGGACATGATATAAGCACGCTGACCTTTGGCAAGCGCAGATGAAAATGACAAAATAACCCAGCTCATTATCCCTCATATTCACATTTGCCCTTGGTATCATGATAAAAACCAGCCAAATTTCCTAAAGATTCAGGCAAACCTGTGGCCTCTACATTTTACAAACTGAAAATATCTGACACACTGAATAAGAATCAAACAGGGGCAGACCCTGTAACTGAAACCTCTTTAACGCATTTCTAAGAAAGAATTCTACCCAAGAGGTAACTTTTTCTAGGGCAACTGGTGCATGTTGCATGAAAAAGTATGGCAAACAAACAGATTTGTGCCCCTTTCTCTCCATGACACTGTTGAACACATAAAAAATTACAGTCCAAGATTAAAATGAATTTTGATGATGGTTCATTTTAAAAGGCAAAATGGGGTTAGAAATGGCAAGAAAGGATAAGCAGCCTTAAGCAGTCAAGGGACATAATCCAACTTTGGTTTTGGAATAATCTGATTGTTTGGAAGGTATAATCAGTTTTTGTTGCTTGATTATGCAGAGAGAAGAAAAAAAAAAGGGGGAGGTTCATCACACTGCCCCTTGAAATGCAAGCAGCTATCCAGAGCTCCAGCCTTGAATATTTAGCAAGGTAATGTGTGCCTCAATGACATAGTTGAACCAAAGTTGTCTACATTTTAGGTATCCGACCATATCATTATGAGCTTAGGGCACACTATGTCAATTCAGGACATATTCAGGGCTAGAGCCTAGGCATATTTATCTAGAGTAAATACTATAGGTACAAAGAAAAGAGGATAACTACAGTACCAATCACAGAAATACCAATTTTTTCCCGTCTTCTACCGTTCTAGATTTCCACCGTTATTGAATACAACTAGTGTCATAGTTTAGTATTAGGTATTAGTAGATCCAAGATCAGACTGCATGTAAACAATCTGTGAAGTATGATCTTGATATACACTATCCGCAAAAGCTACTTACTAGTAAGCTTTCATTGGAAATGACAGGGTTAAAATATATTGCACATCAGACCATGTAGGTTAATCATCTGCACATTCTGGTCCCAATCTACACTGTCTGCATGCAATTTGCAACTTATATCATGCTTAGCACTTTAACCTCTTACCACCCAATCCCTAGGTTTAACGACCCTGAGGAAAAAAGGATTCGGAAAAAATTGTGGAAAAAGGAGAAAATGCTGGTAACCAGTATTTCCTCCCTTTCCCACAACATTTTCTTCTCTTTCAAAGGAAAATTTCATCATTTAACCCTTCACCACACAATCCCGACTTTTAACGACCCCGATAAAGAAGCCTTCTGAAAACATTGTGGGAAAAGTAGAAAATGCTGGTAACCAGCATTTTCTACTTTTCCCACAATGTTTTCAACCCTTCCCAAAACAAATTGCAGCATTTGAGTCACATTTATTTTGGCATCTGCAAATGCTTTCAATTTGGACCAGTCCAAAATTTTGCCATTTGGTAAAGAGTTAAGTCAAGATTATCTTGTTGTCTGCAAATGCTTTCAGCTTGGACTGCCTTCAAATGCTCTCAGTTTAGACAAGTCTGAAATTCTGTTGTGTGGTTATGGGTTAAAAGGGTAAAACTGTATTTAGAACTAGCTCTACAGCATTTGATAGTTCTAACTCAGAGTCTGCATCACAACTTTGCTGTTATGTAGTCATGTGCCTTGGACAAAGCCTCTTTCATATCTTCATATTGAGCTATTTCTTTTGCATCGTGGATACCAAGCCACTTCATGTCTTTATGCTCATCTGAAAGCTTGACACTGTCTGTTGCATTCTTAAGCTGTGACAACCAATATATAACTTTCTTTGGCTTTCCTCTGACTTCATAGTTTAATACTGCCTGAAAACCTTCAAAAACAGCTAGTTGTTCAGGTGATAGGCCAGCTTCTTCCTCTGTCTCTCTTAATGCCGCTTGCATTTCTGTCTCATCTTTCTCAACATGGCCTGGAAGAATGTGACATAAAATTAAATAAAATTTCAATATAATTTGACCCTTTACCAAGTGAAAAAAGTATGGTCTTGTCCTCATTGCAAGGAGTTGCAGATAACAAAGTAAACTTGACTCAAATGACTTGTATCTGAAAGGGCAGAAAACACTATTGGGAAAAGGACAAAAATCTTGGTTACAATTATTTCCCTTGCCAACAAATCATCAATCTGAGTTCAGAAATAAGAGTAATAGGTATACAGGTGAAAATATTGTGGCAAATCAAGCGAGAGAGTGAGAAAGACAGAGAGGCCTTGATAATCAGTGTTCGATGTATAAGTTGGTAAAAGGTTGACTGGACCCTTTACTGCACAGTCACTACTTTGAAAACATTGTGGTAACAGGAGAAAACTAGCATCTTCTCCTTTTCCACAATATTTTATATCCAATCAATACCATATTCCATTGTTTGAGTAACTATCCTCTGCAAAATGCTGTCAATTTGGACAAGTCTGAAATACGGTCATCTGGTAAAGATTTAACCCTTTCCCAAACGACAAATTTTAGACTCTTCCAAACTGAAAGAGTTTGCAGACGACAATGTTAAATTTGATAAATGCGGCAGAAAGTTCTCCAATAGGGTAGAAAACATTGTGGGAAAAGGAGAAATTGCTCGTTACGAGCAATTTCTCCTTTTCCCACAGTGTTTTCAAAAGACTTGTTCTGCAGACATGTAAAACATGGGTTTGTTTGGGAAGGGGCTAAAGTGAAAAGAATACATGTAATTGTTGTGATATATACATGAAGTAATGCTTTAACCCTTTACCACACTATCATGAGTTTAAAAGCCCTTGAAAAACAAGGCTTTTGAAACCATAGTGGAAAAAGGAGAAAAAGCTTTCAATATGGGCAAGTCTAAAATTTGGCTGTCTGGTAAAGAGTTAAAGTTAACAGAATAACTGTTCTGATACATACATGTATTTATGTTTCATGTGCTTTAAAGTTAAACGAATTATTGTTCTGATTATATATTTCATGTGCTTCATGCTTGATCTGATGATCGCATATTTCATGGGGGGGGGGGGGGGGTATTTTAAAACATCACTGGCAAATGATGGCATGCAGGTGACTGCATTTTCTTTATTTTCCACAATATTTTATTACCTATCCAATCAAAGAGGCCACATGTAATTTTTTAAATACCAGTTGATGCTTTAATTAGCCCTTTGTGTAAGGAGTTTTTTTTATTATAATTCATGTGCTAAATGGAAATATGTTTATGTCTTAAGGTCTACAGCCCCTAACTCATCGGTAAACATCAATATTTTCGTAAAGGCTATTCAGCCAATCTCGGCAGCTTCCATCTTTTAATATGAGAGTTAGGGGCTGTAGACTCACTAACTCATAGGTAAATATCGTGTAACACTGATGCTTTTGTAAAGGCTATTCAGCCAATCTCGGCAGCTTCCGTTTTTTAATATGAGAGTTAGGGGCTGTACACCTTAATAAGTAAAATGATGATATTTCAAGCATGACTTAAAGTGTTAATAAATAAGTAACAAACACATGATTTTCTTCTCCTTCATTATTTACATTATGATTCTCTCATAGTAACATTGAAAACAATAATGATTATTATTATTGAGGTAAATGAAAAAATAAACCAGATTTTTGGTAACATAAAACATTAATACAGGAGAAGAAGCTTGCAGATTAGACTTCACATACTAAAAAGCTGAGGAGATATGGCATGTTCATGGCCACCCATTAAACAGCTTGATTCTTAAAAATTAACCTGGGCTTTACTTGAAACACCAATATAGGAGAAGAAATTCACAGATCAGACTGCACACAAAAAGAAAGAGGAAAATTTGGGATAGGGCATGCCTGGGGGGGGGTGGGGGTGGGGGGGAGGTTGTAGGCATGTTCATATCAGCAAAAGTTGCGTTTCTGAACTCATGTTATTTATTTATAACTTTAACCTCATGTTTTATGCAGTCCAATCTTGATCTAAATTAGTTGTTAAAGGCAAACAAAAGTAGTGAAAGGTGTGATGATAATGAGTAGTGAGGGTGTTGTAGCTCAGTGGTTAGCACTCACCCTGAAAGAAAGGGCTATGGGTTCGAATCCCGTACCAGCAGCACTCCTTCCCCTAAGGATTTACTTCAAAGGCACTTTAAGTGTTAATTGCTGCTTTAGACTTCATTTTGAAAGAAAATTTTTCCACATTTCTATAAAACATGAGGATTGATTAATAGGAGATACAATGGGTACATGTTTAGAGTAATGTATAATTCATTACCTCAACCATGGTTGAAAATCGAAAATAAGAATATAATGAAATAAGTAGGCCTACAGCATGGCTGGTGCAACATAACAAAAATATTATACCTGGATGGCCATGTATTAGGTGTAAAAACTGAAAACACAATGGTAGATAAACACTATATATTTGCTTTGTTATCGAAACATCCAATCGATTTACTCTGTAAGTCCAATTTACGGAACTTGTCTGTTATTGAAACATCTGTCACCTGGCAAACTTGCACTCTCTCACTTCTAACGATGCATTGACAGATGAATTTATGTATGGAACTTGTAAAAATGTTTTTAAAGCGGTATTACACTAAAATTACAAAGTTACACAGCCAGAAAGGCGATTGTACTCGTTTTTTTTTTTCTATTCCTCAGGTTCAGGGCGGATTGGGGGTCAAAAAGGCCCGGTACCGAAACGGCCAGGTACCAAAACGGCCAATTGCTGAAAAGGGCCATTACCAAAACGGTCAACTTTTTTGTCATTACTTAAAAATCTAATAATATGAACTTTGATCATGTGAATCAAGAGAGATGGTCTCCTAAACATCCCTGTACTCCTTTCCAGAATGTCTCTGTTGTTTTCCACATTTGTAATTTGTGCACAAAAGAGGGTGACCGGACAATTACAATTGTACATGTATAAGAGTAGTCCTATATATAAGCTCCTACGTATGTTATTTTTCATTTTGACATTCATCTCGTATGTAGGGTCTTATCGGTTCCTTCATAGTTTCCTCTAGCAAACACCGACATAGATTTTTGTCGCTGTTTGAATAGCGAATTTGGATACTTTTGACTGAACTGGTTCAATAAAATATACTTAATATCAGACGTAAGATTAACAAATACTTTCTTGATTGAAGAAGGACATTTGTACAAAACTTGCCTATTCACGAGCTAAATCCATTCCAATTCAACACCACTCTCTTTTTTTTATGAATTACTGCAGAAGAGATACGATTGTTCCGAATGAACCACCATAAATGGGGTAATGCAACTTACAGAATCGAAATGAACTATCAAACATGGGGTAATGCATTTCACAGAATCATATTATGTCTTTTTTCAATACTAAATTTTGTTCCACACGGTCTTTTTTCATTATTGAAACAGATTTCATTCATAAATCTAAGTGAATTCTGGTTTGTTATGAGACCATCTGCTTGACTAAAAAATATGGTGGCTACTCTGTTGGCAATCCAAGTGATTTGATAGAATTCTGAATGAATCTGCTAATTATTTATAACAACCGTGCCTGGGTATTTTCAAATGAAGTTCTTCCTAAAGGTAAATAAACTTTCCTATCGTAATAATACCAGTCTCAGACAGATCTGATTTGTGACATAGAACTGAATGGAACCTGTATAGACGTTACATGCAAAATAAAAGTAAAATGTGATCTGTCCGATAGAAAAATGTTGAAAGGTAAACAAGCATGTGAAAGTCTAAATATTTAGACAAGTGTAAGACTTAACTTCGGACAGAAATACATTTACAACCCATACAAGTATGACAGATCAAAGTCCAAGCTCTACTGCAGTAGAACTAAAATTTGATTATTCAAAATGGATAAAAGGAATGAATGTTATGAAATTCATTCCCATAAAATTGATTGAAATAACAGTGGGTCTTATATCAAAACTAAGCCTTTTCCGTTTTATTAAAGTGGATCGTTATGGATCGGGCCGTTTTGGGATCGGGCCGTTTTGGAAGTGGGCCGTTTCGACCCGATCGGTTTTGCTTGCGCTGGTGAACTTCGGTAATTCTACAGCATAGGCATACACCCTTTTTAATTACCTTTGGGTGGTGACCAGTGATAATCTGGGTATGAGGCTTGCAGGAGTAGATACTGTATTTCATTAGAAAATCGTCTGAAAACAATCATCCCAGCAGCAACAACAATATTAGACATGTTTTCTATGTATATTATTCATAGAGAGTATAATGAGCGTTTTCATGATCTCATTTGGCATCTTTGTTCTGAATTAAAACTCATCAGTCCTAATCCGAAATTTGCGATTAAGTGATTATGAAGTTGTCGTTCTTTGCGGTATCAAGTCCATATGAAGAACGATAACTCTTTGATGAAATTTATCCCCTAGATGCTTGATTTATTTATCGGAGGGGGGTAAACAGACCAATCAACAACATCAAACAATTTTATAAGGTTGTTAGAAAGGGCAGTATTTATCTATGAAAGAAAACATAGCCAGAGTGTGAAATGGGTGGTTGTTGTTCAGCGCAGGTTCGTACTTATTAATTTTTACCGTCAAACTCCGGTTCTCCTTATCATGCTAAAATGTAAAAACTATTGACAAGATTCGTCCCACTTAAAGTTAAATCCAGTGCAGTAGACCAGAAAAAAAAACGTCAAAAATTAACTACATGTAAATCACCAATTTTACTGACCACATACTTAAAACGGCTTTGAAAACATTCTTTTTTAAATGCAGGTAATCGGATTACCTAATACAGATGAAATGTACTAATGGTCAAAGCAACGTCTACAATTGCGACAAGGTTTTTTTTATAGGGTAATCTTTTTATAAAATCGTCTGCTGCATAGCAATTTTCCTTTATTCTCATACTTTTGATATATCCCATGCTTTTGATAGCTTACCTTCAGAATTTCAGACTAAAAGGTTGCACTGATGTTATTTTTGTGATTTTGTCTCTGCACCCCGTCACTGCAGCCATTCTTTAAAAGCTTCTGGAAATTGCAAAGTCTCACTGGTCATCTTTCAGTTGGCTTAATGTGCCTTTAATCTGCTTGTCAGCTATGAAAATGGACATGAATCAATACATGAATCAATACATAAATGATTTAACTTGATGTTGACACCAAGTTCAGTGCAAGGTTTTTACGATCTTTTTGTAATTTACCTTTTATTTGATGTAAACACATCTAGTTAATTTGTAAACAACACTCACTATAAATTCAGTTAACTGTGCATGCATGGTCAATTTCATTTGAAAAAATGACATTTTGAGATCTGCAATTTCAGTGATAAGTATGACTTCTCGGAAATGAAAAACATCCAGTAGGATTTAGGTTCCCTTTCAGTACCCAAGGTAATGAAACAGAAGCCGATAAAATGTGAAAAAAGAATTTTACTGTACCGTAAATGACTTCCTGAACATGTGAAGTAAATGTCTAGCCTAGTTTTGATTTCCATGGAAGTAGGTCAATGGATATTTATTGTTAATAAAAATTGAATTACAAGGAGTTACAGTAACTTTAAAAATATTTTGCTGTTTTTGTAAAGATTTATCATTAGTCTATCCATCAGTGCTCTTATTTGTAGCTGACAAAGAAAAGATCGACCTGTACATCCATTAGAAAAGATCTCCATATATTCATTTTTCAGTCAAGACCGGGCATATATGATAAGAATAGCTTCTGCAGGGGCTAGTGGAGACACAATCACAAAAATAACATTGGAGTTAGTCACCAAATGAGGGGTATCGAGAGCCTTGCAATTACCAAAAAAATAACGGGTCAAGTATTGTTCTTACCTTGTTACTGTCCGCATTCCTTTGAATGAAGCATAGCATAGCATAGCCATGCAAAAAAAAACCCTGGTCTGTGTAGCCAAATTCAAGAATTAAATGATTTTTATTGTGAAAAAGTGAAAAATCATATCGAAATTTAGTTATATTTGCAACTATACTTGATATTAATCATGTGACTTTTTGATTAGCTGTAAGGGACTTATTGTGTCATTTTACATTTGAAAATACTAAAGCATTCTAACAAAACTTTGAGAATCATTCAAGGGAATAACAATAAAGTACATTAAAGGTAAATTTGGTCAAAACTTGTTATTTTATGGCTGATTTATGCTGGTATCCAGTATTTTCTCATTTTCCCACAATGGTTTCTACCCTTCCAAACACAAACACCAAAACCAGTTAATAATGGTAATCACTGTTTTCATTTTCTTGATGGAAAATTTTCCGTAAATCCCATCCTGCCAAACAGTAAAAAATTGATTTCTTTTCCTTGTGGATTCCTGGGTGGCTCAGTGGTAAAGTGTAGGACCTGTGACCAGGAGGCCCTGGGTTCAAGCCTCACTGTATCCACTGAGTCTTTCGTGCGAGTGTTCTTAGGTAAGACACTTAAGAGCCCTAGCCCAATACTGGTAAAACCCAGGAAATACATGAATATGTGAGATTTAGAAGTCACCATAATATGGCTGAAATAATGTTGATAGCGACATGAAACACCATTTATTGAATCAATAAATCATTTCCGAGTTGTATTTGACATACTGTCAAACTTTCATGTAAGTAAATCAGAGAGGGAAAACATGCATAAGGGAGAGTTCGATTAACCCTGTACCACACAATCCCAACTTTTACAGACCTTGAGAGAGAAGCCTTTTGAAAACATAGTGGGAAAAGGAGAAAATGCTGGTAACCAGCATTTTCTCCTTTTCCCACAATGTTTTCTACCCTTCCCAATACAAATTCAAATTTCTAGTTATTTTTATCATCTGCAAATGCTTTCAATTTGGACTAGTCTAAAATTCAGTCGTTTGGTAAAGTTGTAACTCCTTTCCACACAATCCCGAGTATTAACGACCCCTGGAAAAGAAGCCTTTAGAAAACATTGTGAGAAAAGGAGAAAATGCTGGTAACCAGCATTTTCTCCTTTTCTCACAATGTTTTCTACCCATTTAATTTGTCATCTGCAAATGCTTTAAATATGAACAAGTCTAAAATTTTGTTGTTTAGTAAAGAGTTAAACAGTTCGTGGTTAACATTGTATTTTATGCACTTGTCTGAAGTGTGTCATTGAGGATGTTTGACTACCAGTATGCATTTTATTTCCCCCTCATTTACATTTATAATGATAACTGTGGACACAACGGAAATAAGGGATCCTTTCCCTTTTTTGTGATATCCTTGGTGCTGATGTGCCTGTCAGATATGGTTCTATGCATTTTCATCATATTTGACATTTTATTTGAATATACATTCAGTGCTACATAAAATAAATAAATAATAAAAATAAATAAACTGTTGTACTTCATTGTGCTATTTGGTCAGTGTTTTGTAATTGAAACCACTTCAGTATGAAGAGATCTTCATAATCTTCTTGTAGAAATAAGAGAGTAAACTTATCATTCATTTAACCCTTAACTCTTTACCACACAACAAGATTTTGGAACAGACCAGATTGAGCACGATTTCAGACAATAAATTAAATATGCTACAATGATGAGTTCTGTCTGAGATAGGCTGGAAAACATTGTGGGTAAAGGAGAAAATGCTGGTTACCAGCATTTTCTCCTTTACTCACAATGTTTTCAATAGCCTTCTGTTTCAGGGTCGTTAAAACTCGGGATTAAGTGATAAAGGGTTAAAGCCTGTAACCTACTTGAATTGTTTTTGCAGACAGTGCAGATCAAGATCAGACTGCACAAAACGTGCAGTCTGATCTTTGATCTGCACTGTCTGCTACTATGTTACATATTTTAACGGAAACAACCTTTAAATAGCACTATTTTGGGCTGTTTTTCCCATTTAAAAAGGTCCAGATTATAAATTCAGTGCATTGAGAGTTAAAGGAATTTCCCCCATACTAGTTACCAAACAATCCTGAGTTTTTACAACCCTGAGGAAAAATCTTTTCAAAAACATTGAGGAAAAGGGAAAAAATGTAGGTAACCAGCATTTTTACCCTTTTCTCACAACTTCTCCTACCCTTTCAAAAAACAAATTTCATCATTTAAGTCACAATCAATTTGTCATCTGCAATGGCTTTTCTTTTGAACTTGTCTAAAATATTGTCATTTGGTAAAGGTTAATGATCCTGAAAAAAAAAAAAAACCTCTTGAAAACGTGGGAAAAGGAGAAAATGCTGGTAACCAGCATTTTCTCCTTTTCACACAATGTGTTCTACCCTATCCAAACAAAGTCCAGTTTTTGAGTCATCTTTTTTTTTGTCATCATGCTTTGAAGTAGTTCTCATCCTAGCTCAAGATGCCGATCTCATTTCATAAACCTTTAACATTGTACCACTAGGACTATTTTTCATGCAATTACAATGAGCTTTACATCTAAAACTTTATTTATTCAGTAAATGCTACAGTATGAATTTTAGCTTGGCTATTTTTTAAGAAACGGTCACTGGGCATAGCCCTGTGTCCTTTTCAGCAAAAACTGAGACATTAATTTTATGCTATTTGTGATATCTCTGTCAATACTAAAGTCATTCACTTCAGACTCAGGTTAGTCATTAACTATCAAAAAGGAAACTAATATTGTAACCCATTGTAACAATATTTCACACTGTTATGCTCTTTTTTTAACTTGAAGTTTTAAGTGAAAAGGTAACTGCAGCCAAGTGTTTGTATCGTCATGCAGTGCTTTTATCGCAGTTGTTCCTTTATTCAGTAATATAATCTTTGTTTTTATTACAGTTTGGGTGCTGCTGTGGTCCAGCTTCATGTGGTCTATGCTGTAGTGGATGTAAACCAATCAAGGAATCAACAGGAACCAGATTTATGTACACTCTGTTCCTCATACTGGGTTTTGTTACTGCCTGTTTGATGCTGTCACCTCAGTTAGAGAAACATCTAATCGAAAATGTAATTGTTCTATATTTTAAGTCTTTACCAGATGACAAAGATTTTAAGCTTGTGAATGTTGAAAGCATTTGTAGATGACAAATGTTGCTCAAATTATGAAATCCGTCTCTGAAACGGTTGAAAAAAATGTGAAAATATTGAGAAATGCTGGTTACCAACAATTTCTCATTTTCACACATTTTTTTTTTTTTTTTTTTTGATCCTTTTTGCCATAAATTGAAGAAATACAGCACCATTTGCAAAAAGGTATATTCACACAGGTTATGATAATTTAAAATGGGTAAAATAGCCTCTTGTAGGCCCTTTGGAAAAGTTCATCATCACCTGTTTGCTTGCTCAGATACTGATTTAGCTTGTCATTATTAACTGTAAGGAAGAAGCCAAAGATACTGTTATTCCAGCTTTTTAGGATCAATTCAATATGGCTTGCAACATGCGAAAAGGGGCATTCGGACATTTGCATTAAGTGTCATCTTGGATCAGCCTGTGCAGACAATCTAGACATCACTTTACGACTACATTAGATTTTGTACTACGGTAGACTTGCGCAAAACAGAAAATTACATAAAAATGGAAAGTGTCATTTTGGATTAGCCTGCACAGACTGCAGGCTGATCCGAGACAGCACTTTACGCAAATATCCGAATGCTCCTTTTCGTGTGTTCAGGCCATATGATTGTTTGTTAAGTGTCTACCAAACAAGCAGAAAGGTTTTGAAATCAGCCATATCTGTTGATGGATTATCTATTCTACCCTAACTGCCATGAAAGGTGACCAACCGTCCTGGATTGCATTCTTAGTTTAATTCTGAAGAATTTTGTAAACTTAAGAAACACAATTTCTGATTGGTTAAACCTAATGGGTAGGCTAATCAGAAATTATGTTACTTTCTAAATCTATTATTGGACTAAGAATGATATCTAGTATAGTAAATACCGGCCCAGTAGTCTACCTTTGATGCAATGTGTTGGAATTCTATAAAGCAAAAGAATTACCCTTTTATACAGGTTTCTGGTTTCAATGAGACCTGTGTAGAGCTTGGTGTGGGTGAAAACTGTTCCAAGTTAACAGGGTATAAAGCGGTGTACAGAATTTGTTGTGGAATGGTGGCCTTCAGTCTGCTCCTCCTGATAGCAACTTTCTGGGTTCCAAACAGTAACCACTGGAGAGGACACATCCAGAATGGGTTTGTAGCTTACTTCTTTACAGAAATAACTTAATGTTTCCACAGCAGCTTTATATCTTATCTAGTAAAATGAAAGCAACTGAATTGAATTAGATAGCATGATGAAAATGAAAATAATAAGCTCAGAATATTGTTTGGATATATTTATCCTGCTAAAGAAGTGAAATAAAACATTTAAGCCGATAGGAAAAACCTGAATTTTGCTATTTCAAAGGTGTTTTTTTGGGGAAAAATATCTCTTTATCGGACAGTGTAGATCTAAGATCAGACTGCACATCTTGATGTACACTGTCTGCAAAAGGTCAGTGACTCGCGCTCAGAAGCCTAAGCGTTAATATTATATCTTGTTGAAAAACGAAACATTAGTTAATTATACCCCTGCAAAACGAATGTTTTCGGGGGTATACTGGAATCAGCCTGTCTGTCCCTGTGTCCGTCCGTGTGTCTGTGTGTCCGTCTGTGTACAAAATACTAGTAATTGCCTGTTTCTGTCAAAGCGTTGGCGGGGGTATTAAGTCACGTTCAGTGACTGCTCTAGTATTTTCTCTGAATTAAGTAACGCTTTCAGAAGCAGTTTACTTTAGATACATTGTATTATGTCTTGTTGAAAAATGCAGTATTTGTTAATACTTTCCCTGAATCTGTTAACCCTTTGCCAAACAGCAAATTGCTAGAGTTGTACAAATTGAAAGCATTTGTTGTTAGACAGACAGAAAACATTGCGGGAAAAGGAGAAAATGCTGGTATCCAGCATTTTCTCCTTTTCCCACAATGTTTTAAAAACCCTTCATCCCCAGGATGGTTAAAAGTCTGATTGTATGGTAAAAGGTTAAAGCTTTGGTTTAAGCTTTCAAAAGTCTTTTACTAAAGTTACATTGTATGTCAGTGTGTGTCTAAACAGGATATATGTTAACACATACTATCTGATTTTTAGCTCCACTGGCCGAAGGCCAGCGGGCTTATGTCATGGCCTGTTGTCCGTCGTGCGTCCGTGCGTCCGTCCGTCCGTCCGTCAGTCCATCCGTCCGTCCGTCCGTGCATTAACTTTTTTTTTAAACGTCTTCTTCTCTGAAACTACCCATCCAATTTTGATGAAACTTCACAGAAATGATCCTGCCATGGTCCTCTTCAGAATTTCATGAAAGAATTTAATTCCTTCAAAAACTCTGGTTGCCATGGCAACAAAACTGAAAAATTTTGAAAATCTTTGAAAATCTTCTTGTCTGAAACCGTAAGGCCAAGGGCTACCAAATTTGGCATGTAGCTTTATCTAGTGGACCTCTACCAAGTTTCTTCAATTTATAGCCCTGGGGTCAAAATTGGCCCCGCCCCGGGGGTTACAAGTTATACATGGGCTTATTTAGGGAGAACTTTAAAATTCCTCTTCTACCTAGCCATAGGGCCTAGAGCTACCAAATTTGGCATGTAGCTTTATCTAGTGGACCTCTGCCAAGATTGTTCAAATTATAGCCCTGGGGTCAAATTAGGCCCTGCCCGGGGGTAACAAGTTTTACATGGGCTTATATAACAAGTTTTACATGGGCTTATATAGGGAGAACTTTAAAATTCTTCTTTGACCTAGCCATGGGGCCTAGGGTGACCAAATTTGGCATGTAGCTTTATCTAGTGGACCTGTACCAAGGGTGTCCAAATTATAGCCGAGGGTCAAATTTGACTTCGCTCCGGGGGGTAACATGTTTTACATGGGCGGGCTTATATAGGAAAATCTTTCGCATCTAGCTATAAGGGCTAGGGCTATCAAATTTTGCATTTAGCTTTATCTAGGGGGTCTCTATCAAGGGTGCCCAAATTATAGCCCAGGGGGTCAAATGTAGCCCCACCCCAGGGGGTCACAAGTTCTACATGGTCTTATATAAGGAAACTTTAATAATCTACTTGTACATAGCCATATTTAGGCCTAGGGCTACCAAATTTTGCATGTAACTTTATATAATGGGCCTCTACCAAGAGGGCCCAAATTTTAACTTTGGGGGTCAAGTTTGACTCCACACCAGGGGTCACAAGTTTTACATTGGCTTTTATAGTGAAAACTTGATAAACCTGTGTCATGGATCACATATTTTACAGGGCCTTTTATTCAGCAAACTTGTTTTACATGACTTTTTATTGGGCAAGATTAAAAAATCTTTTTGTTTATAACCACACATTCTAGTTTCATATTGTAGGTCTGGGGTCAAAATTGCCTTCATTCCAGGGATCGCAAGTTTAACATGGGCTTCAAAATATTGTCACTTCAATTTAAACATTAATCAAGGGAAATAACTCTTTTTATGAAAGATAAAGTTCGTTACTATTTACCTCCCTTGATTATCAAGCTGCAGTGATACATGATTGGTGCTAGACAAGTTTTTTAGCTCCACTGGCCGAAGGCCAGCAGGCTTATGTTATGGCCCGTTGTCCGTTGTGCGTCCATCCGTATGTTAACTTTTTAGCTCACTTGAGCACAACGTGCTCAAGGGGAGCTTTTAGGATCACCTGGTGTCCGTCGTGCGTCGTGTGTCGTCAACAATTCTTTAAACATCAACTCCTCCTAAACCACTGGGCGGATTTGGACCAAACTTGGCTGGAATGTTCCTTGGAAGGTCCTCTTTAAAAACTGTTCACAGAATTTGATTCCATCAAAAACTCTGGTTGCCATTGCAACCAAATGGAATTTTTTAGGGAATTCTTTAAAAATCTTCTCTGAAACCACGGGTCAGATTTTGAAATAATTTCACAGATATGCTCCTTGGGTGACCCTTTTTAAAAATTGTTCGTAAAATTTTGATCTGTCAAAAAATGTGGCTCTGGTGAATGGGGGCTTCTTGCACCATATAGAAATGAAGGAATTCTTCAAAATTCTTCTTCTCTGAAACCGCTGGTCAGATTTCGAAATAATTTCACAGGATTGTTCCTTGGGTGACCCTTTTCAAAAACTGTTCGTAAAATTTTGATCCGTCAAAAAACGTGGCTTTGGTGAATGGGGGCTTCTTGCACTATACAGAAATGAAGGAATTCTTTAAAAATCTTCTCCTTTGAAACAGCAGGTCAGATTTTGAAATAATTTCACAGGATTGTTGCTTAGGTGACCCTTTTCAAAAATTGTTCGTAAAATTTTGATCCGTCAAAAAATGTGGCTCTGGTGAATGGGGGCTACTTGCACTATATGGAAATTTAGAAATTCTTAAAAATTCTTCTTCTCTGAAACGACTGGTCAGAATTTTACTTAATAGCCAGTGGAGCAATACAGGGCCATCATGGCCCTCTTGTTTTCTTTGAACTCACATAATAAGGGCTAGGTCATTTGCAGAAAACTGAAATTACTGTTTTTAAACTAAGAAAAAAGGCAACTTTGTTCACCAGCAAAACATAATATTTTAGACTCATGAAATTATATATTTTTAGACTCGTATTTTCCATTGTTTAAAAGTATTGTGGGAAAGAAAGGCAAGTGCTTAAAATCAACAAGTTAGTGAAATTGTTTGAGAAAAGCTCCTTGCTACAGTGTAAAGAAACAATGGTAAATGGTGGGTAAATGTGTGTGATAACATTATATAGAATAAATATATGCGATAAAGGGATATAGAATAGCAGGGATTTTAGGAGCTGAGAGGGCCAAGCTATAACCATTACCAAACGACCTTGGACTTTAATAATCCTGGGGAGAGAAGCTTTTGAAAACATTGTGGGAAAAGGAGTAATGCTTGTAACCAGTATTTTCTCCTTATGCCCTAAGATTTTCAAATGTCTTTCCTTAGTGTGGTTTAATGTTGGGATTGTTTGGTAAAGAGTTAAACATCAGTTAATATCCCAAGAGAAAAGAGTTTAGAGAAGAGTTGTACATGAATTTGTTATTTCTTGTACCATTTCTACCTGCAGTTACTGGCTGTTCAAATTCTTGCTGTTCATTGCATTATGTGCAGGTGCTTTCTTTTTACCTCAGGAATTCAGTATTTGTAAGTACCCTCTGTAACTCTTCACCAAGCATATGTTTAACTGTTTACTGGCCGACAAAACTTTGACTTGTCCAAATTTAAATGATGTGCAGGCAACAAAGTAAATGCCACTCATATGTTGAGAGTTATCTTGAGAAGGATAGAAAACTTCGTTGGAAAAGTAGATAATGCTGGTTACCAGCATTTTGAAACCAGCATTTTCTCCTTTTTCAATAATGTTTTCAAACAGCTTTTTACTCAGGGTTGTTGAAACACCTGATTGTAAGGTAAACGGTTGAATGACCAAAATGGAGAAAGCTTTTGTACTTATTGTTGAATTGGAGAAGATGCAGGTGACCAGGACTTTCCACTTTTCAAAAATTGTTTTCTACCTTTGCAAAGACAGTCTGTATCATTTAACCCTTTACCACATAATGCCAAATTTTAACGACCCTGAAGATGAAGACTTTTGAAAACATTGTTGGAAAAGGAGAAAATGCTGGTAACCAGCATTTTCTCCTTTTCCCACAATGTTTTCTACCCTATCAAAGACAAATTACATCATTTCAGCCAAATTTAAATTGACGTCTGCAAATGCTTTCAATTTGGACAAGTCTAAACTTTTCTCGTATGGTAAAGAGTTAAACCATATTTAAGTTCTTACAATACTGACATATCTCAGATTTTGTTGCCTGATAAAGAGTTAATTGAACATGCCAAGCAATTCATCACATTATTATGGATCCATAAAAACAGTTTTGTCAAACAACAGTCAGAATCATGAACTAACATGGTCCTTTGACATGCATAAAATTTTCAAATGGCAAAAATGTTTGACCTTTGTCAGCCTGCGCAAACTACGCAGGCTGACATGGGTCAATACTTTTGGCAAATGTATTTAACCTCGTTTCACAAAGCATGATCCTTATAATCATTGAAATGTGTACTGCAATTATCTGTCTTATAAAGCAAGCATCCTTCCTCCTCTTGCTATCTCTCCTTGTCTCTTTTATGCTTAGCTGCTTTTAGTTTGATCAAACTGTTTTCGAAGATTTATGATTCACATTGCTTTAGAATTCATCCGTCAATTTCTTCTAAACTATGTTTCTACAATGTTTATTTTGGAAAAATAAGCTGATAGCTTTGAAAGAGAGCTGTTCAAGACTTAAAGTACTAATTAAAGAAACTTTAGAAATACATAGATGATTGACAAAAATGTTGAAAATAGCATTCAGCACCAAACAAACAGCATGCTTATTTTCTGTGAATAGGTACTGAAAGGTTTTTTTTTTTTTCATTTTCTCAGCTGGAATTTCAAAACACCAAAACTACAAATAGTAGTTACTGAAATTATTTTACTGTTAACACTTGAATAATATATATCAATTAGTAGATGCATTATGATGCTTTAGGTAGATTTGCATACACATCAAAACACGGCCATTCCTCGAACATTTTACTCTGTTATTTAGTTATTTATCGGTTTATGAAATTCTACAGGGATATAAATTGAAAGCATATACAAATCACAAGGTAAATGTGGCTCTCTTATGGGGAATTTGTCATTGAAAGGATAGGAAAAATTGTGAGAAATGATGAAAATGCTGGTAACCAGCAGTTTGTCCTTTTCCAGATGTTGTTAAAAGCCCTTATCTCCAGGGTCATGAAAACAGGGGGTAGTTTTTTGAGTTAAAAAAAGTTTCTGTTTTGGCAAAATAATGATATATATGAATTCAATGTCTTGTTTCTTATGAATGAATCAAACTACACCATAAAGAGGCATTTATTACTCACTTATGGTGTTTTGGGTTTTGCATTCTCTGACAGTGTTGAATTTGAAAAAAAAAATGGTATAATCACAATTTACACTTTTTTTCTTTTGATTGATTGGTTGACGAATTTGAAAACCAATCATTTGCTTAACAAAATGAAAGAAAATGTAGACTTCTCTTTATTAACCCTTTACCCCACAATGCCGACTTTTGACGACCCTTGGAAAGAAGCCTTTTGAAAACATTGTAGGAAAAGGAGAAAATGCTGGTAACCAGCATTTTCTCCTTTTCCCACAATGTTTTCTACCCTATCAATTGCACCATTTGAGCCAAATTGTTGTCTGCAGTTTCTTTCAATTTGGACAAGGATAAAATTTTGTCCTCTGGTAAAGGGTTCAAGAAAAACATTTCCGCTGACAAAATAATTCTTGAAATAAAAGTAGCGCAATGGAATTTTTCTGTGAAAGGGTTGAACAATTTTGGGACAAGGGGAAAATGCCGTTTACCGGTATTTTCTCCTTTTTCAACAGTCCTTTCAAAAGTCTTTTCCAAAAGGGTTGTTAGAAACGTGTGATTGTGTGATAAAGGGTAATGTTAGGATGTGATATGGTTTGCCCTTTAACACTTACATGAAACCCCAAGATTAAACAACCTGGGCAGAGATGGCTTTCGAAAACATTATGGAAATAGGAGAAAATGCTAGTAATCAGTATTTTCTCCTTTTCTGAAAGTTTTCTTCTGTTTCCATAGACAAATCTCATAAATTTAGCCACATTTGACATATTGTCTGCAAATATTTTCAATTCCGACCAGTCTAAAATTTTGTTGTTTGGTACAGAGTTAAGCTCTTGCATACTGTGTCATACTGTTTTTATTTTGCTCTAGACTGGATGTATGTTGGAATGGTGGGTGGCTTTCTGTTTATACTTTTACAGCTGATATTATTGGTGGACTTTACACATGCATGGAATGCAAAATGGTAAAATTTTTGTTGTTGTTGTTGTTATTTTGATTTTTGTTTGTAAAGCACAAATACATTTGTAATATTGTTAGATAAGCAAAGTTTTTTTTAAAACCCTTAGCCTGTCAAATGCCATGCACTTTTATAGGTATTATTACAGGTCAATATATTAATGGATTGTGCTAGTGACTGAATAGATAGCAATGCATAGGTTGCAATGTCTGAAATTCATTGTAATGAAATGCAATCACTGATAGGTTGTTCAACAATCTATCCTTTGATAGCTGATGATGGCTTCAATCAATTTGTTTGGAAGAAGAAAATTATGGAGATGAAAAGTGAACAGACAAAAATGATTCTTTTTCTGATACTTTCATTACAGGCATATTTGATGAATGTTCCTAATATGTGTCATTTGGTCAGTTGAGACTTGATTCTTTGGTGCAGAAAAAAGGAAATCTTCTGCCCTGTTATTCGATGAAAATATATTTTGTCGTCAAGATTTTGTCATATTTTCAATTTCTGTTCTTGAGTTGCTGAAATATGTGACATAACAAGTGGCTTTTGTCGTCAAGATTGTGTCATATTTTCAATTTCTGTTCTTTAGTTTCTGAAATATGTGACATGATAAGTGTCTAAGTCATTAACTGTTGATTTACCAAATCGATTGCTATGTTGCATACATACGGAATATTATGCTGTAGTGACTTTCCTGGTGCTTGTATTCACTTTGAGGAGCGTGAGAAAATTTGGTATCGCGCGAGACCGAAGGTCGAGCGAGATGCCAAAATTTTCTCACGCTCCTCGAAGTGAATACAAGCACCAGGAAAGTCACTACAGCATAATATTCCTTTTATTATATACCTACACCTTTTCAATGACAAAATATTGCAAATTATTGACATTTCATTTGAAAACGGTGGGCAAAATAAAACAAATAATGGTGTAGTAGCCAGTAACTTCGTTTTTATGAATGGCAGATAAATATTACAGCATACAATTTTGACCAATGAACTTGCAAATGAATACATACGTATACCGCCCGTGAGTTACGTCATATTGATGTCATCATACCATATTTGGAACCGTATTCCACTGAGTGTAGATACAGATTTTTTTTCTGTCTTGTGTGACTTTATCCGCGTGCGACGGATGTATTTAACCTGGAAAACTTACAGGTATATAATAAAGTAGTTTCTCCTATACCCACAATATTTTCTATGTCTTCAAAGGTAAAAATCATCGTTTTGGCTACAATGAATTTGTTATCTGCAAATCCTTTCAATTATGGCAAGTCTAGGATATTATCATGTCTAAAAGAGTTGAGTCACTTTTTGTGATAGTTCTAGAAAACTCATTGCCAGACAAGAAAATCTCTGACCAGTCCAAATTGAAAGCATTTGCAGACCATAAATTAAGTGTGATTCAAACTGTTGATAATGTCTTTGAAAGGATAGGAAACATTATGGTAAAAGGAGAAAATGCTGCGTATAAGCATTTTCTCTTTTTCTCCACTATGTTTTCACACAGGATTTTGTCGTCAGGATTATGTTTGAACATAGCTTTCAGATTGTGCATTTGTTGTTGTTTATAGGGTTGGGTTACGATCTGAGACGGGGAAGAGGAATGCTTGTGGATATGCATGTAAGTGATTATGGCCTTTTCACTCATTAAAACACAAAATTTTTAACAAAAACAAAATTTTTAAACTCTTACAATTGTGCCTGGTTTTTTTTTTTTTTTATTTTTGTAAAGAAGCAATTGATAGAAACTAATGATTGTTATTTTCAGACAGTGTTCACTATTTTGGTGGAAAAAAACAGCAGTATTTGCGTGCTTATCAAGTGTTTCTTTTTAACTTACGATAAAATTTGGACTTGCCCAGAGATGACAAAAAAACTGTGATTCAAATACAGAAATTTGTCCAGAAAAGGACATAAAACAGGGAGGGCAAAGGAGAAAATGTTGATAATGATAACTGGTATTGTCTTCTTTTCCCACAATATTTTCAAGGGCTTTATTTTTCTGGGTCCTTGAAACTGGGGATTATTTGGTAAAGAGTTCAGGCAAGGCTTGATAGTTTCTTGTGCTCATGGAGGCATTAAGGCTTGCTTGTTTTTTGAGTTCATTGACTCTTAACCACACAATACCAACTTTAACTCTTTACCCAACGACATAATTTTACACTGGTCCAAATTAGAAGCATTAGAAGACGACAAAATTAAAGTGACTTAAAAATTGAAATTTGTTTCCGGAAGGGTAGAAAACATTGTGGGAAAAGGAGAAAATGCTGGTTACCAGCATTTTCTCCTTTTCCCACAATGTTTTCAGAAGACTTCTTCCTCATGGTCATGTAAACCAGGGATTGTTTGGTAAAGGGTTAAACAACCGTTATGGAAAAGGCATGGTTACCAGTATTACCAGCATTTTCTTACTTTCCCACAAGGTTTTCTACCCTATCATGAAATGAAATTTCATTTCATTAAGTGTTTACCAAACTACAACATTTTAGACTTTCAAATTGAAAGTATTTGCAAATGACATATTAAATTTGGCAAAAATTATGAGATTTGTGTAGAAAGAGTAGTAAAACACCGTGGGAAAAGAAAATGCTGGTTACCAAAAGTGTGTGGATTGTAGATTCAATATCAGGCAACATTTCTTTTATTTTTTTCATTAATTCTTTATCAGAATTAAGTTCAAATATTTTCTGAAGAAATGAACATCTAGTTGGTGAGAATCCTTGGACTTCAGAAAACGGTTTTACACTTTACCAAATGAAAATGTTTGGAATTGTCCATATCATAAACATTTGTAGATGGCAAAATTTGATATAATGTGGTGGTAATATAAGCATTTACCATTGACAGATGATAAAATATTATGGGAAATGGAGAAAATGCTGGTAACCAGCACTTTTTTCCTTTACCCACACTATTTGCAAAATCCATTATCTTCGTTGTAGTAAACATATTGGATTGTTTTGTGAAAGGTTAATGTGATGGTACTTACTATTTTTGCAGGCACTCTCTTGTGTGCTACACTGTTCTACATCGTTGCCATCGCAGGGGCCATAGTTTTGTTTTTCAACTACACAAGATATGAAGGCTGCATTACCAACAAGATTTTTATTGGAGTCAATGCGGGGCTTTGTGCAATACTTTCATTTTTCACTCTCTTGCCTGTTACTCAAAACTGTACGTTTATTGTATATGTTTTCTTCTTTTGTAGTTTAAATTTATTATTATAATTACTTTAACCCTTTACCGTACAATGCCGACTTTAAATGACCCTGGGAAAGAAGCCTTTTGAAAACATTGTAGGTAAAGGAGAAAATGCTGGTAACCAGCATTTTCTCCTTTCCCACAATGTTTTCTACCCTATCAAAGAAATGCATCATTTGAGCCACATGGAAATTGTCGTCTGCAAATGCTTTCAATTTGGACAAGGCTAAAATTTTGTCCCCTGGTAAAGGGTTAAAAGAATTAGCCAAGCCCAGTAGCGCAGTCAGTCACACATAGGACTTGCGACCAGGGGGTCACTGATTTGAATCCCCAACCTGACCAATTTCTTTTTGTGGATTTATGATAGTCATAGCCATAGAATTAATTCCTCTCTCACTGATGATTATTGTGTTGGTGGTGCTCTTGTGGGATAGCAGCCAGTTGCTTAAAAAGACTATTGTGGGTAGTACTAGTAAAAGGAATCTCCAGGAAAGCATGGCAGCCTGTATAGCTGAAATGATGTTGAAAACAGTGTTAAACACTTTACAAGCAACACAAATTACTGTAAATTTTATAAATTGGTTCATTACCACAGAGGCTACTTGTAATCAGAGAAAAAGAATATCATTTTCACTTATGAGCAAGAACTGCCAGCAGAGGTTTTTTTTTTTCTTGTAATTTAACTGATTTTACTTAATTCTTTGTCATATTTATCAAATAAGTGAACAGATTTTTTCTCTATTCATGAAAAGTTATATCCTTTTACTTAAAGGTAACCAAAATGCAGGACTGTTACAATCCTCAGTTATCTCCCTTTATGTTATATATTTGACTTGGTCTGCATTAACCAGTGAACCACCTGAAGAAAGTAAGTCAGCTGTCCTTAAACTTTTCACTCCTTCAGAAAAAGTTTTTGTTAGAAGTATTAAGTGTTAATTGACACAGTTTAAAACCTTTAATTGACTTTAATTGAAAGCAACTGTAGTATGACAAATTGGATATGAATGAAACAACCTAGTTAGTCTTTGGAAGAATAGAAAATATTGTGGGAAAAAGGAGAAAATTGTAGTTACAAGCAATATTTTCAAAGTTCTTTTTCCTCAGGGTTGTTAAGTATCAGGATTATTTGGTAAGGTTTAACCCTTATCCTGCTAGATAAATAAAATGAAACTTTCAAGCCGACTTAAAAATTCAAATTTTGCTATTTCAAAGGTGTTCTTTTGGGAAAGACATCTCCTTACCGGACAGTGCAGATCCAAGATCAGACTGCACATTCTGTGCAGTCTGATCTTGATCTACACTGTCCGCAAAAGGTCAGTGAGTCATGCTTAGCAGCCTAAGGGTTACGTGTACTTCATGTTAAATATCCATATTTTACGAGGATATTTTCAAAAGTCACTGCTGTACTTTTCAAGATTTTTTGAAACATGCATCCAAGTTAAGTTTCAAACTGTTATCTAATTGCCATCTCCTCCCTGGCCTCAAAATAAAGTGCTTGTCTCAAGAGCTTGAGGTCTTTGGTTTGAGCATGGCTAGGTATTTGCTAAAGACTATGCAGTCCTATGCAGAGACATTTCCTTTATGTGAGTAAGAAATCATTTTTTGTGAATTTGGGGATATTTGTCCAAACAGGATGAAACAAAATGGCTGTTTTGGAGTTGTGGTTCTGCTGATTACTTTTGTTTTCTTTTTTTTTTTTCAGTTTCATTCATTGAAACAGTACGGACCAGAGTTGCTAAGATAATTTCTTCTCCAGAAGAAGAGGATGACCTGCATGTAAGTAATCAAATGTTTCTGTTTGCCCTGATAGTAAAATTAGGTCAAATTTCAACTGAAAAGAGAGATTGCCATATTGTTGTCTATATCACCATTGTTGTTGTAAAAAAATTGACATCATTACTGAAGGTATTTACTTCAAAACAAGTGATCTTGATCAATTCATACAAAAACTAAAAATGTAAGAGGTAAAAAAATGGAAAAAGAAGCCAGGTTACTTCAATAAAGAATTATTTCAGTACCTCTTTTGCAGTCTGATCTTTTATCTGCTTATTTGGTCAAGTCTGTAAGACAACAATCTTTCAATATTTCTCTAGATTGCATTTTTCTCTAGAAAGCAAGTTAATATATTGCATGCTGAAAAAATTAAATTGCCACATGTAACTAAGCAGAACTTCAACAAGAATTGCATATTAGCTTTGCACTGGGAAAAAGGGGGTTTAATGCATTTCCTTGATGCATAATACTAAAGTAAGTTGTCGCATAATTTTGGATCCATAAAATCCAGTTTGGTTAGCAACCCACTGAATAATGAAGTAGATTGGTCTCTTGACATGCAGAAAAGTGACCAATAGCAAAAGGTATTGCCCCAGGTCAGCCTGCCCAGGCTGACCTGGGGCAATACTTTTGCAGGTGCATTAAACCCCCTTCTTTCAGAGCAGGACTCATAATTACACTTGATTGTTTACACTGACACTCTTAACCCCTTACCACATAATCCCGACTTTTAACGACCTTGAGGAAGAAGCCTATTGAAAACATTGTGGGAATAGGAGAAACTGCTGGTAACCAGCATTTTCTCCTTTTCCCACAGTGTTTTCTACTCTTCCCAAAACAAATCTCAATTTTTCAGTTACATTTATTTTGTTGTCTGCAAATGCTGTCAAGTTAGACTAGTCTAAATTTTTTTCGTTTGGTAAAGAGTTAAATAGCCCAATTTTCACACTTGATGAAGATTTGATATTGCCATTTAAGGTGATGACCTGATGAATTTAAACCCATCCTAAGATATTAAATCAACAAAAACTGAAATAAAAGGTTCAGATGCCAAAAACCCTTAAAGGTTTTAATATATTATAGATTGGGTTGGCCAGTGGTCCAGGTGAAAAAATGCTAGAAACAAGAACAAACATAACACAGATATGTCGACCAAGCCATGTAGATCCACAAACAGAAATGCTGGCTGCATACGCTGGGCTTTTGATTATGTTAGTGATGGCGATTTATTCAAGGTAAGTATACGATTTGTGAATCATAGTTATAGTTCTGAGCGTCTTATGTTAGATTCATCCTTATAAGAGAATCTTAAATTTCAGCTCTTAATTACGCTGCAGAGTAATGATTTAACCCTTTGCCAATGATTCCATGTTTTAACAACCCTGCAAAAGAAGGCTGTTAAAACATTGTAGGATAAAGAAAAAATGGTGGTAACCAGCATTTTCTCATGGTAACCAGCATTTTCTCATTTTACTACAATTTTTCCTACCCTTTTCAAAACTAGTCAGATCATTTGAATCATAATTGATTTCTTATTTTCCAAAGCTTTGGATTTGAACCAGTCAAACACTTTATCACTTGGTCAAGAGTTAATGAATTTCATGAATGGTAAACAGATGTACTTTTCAATTGGGCAAAGTTTTTTCCCTTCCTAAATTAATTTAGGAGTATTTAGTTTTCTGCACGAAATTGTCAATTGTCTGCATGTCCAAGGACCATTCTACCTTGTGATTCAGTCTGTTGTTTGGCAAAATTGATTTTATGGATCCATTACTATAAAATAACATGCCTAGTATAATGCATCATGAAGATGCATTAAATGCCCTTTTGCCGGAGCCCTGCTCAAACTAATTACCCTTTGATTTATATCTTCCTTCCTTACTGCATAGCTTCTTCGCATATAAAATCAATACTGGACACTGCGTTGGAGAGAATTCTCTTTATCTCAGTGGTTAAGGTCTTGGTCTTTTAAACCTCGAAAAACAAGGATCTTTTCCACACGGGGTTGAATCCTGCCAGGTGCGGTTTGTATATCAGCTATGCATTTGTTGTGAACTTTCATGTTCGTAACACTTTACAGAACAAGTATGTCTTTAAGGTGCTCTCTATTTATTTTGTTGAAATGTACATCTTTTTATAATAATAATAATATCTTAGCATTCCCTTACCTGTTTCTTCATCCTACCTATCTCTTAAGATTTTTAATTTTTTATACAGTCTTCAAAGCTCAGTTGATGATGAAAAAATAGGAATAAGGAGAACGTCAGAAACAGTACGTACTAAATTTTACTCTTGACTGTATTTGCATTGATTTTAGTCATTTTTACCTTATTTTTATATTGTTTTATATTGCATCCTGATGAAACATTATTGATATACAACATATACCAGTATCTCACACCTTAATGTTGCAGACCAAAGGCCGGAAGGTTTTCTATAGCATAAAGTGGTCTGTATCCTTGATTTTCTAGCATCAGTCTGTGTTTAGGATCTCCAGCCTAGTACTAGAAAATAAAGGAAATGTAACAGTCAATAAACTAATTTAAAGACGGTTGAAAGTAGCTTGAAATGCTGTTTAATTAGTCAAATGGCTGTAGGTCTGGTGGCTTTGGTATGAGTAATAAATTACTAAATGATTACAGTAAAGTTTCAGGTGTTTGTTTTGACCATGCCCTACCTCATCTAATTTATGCTGATTTTTTATTTTATAAAATTCATGCACATATTTTATTCCTAATTAAGCAAATGATTTTATCTCCTGACTTCAATTTTATGTAGAAGTGTGTTCATCAACTGTTCAAAGTCCTTGATGATGCTAAAAAGACAGTCTTAAGCATTTGTAAATGAACAATGTCTAATTTCTTGTCAGTTTTCATGTCTATCTATTCATGGTATCAGTTTTTTCCATGTCGCTTTGCCACAAATTAAAAACAAGTTTCATCACGTCCTTTCCCTTCTTGTTATGATGACTTCATATTTAAGGTTTGCATGAATATCATTGGTTTGTTTGCAAGTCAAAAAAATTTACCAGACTTTGACGCCAACTGGTTAACTCTTTCAGTGCCAAATAAATAAACTCAACCTCTTTTGACGGCTCTAAGTACAGTCCATTGAAACTTGCAAAGATTTTGATTGTATAGGCTTGAGTAAACAAACGGATGGTATAGATCAAAGATCAGACTGCACGTTTTGTGCAGTCTGATCTTGATCTATACCATCTGCAAAAGTCACCGTTTTTTCCTATGGCTCTGAAAGGCTTAATGTCATTTTTAATGGGTGTATTGATATCACGGTTGGTTTTTGTTGTGTAGTCTTTGGTAGTGAGAAAAGCACTGTAGTTTCACAGAACTGCTTGTGAGCATTTAGATGTATGGACACCAAAATAACTTTTTCTCATATATTCCTGAGATATCTGAAAACACACATTGTGTTGTTGTTTGTCTTTTAACCTTTATGCTGCTGAGTACCTAAAATGAAATTTTCAATTCGATAGTAAAAACCCAAATATTGCTATTTTAAAGTTATCTTTTGGGGAATATTATCTCCTTATCGGACAGTGTAGATCCAAGATCAGACTGCACGTTCTGTGCAGTCTGATCTTGATCTACAGTGTCCGCAAAAGGTCAGTGAGTCACGCTTAGCAGCCAAAGGGTTAAAATATGTCTGACATCTGTCCCTCTTTCATTCTTTTGATTGTTTTCAAAACTTTTCTAACTACATTTTGCTTAATTTAATGATATTTCGGTAAAACACCTGTGTCCAAGGAACTTAAATCTATATATATTTCCCAATTTTTTCTGGAATATTGCAAGCACATAATTGTTATATCTTACCTTCTGCTGTTTTCTCACATTAAGAATTTATAGCTTATAACTTTCCTGTGGGGTGAATGCAAAGAGAGAGATTTTAAGATTTTTGAGAACTTACAAAAAATATACAGAATAAAAGGAATATTAACATGGCTTTTTGCCAAGAACATATAAAATCAAAATATATACATTTACAGAAAATAATCCTCTTAATATGATGTTCTTTGAATACTTTGAAAAAAAGATGACAAATTCTGTTCTATTGCTAGGGGAACTATACTTATATTGCTGATCTTGAACTGAATGTGTCATATTTCCACAGACATATAGATAATTTGAGCACTGTGATAATTTGAACAATTTGCTTGTTGAATGTTCCCTTTTAGACTTTGAGTTATTGAGTTTTTATGGTATGTTATCCTAAACCGGTTTATCTTTCAAACTAAAGTAATGTATAATTTTTCTGGAAAAGCTGTAGGTGAAAGTGAAGAATCTGTTATAATTGCACCCTTTACTTTCAGACAGACAATTCATATGACTGTTGCTGTTGTTGCAAAACAAGGCAGAGTAAGTAGCCACATTTACTTGAGAGAGATGTATTATGATTTAGTATGATGAATCAGATCTTCTTTTGAAAAAGATTCTACCAATGGTAATTGTTGTTTTGATGATGGTATGCAGAAAAGCAGCCAGTGGCTTGGGAAGAAAGTTGTGTGAAGTACTAGTAAAATGGCAAAGTCATCCTGTATCTATCTTTATGAGACTGAAAATGTTGTCATTACATACAACCGCCATTGTAAGCACAGCTTATGTGGTGATTATGTGGGAAAGTACTAAAACTGTTTCTATGAAATAGGTGAACTAATGATGATGTGATAATGGGAAACACGCATTTGAGGGGTGCTGTGGCAAAAGGGGACTTAATGCATCTTCATCATGCATTATACCAGGCAAGTTACCCCATAATTGTGGTTCCATAAAATCAATCTTGCCTAAGAACCAACTGAATCATGAAGTAGACAGGTCCTTGGACATGCTTAAAATTGACAAATATCAAAGTTTTGACACAGGTCAGCCTTCACGGACCACACAGGCTGACCTAGGTTGATACTTTTTGCAGATGCAGTGAACCTCCTTTTCATATGCTTGTACTTTTTCTACAGGGCATAACCCATCAGAAGTGGGTGGTCAGCAAGTCATCTACAATGAAGCAGATGGTGTGAAATACAGCTATAGCTTCTTCCACTTTATTTTCTGTTTGGCCAGTCTCTATGTTATGATGCAACTGACTAACTGGTACAGGTAAGTGGTTACATCTATTTGTTGATTTGATGTTTATATACTAGTTTTAATTTCATTTCAGCCATTGAGCCTATTTCTTTATTCTAAGTTGCTATACTAGTTCAAAAACTAGCAGTCTTGTCATAGCCACCGGGTGCTTTTAAACCTTTACCATATAATCCCGACTCTTAACGCCCCTGAGAAGGAAAGCTGTTGAAAACATGGTAGGAAAAAGAGAAAATGCTGGTAACCAGCATTTTCTCCTTTTACCACCATGTTTTCTACCCTTTCCAAGTGGAATTTTTGGAGTTTTAGAGTCACATTTATTTTGCCGTTTGCAAATGCCTTTTATTTGGACAAATTTTAAATTTGTGTAGTTTGCTAAAAGGTGATACTTGAACAAAGTCAGGGTGGAGACAGTAATGTGATGTGAGACTGTTAAACTCTGACATCCTAGAATTGTAAGGGGTCCTGTGTGGCTTAGTGGTAAAGTGAAGGACTCGTGACCTTGAGGCCCCAGGTTTGAGCCTCACCGGACCCACTGGGCTTTTCAAATATCAAAGTTTTGACACAGGTCAGGTATCACGGGGAGTGTCCTTGGGTAAGACACTTCAGAGCCTAGCCTAGCACTGGTGAAACCCAAGAAATACATGAATATGTGAGCTGTCACCATGATATGAACGAAATAATGTTGAAAGAGGCGTAAAACACTATTTAATCAATTAACCAAGAAATTGTATTTAAATGTAACTTAACTTTGTGTCTCTAATAGAATGTTTAACTTCTATAGTCACTGAAAATTATTGCAGAGTTTTATTGTAAATAAACTTAGCAACCATCAGTTAGAGTTAACATAGCTATTATCTCACTTAATTTGAAATATACAAGAAAAGCAAAATGATGGTCTATCACAAAGGTAAAAGAATATTTAATGTTTAACATATAAATCAAACTTCATTTGTTTGCTTTGGTTTCATCTGTATCTCTTAGCACTGTTTTCAATCTTACAGATAACTTAATACTGAAAACAGTGTTTATGATAGAAATTTAAATTTTTGCTGGGACATGGTTTTCTAAGTGAATGATCAGCATTTGTTACCCTTCTTTTTACATTAATGTTGGGAATGCAAATGGATTAAATTTCTATCATATCAGAGAACTTAAGTATGTTTGTTCCAATTTAAAATTTGTCATCTGCAGATGTTTTGAATATGGATGAGTCCAAAATATGTTGTGTGGGAAAGTGTTAACCTATTACCAAACAATGCTGTGTTTAAACAACCCTAGGGAATAAAACTTTGAAAACGTAGGAAAAGGAGAAAATGCTGGTATCCAGCATTTTCTCCTTTTCCCACAACATTTTCTGCCCCATGGAAAACAGAAATCATCATTTAAGTGATATTTACTTTGTAGTCTGCAAATGTTTTCAGTTAGGACCAGTCCAAATTTTTGTTGTCTGGTAAAGAGTCAGATTACAAAATTACACAACTGATTGTTTTTAAATTGTTCCCTGTATCTATTCTTGTACCTAACAGACCTGCAGAGTCTGACATCAACAGATTTGGGCTGAACTGGGCAGCTGTATGGGTGAAAATGGCCTCCAGCTGGGCTTGTGTAGCAATATACCTGTGGACGTTATTTTTGCCACAGTTTTGGTGTGGGAGAGACACCTCGTACCGTCAGAAGAACAAAGAGGAGGAGGAAGTGGAGACTTTGAATGCACCGGAGGTTGTGGCTTCAAGGGAATCTGTAGTGTAGATCAGCAGCAATATTTACTTAAAGATTTTTGAATATTGTTTCTTAGCTGATCAGAAATCTTACAAATTGGAGTTGGAATTGAAAATGGTTGGTGAATAGAGGTAGTGGCCCCGAGAGAGGCTGTATTGTAGATCTGGGACAATAATGACCATTCATTCTAAATATTGTTCTTATTCAATTTCTGGAACAAACAATCTGGTAACAGTTAGCTAGTATTAAGTCTTTATTGAACAATCTTGTGTTTTCAAGACCCTGAGGGGGAGGCTTTTTGAAAATTGTGGGAAAAGGAGAAAATGCTGGTAACCAGCATTTTCTCCTTTACCCACAATGTTTTCTACCCTGTCCAAAATCTTAAGTTCATTGTACGTGTACCACTTTCAGATTTGGTGTCTGCAAGATGTTTTCAGTTTCAAAGGGTCTTAAATTTGTTGTTTTGGAAAGGTTTAAATTATAATTTGAAATAAAAAGAAACTGTTGTTTATGATTTCACTGGAGGTAGGGCTACATGAGTTGTGGTTCTTTTTGTAAGAAAATGAGTTTATACGTAGGACAAGAGATGTTGTAAATTGAACATGTTCCTGTCATAGAGAGTTTGCTTTCATTTGCTGACCTCTGCATGAATTTGCAAAATATCTGTTTATTTGTATGCTAAAACAGGCCAGATATTTAGCATCCATTTTGACATATACCAGTACATGTTTAAATTAAAGAGGCCCTTTTACTCATTTTCAGCCAGTTTTAACTCATTTTGTCTCTATTTTATCAAACTATAGTTGTTCTTTTATCTTCATGCCAAATATTGCGCCTGACGGTTGCAAGGTTGCTTAGATTACGGTCGATAGAAAATGCATTTCGCTGAGTTGCGGCCTTCCATGTAAACAGACTCGTCGTTTCTGGTTTTTGAATTGAAGATTTTCGATATATCCGTTATACACTCGGGTAGATTCGTATGATGATCATGCATTCTGTCACGTGACTATATTTGACCTTCGCCCTGCGTCTAATGAGGTAAACAAAGGAAAATGGAGGCTTCTCTGTTGCAGCCTCGGTTTTCAGACGGAGGTCGCAGCCTATATGCAAATTACACCGTATCCAACTCTAGGCGGAAACCAACGATAAATTTCCGTGACGTACCGCCATTGTTTACAGCTTCGATCGTCAGCCAGTTTTCTTCTGACCAATGTTCGGTTTCTAATACAAATTTCCATGTTTCTTTTTTTCAATTACACCATATATGTCAGTAATTTATCTATGTTTACACAATGGGCTGATTTCTGTACCATTCTAAATTGTTTGAAATTTAACAGCGTTTTTGCTCACCAGCTGTAGACGGGCATCTTTAAGGTAATCATAGTGAAATATTTTTTACAGCAATTTAGGATGCTTGTAATAGCTATGTTATTTTTTGTTAAGACTGCATGGAACATAAAGTGTATTTCAAACCTGTTTTCTCTCATATTTAGTTGGGTATCAAGCTGCTTTAGCATAAACATATATACAATGATATATAGCAGAATTGTCGTATTAATGATGTTTTTATCCTTTAGGTGCCAATGATTCTTAAAAGCAGTTAGATTCAGTTGGTAATTTGTTAAGTATGAATGCATATGGAAATATTCTTTTTTTGCCATCTAATAATTGTTAGTGGAAATTTTTTAATTTTTGTTGTCTATGTTTCTGCCTAGACATTTTAATAAAACCCCAATTTTAAGTTTATGTGACTTAAGGTTTATTGAAATATTCACTTTAAGAATATGTGACTTTTAGGTGTAAAAAGATAAGGAAATAACCTATCTGGTTTTACCTTTTTCCACAGACTGGCAATTGCTGACAAACTAAAGTGTTTTTGTCAGAAATTAGCAAACTGGAAAATTGTTTTTTTTTTTTTTGGTGTCAGACATTTCTGATGTTGATACATGGCAGTTTCTATTAAGTGACTTTTTTTCATGGAAAGCAAAGGTGTCTTGTAGAATTTCACTTTGTGCCCAATTGAGTGAAGCACTGTTAAAATATACTAAAGTGTTTTTGTCAGAAATTAGCAAACCAAAAAATTGTTTTTTTTTGTGTCAAACATTTCTGCATGACTGATGTTGATACATGGCATTTTGTATTAACTGACTTTTTTTCGTGGAAAGCAAAGGTATCTCGTAGAATTTCACTTTGTGCCCAATTGAGTGAAGCACTGTTGAAATATACATAATGTACCTCTGAAAGAGTTTTTCAACTTTGTGCAATTCTGAAAGGCATTGTTTATACATGTACTTATGGTAATTTGTGAAATGTAAAGGAATTGTATAAACTCTAATTTTTTTATTTTTTTATTTTCTTATTATTGATTAAGTGTTAGTCTAATTTCTGTTAATTGTAATACTTTGTAATATTTTAGGTTGTAAAAAAGCTGTTTATTCTTCAGTGGCATGGCTTTCAAGCTTGTCTGAGTATTAACTGTTTAACCCTCTCCCAAACAAACCCCGTGTTTTTATGTGTCTGCAGTACAAGTCTTTTGAAAACACTGTGGGAAAAGGAGAAATTGCTCGTATTGAGCATTTTCTCCTTTTCCCACCATGTTTTCTGTCGTATTAGACAACTTTCTACCACTTTTATTAAATTTAACATTGTCTTCTGCAAACTCTTTCAGTTTGGAAGAGACAAAAATTTGTCATTTGGGAAAGTGTTAAAATACTTAGTTATGCTGTTCATTTGCTTGTGTAATAGTGTATATTTAAAATCTACACATTGCAGTTCATACATTTGAATATCGTATATATGGCAACTTGGTTAGTCATCATTGTTCAATTCATCATTGTAGATGATTTTTACTTTTTCTTTTTTATTTGAAAAAAGTGCCGTTATCCTCAGTACCTGTAAATTTTCAGACATTCTTTGTCTGCTGTAAAGTACTTATTCATTTCAAGTGCTTCCTGACTTTGAGCAAGATTTATATTATTTCTTCAGTTATGGTACATTTGATTAGTATTGTGACTTAATTTGTACATATGCATGCAGGGTCTAAGTTTGTTTCCTAATCAGTTTTGGGTCTTTTTGTAATTGTCTTTATGCTTCCATGGATATCTATAGTCACAAATGCTTCAAAATCAGGGTATTTTTTCTCAGGATAAAGAAGTTTATAGTTAAAAATGGTTTGATTATTACGAATTAGGGTTATGTGCCTTTTCTAGAACTTTGATAAGATTTTTGAATACCATGCTCAATATATCAATTTCATTGGTTAGAAAATCATTTTTTCCATTATATAATTACTTAATATCTCTTTAGGTATGATTAAACTTGCATGTAAATTTTCAAGTCTTCCAAATTGATATCACTTTTATCATGTTAATGTAAAGATGGCATTCATACAGATATTTGGTGAAAGATATCATTGTTCCACTCTTTACCACACAACTGAACTGTACGAGGGTTGTTCGATATGTAATGTGTATTGTACGATATCTCAAAAGCATTCGACTCAAATAGTGAAATGAACATTACATCCCTTCAAACTATTCTCCGCGGTTTGAAATACATAATTTCAATCTCTGAATCCGTTTCTGAAATGTGTCACGGTACGCTGATTTAGGTAGACCTCTGAGGCACTGACTGATGGCTGAGCCAAGGGCTTGTCGGGACTTGTAACGACGACCAGATAAGAACTTTTTAAGTTTTGGAAAAAGGAAAAAGTCGCATGGGGCTAGATCTGGAGAGTATGGTGGGTGTGGCAAGACGGTAACCTTGTCCGACTTCAAAAATTGCTTCACAAGCTCAGATGTATGTGATGGAGCATTATCATGAAGTAGACGAACATGCCTAAATCCTGACCTAGGGCGTCGTTTAACATAATATTTCTTCACCTTTTTTAGTATAACATCTCGGTAATACCGACCTGTAACAGTTTTGCCCTTCGGCACCGGAATTTGTACGGCTATACCATCACATGAGAAGAATATGCAATAAAGAACCTTCTTTGTGCTTGTGCTTCTTTTGGCAACTACAGGCCTTCTACCGTGTTAAGTTAGCAATATTTTGTTTCCAATTTTTCTTACTGGTTTGAAATAGTGAACCCATGTTTTGTCACCAGTAACAATGTTTGCAAATTGTCTTTGATTGAATTTGGGAAACATTTTGAGCAATTGCTTAGCGGTTTGTACTCATACCCGTTTTTGGTCATCTGTCAATATATGCGGTATCCATCTGGCAGAAATCTTTCGTACTTTCAAAATACGCTTCAAAATGAAATGCACCTGCGATAGCGATATGCCAACAGCATTGGCAATATCACGAATCGTGTATCTGCCATCACTTTCAAGTATTTCCCTGACTTTTGAGACATTTGCCTTGCCTGTTAAAGTCACAGGTCGGCCAGATTTTGCTGCATCTTTGACAGACTCTGTGCCAGTCAGAAATTTCTTTCTCCATCTACGAACTGTCTCATAAGATACCTTATCAGACCCATAAACTTCCCCCCAATTCAGTAAAAATCTGCATTACCGAATGACCCAGTTTTGTGCGAACTTTTATATAAGCTCTAATTTCTTCAATATTCTTAATCTGTTTCCCAACCATTTTTACAACAGTGGTCAACGACTAGCTCTATTGAAATGACTATAAGTTTAAAACTATGTGGAGCTGAAGGCTCGTGTTTATACCGTTGGAAAGGTATTGAATAGAGTTATTCAAGCCTATCATCATCCACGAAATCGTGCAAAGCGTTATCGCGCTGTGGTACAATACACATTACATATCGAACAGCCCTTGTACACTTGTTTTTGCAGACAACAAATTGAAGATGGCGCAAATAGTGGAATTGATCCTGTTATTCTTTACCACACGAATAAATTTTAGAACCAACCAAATTCAAAGCATTTGCAGACAACAGATTAAATGTTGACTGAAAGATAAGATTTGTCTGTGATAGAAAAGAAAACACTGCGGGAAAAGGAGAAAATGCTATTTACCAGCATTTTCTCCTTTTCCCATAATGTTTTCAAAAGTCAGGATTGTTTGGTAAAATGATAAAGAGTAAAAAACATTAAAGAAAAAGGAAAAAAATGCTGGTTCTCTTTCCACAATGTTTTCAAAAGCCTTCTTACTGAGGGTTTTTCTAGAACACATGATTGTTTAGTGATGAGTTACAATAGTAAGTAGTTCATCATGATACATGTAATTTAAAGTCTACTTTGCTGTAATTTTGCCACTGTATACATACACACATATATATATATATGTAAATGAAAATGTTCCTATTTTTATATATCAACTTTCTACCAAACGTCAAAATTTTGGACACAACCAGTTTTTTAAAGCATATGCAGATGACAACATAAACCTAGCTTAACTCTTTACCAAACAACAAAATTTTAGACTGGTCCAAATTGAGAGCATTTGCAGACGACAAATTAAATGTGGCAGAAATACTGGGATTTGTCTGTAAAAGGTTAGAAAACATTGTGGGAAAAGGAGAAAATGCAGGTTACCAGCATTTTCTTCTTTTCCCCCAATGTTTTCAAAAGGCTTCTTTCTCAAGGTCGTTAAAAGTCGGGATTGTGTGGTAAAGGGTGAAATGATAATTCCAGTCTTCTATACAATAGAAAATATTGTGGGAAAAGGAGAAAATGTTTATTATCAGCTTAAAATGCCAGTTCCCCACAATATTTTCAAAAGCCTTCTTCCTCAGGGTTGTTAAAAAACAGCATTGTGTGTTTAAGGCCTAAGAATGTTGTTTGAAACAGCCACAGCCTTAGATGGGAAGGAAACAGCATCAAGAGATATACATGTATTGTTTGGTAAAATACAAAAATGGTGCAAAAATCAAGTAAATCAGGACTTTGAAAATTAGGATACTGTAAAATGTCTATATCAATTGCAGTACTGATGACAAAAAGATTGGTGCCCATTACATAGAAAGTCACACTTTTTTTCGGGCTTCCACAGAATTTGAACCATGTGCATTTATCAACAATTCTTCATTGATTGGTTCAAAATTTGACATTGTAAATACTTTGAAAGCTTCATCACTTATTGGAAACTGTTTATACTATTCCTCTTTTATAAGTTATATACAAGAATTAGATACCACAACTGTATGATTGTCATCATGTATCAGTTCACTGTCTCATTCAGGTAAATATTCCATATCATTGTCAAACAGTTCTTTCAGCCTGTTCATATTGTCTCCATATCGCTTTCTTTCAAACCTAGGTGTCGGAAGTAATCCTCGATGATACCAAATTAAATTTCTTTTCTGTCTATTTTATTGGGTAGTAGACAATGTATCGACATCATGCTGCCCAAAAAGCATGCTATTTCTTGTCTGTGACCCGTTTTTGCTCACCTAAGTGTCGATTTTTAAACTTATTAGTTTTTGTTGTTATTAAAAAAGTCTTCATTCCCAATCAGTGGGCCGAGCCCCGGTAGCTCAGTCGGTAGCGTACAGGACTTGAGTTCGATCCGCGGCTCGGCCAATTTCCTTCCGAGGATTGATGATAGTCATTGCGACAGGATTCATTCCTCTCCCACCGCTGACCATTGTTTCGATGATGGTTATGTGGGAAAGCAGCCAGTGGCTTGGAAAGAAAATTGTGCGGAGTACTGGTAAAAGAGACTCCAGGAAAGCATGGATAGGTGCACTGGCTGCCGCGATATAACTGAAATAATGTTGAAAACGGTGTTAAACACCATACAATCAATCAATCAACCAATCATTTTTATGTCAGCTGTTTTTGAAGAAAACGTCAAGGTATTGTTGTAGCCCTGAAGTTGTCATTGTCCGCGTCTTTGTTGTTATCATCATACAAAAAACTTTGACATTTTGTAATATCTGTCTTATTTCTGAAGATATTAACTTCAAACTCTCAAGCCCAGCCCGGATAGCTCAGTCGGTAGTGTACAGGACTTGAGAACAGGGGTTCCTGGGTTTGATCCCCGGCTCGGCCAATTTCTTTCCGTGGATTGATGATAGTCATTGCAACACGTTTCATTCCTCTCTCCCTGCTGACTGTTATTTCGACGATGGTTATACAGGAAAGCAGCCAGTGGCTTGGAAAGAATATTGTGAGGAATACTGGTAAAAGAAACTCCAGGAAAGCATGGATAGGTGCACTGGCCGCCGCGGTTTAACTGAAATAACGTTGAAAACAGCGTTAAACAGCATACAATCAGTCAATCAATCAAACCCGGACAAGTTGTTAACTATCAAAAGGGGAACCTATACAACAAGGGCAGTTAGCTATCAAAGTATTTTTAACACAGTTTGACTACTTTTTAACTATCTAAACTGAAACCCATACATCAGGGTCAAGTAACCATCAAAATGCTTTTTACACAGTTATGTGCCCTTTATAGACTTAAAATTTTCACTGAAAATCATTTTTTTTTTTCTAAAAGCAACTGCAGCTGCAGGTGGCACTCTTGTTGAAAACTCTTTCACAATGAATAAAAGGAAGATAAATACACCATGGATGTTAATGATACCGTTTGGTTGCTGTTATTAAAAGCTGACTAAACATTAATAAGGAAGATAATCATATTTGTAAATAAATTGAGTAGATATAAGTTTAATTGAATGGAATGAAATGGCAATTGGGAAGGTTTTTGTCTTTCTATACGAGTAACTGTCATTTCTTGCCAGTCAGCTGTCTTCCATTTTTGAATCAATCAAAGTCAGTTTATCATGTCGTCATTCATGCCCTGTTGTTTCAAATGTTTTTCATACAACACTAGATTTACATTGTCAGATATTGTAACCTATATTATCATTTCTTGAATTTTTTTTCTACATTCTACCCACAAGTGTTTTGCCCTTTTTCTACAAAGCATATCTAATATTAATAATTCCTAAAACATAAAACTATATGGCCTGCAATACGCAAAAAGGGGCATTCGGAAATTTGTGTAAAGTGACGTCTCGGATCAGCCTGTGCAGTCCGCGCAGGCTTATCCAAAATGACACTTTCCTTTTCTATGTAATTTTCTGTTTAACACAAGTCTATTGTAGCACAAAATCTAATGTAGTCGTAAAGTGCCGTCTCGGATTAGCCTGCGCGGACTGCGCAGGCTGATCTGAGACGACACTTTGCGCAAATGTCTGAATGCCCCTTTTTGCGTGTTGCAAGCCGTATAAGGTTATATCTACTGATAAGCCATTTTGTGGATACATTTATATTACATGTATTTCAGCAGAATTGGTATGATGATATATACAAAGTTAAAATTTTGATTAATTTGTATATAAGTAATTACTACTTTGGTATAAGCTGAAAAAGTAATTTTTTTAGCAATAATTTGTCTTTGATCTCTGGTTATGGTTCAGAACAGACACAGATTTACAGTGATATAACTTGAAGGAATTATTTGATCATGTCAAATTTATGTTAAGCCTTTTACATTTTGTTTTTCATTTATCAACTGTACTTGAATTATCTATAATATTGATATGTAAGTATATATATTTACAAAGATAGAAAATGTGAAAATTGTATGTTTATCTGTGTTTTTTGTTGTATACAGCATCTTATTGTATTTTGTCATACATATGGATATATGACTTAGTAAAGGGACGTGTCATAATGTGATTATGCGAACCTTCAACGAAGTGGGGGTATATTGCTTTGCTAATGTCGGTCCGTCGGTGCGTCGGTAGACTTTACCTTGTCTGGATGATAACTAGACACAGAATTGACCTAGGTTCGTCAAATTTGGCACAGACATGCGTCTCGGAGTGTAGATGATCCCTATTGATTTTGAGGTCAATCGGTCAAAGGTCAAGGTCACAGTGACCGTCAACATGTTGATATATAGACCAAACCTTGTCCGGATGATAACTAGACACAGAATTGACCTAGGTTCGTCAAATTTGGCACAGACATGCATCTTGGAGTGTAGATGATCCCTATTGATTTTGAGGTCAATTGGAGAAGGTCAAGGTCACGGTGACCGTCAACATGTTGATATATAGACCAAACCTTGTCCGGATGATAACTAGACACAGAATTGACCTAGGTTCGTCAAATTTGGCACAGACATGCGTCTCGGAGTGTAGATGATCCCTATTGATTTTGAGGTCAATCGGTCAAAGGTCAAGGTCACAGTGACCGTCAACATGTTGATATATAGACCAAACCTTGTTCGGATGATAACTAGACACAGAATTGACCTAGGTTCGTCAATTTGGCACAGATATTCATCTTGGAGTGTAGATGATCCCTATCGATTTTGAGGTCAATCGGTCAAAGGTCAAGGTCACAGTGACCGTCAACATGTTGATATATAGACCAAACCTTGTCCGGATGATAACTAGACACAGAATTGACCTAGGTTCGTCAAATTTGGCACAGACGTGCTTCTCAGAGTGTAGATGATCCCTATTGATTTTGAGGTCAATCGGTCAAAGGTCAAGGTCACAGTGACCGTCAACATGTTGATATATAGACCAAACCTTGTCCGGATGATAACTAGACACAGAATTGACCTAGGTTCGTCAAATTTGGCACAGACATGCTTCTGGGAGTGTAGATGATCCCTATTGATTTTGAGGTCAATCGGTCAAAGGTCAAGGTCACAGTGACCGTCAACATGTTGATATATAGACCAAACCTTGTCCGGATGATAACTAGACACAGAATTGACCTAGGTTCGTCAAATTTGGCACAGACATGCTTCTCGGAGTGTAGATGATCTCTATTGATTTTGAGGTCAATCGGTCAAAGGTCAAGGTCACAGTGACCGTCAACATGTTGATATATAGACCAAACCTTGTCCGGATGATAACTAGATACAGAATTGACCTAGGTTCGTCAAATTTGGCACAGACATGCGTCTCGGAGTGTAGATGATCCCTATCGATTTTGAGATAAATCAATCAAAGGTCAAGGTCACAGTGGCCTTCAACTTAATGATATTTAGACCTAACCTTGTCCAGATGATAACTAGACACAGAATTGACCTAGGTCCTTCAAATTATGTACAGATATTCATCTTGGAGTGTAAATGATCCCTATCGATTTTAAGGTTAATCCGTGCCGAAAAGAAAATCGATAACCCAGTCTGTGTATCGGCGACTATTTACAATCTTGTATGTATACACACAGCGGTGTGTATAATAATGCAAACTGTTGACAGATTATCACGTTTAACAATTGAAGTGGGCTATAAATCAAAAAGATGACATCGATATTTCCCAATCAATTCTTTTGATATCAGTTTATGAACTGTGCCACTTCCTGTATCAATGTGGCAGTAGGGGGGCAGGACTGTTTTACAAACAGACGTCTTGTTCACACATTGTTTTTGCTATTCGCATGATATCATGTAATAGATCTGGGCATTGACAAGTGGGAAAATAATACGGTTTTTGTTTTTATACACAGCATAGAAAAATGTTCGAATTTTTAAGAATTGCTTTGGTAAAATGACCTTATCTGTCTTTCGTGCAAAGCTAAAAATTTTGATACTAATCACTGAAATTTGATGACATGGTGTTTGAAAAGATTATGAATTTTTATGACACCATAATTATGGTGTCATTAAATCCAAAAAACAGTTTGCTTGAATGTTATGCTTAGATCACTTGATAGAATTTAGCAAAGAAGACAGAAAAAGCCTTTTTGCATCCAGTCAAAATTTTACCACTCTTCCGTGAAGTGTAACAAAACAAAAGCCATGTGATTGTCTCTCGTGATTGAGCGAGGAAAGGAGAGGAATATACAAGGTGGGAATAGAGTTGCGTTTAATTTAGACATAGAATTACTGACTTGGTAGTTCCTACAAAGTTTTACATGTTGTGGTATGTGTCATCACCATCCGCAAAATTTGTCTTGTAGCACAATTTTTAGAAACAACGTTTCAAAAGTTGAATTTGCTTGAAGCCGAATAATTCTCCTTTTTCCACATTTTTTCAGGCATTCATTTAATTTTGAATCATACTGGTTATCCTCATTTTAGCAATAGGCTTTTAGCGCCTAGCTTGCTAAGCTCAATTTGATGCCATGTTGCGGACTGTGTGGATCAAAATTAGACTGCACAAAGAGGATCTTCACAGAAAGTTACAAATAGTGGCGAGGTATGCTAGTAATTTGTCTCAGATCAGTTGTGCCAATTTGTATAAACTCGTTATTATATTTTATTATTCGTATGAAATAGACATACATGTATTATTTCATTCGAGCAATTTAACTACTCAAAATGCAGGAGATATGTAATTTATGGCTAATGATCTGAAAATGATGTTGTGTCACTGTAAACATTTTATTACCTTTGAGTTTCGAATTTCTTTAGTTCACTTGAGCACAAAATGCTAGTACTCATGGTTAACACCTATGATCATTATTGTGTCTCCGAGGAATTGTCATGTAAATGAAATATTTGCTGCACAGAATATTTAACATCTTATATCGTGTGCCTGGATAACAAGTTGTTTCAACCCTTAAAACACCGTTCACAACAAGCTGCTTTTGCGGCCAGTGTAGATCGAGATCATACTACACAAAACATGCAGTCTGATCTTTGTTTTACACTGTTTGGTTTTCTGAGACATTCTAGACAAAATCAACCTTCATGTTGCATTTACATAATATTTTGGTCTTATTTGGAGACTTGAAATGTCTGCTGGGTGCATTCCGGTTTAACCCTTATTCTGGTAAATAAGTGAAATGAAGTTTCAAACCGATAGTAAAACCCTTTATTTTGCTTTTCAAGGGAAATTTTTTTGAGAAAAAATATCTCATCGGACAGTGTAGATCCAAGATCAGACTGCACGTTCTGTGCAGTCTGATCTTGATCTACACTGTCCGCAAAAGGTCCATGAGTCGCGCTTAGCAGTTAATGGGTTAACATACATTATTTCTCTCTGAAAGCTACATATGCTAAAGTTAGCGACCCGTGACCAATTTGGCCCTTTTGTTTATAAATAAATGCTTGATGAATAAATTCGAGTCATGCTCTGGCAAAAGGGGGCTTAATGCATCTCTGGGCCGATTATACCCAGCAAGTCATCACATAATTATGGATCCATAAAATAACCTGACCTGGGTCGATACTTTTTTTTTGTTTTCAGATGCATTAAACCCGCTTTTCACAGAGCACTGCTCATTTATCATGAGATCTAGCACACTTTATTGCTTCGTTCTTGTGGTTGCTTTATCTATATATTCGAATAAATGTTATTAGACAAATAATTTATTATTATCATTAACTACACAAGCAGAAGGCCGGGAGATTTTTTTATGCTATGGTTAAAAGTCCATCCTGTATCTTGACTTCTACCCATCTGAATTTAAGGTAGTAGACCCCTAACGCTTCTAGTGCAACATGGAATGAAATTTCTTGTTAGTTGATAATAAGGATTTATACTGATATAATACTTTTCCACATTTTAAACCGACCAGAAATTATTTGATGTCTATCTTGAAATTATTTGTTGGTACTTTTGTTAGTTTTCTGAAAAGGGAGGTAATTATTATCTCCCTTTGTAATGAGAATATGGTGCTTTTAGATTTGTAAATAATAATTCTTAGATGGAAAAAAAGGAAAAAGTGGCTTGGTTAAAGTAGTACAATAATACTCATTTTTAATCATAGCAAATTTTGTAGGATAATATTATAGTGGAAATAGCTGGGTCTACTACCTTGACAGAACCAATACTTTACACTTTTTCACGAAAATTTTCCAGTCATGACTCGCTTCAGTGTACCTCCAATGAATTCAGTTCTATGATCAAGTCTTTAGTTCGTCTTTTTTTGGGATACTGGTTCGATTTTAACAGTAAATACCATTGATATAAGATACCAGGATATCATTGCGAAAGCTCGCTTATTGATGTACATGTATTTTCTTGATTTCTGTGGAACAAGGCTGGGCATCAGCAATGCTTGCCTAATCATACCGGAGGACAGATATCACCGAGGTTTGGGTCGATTAGGAGACGATGAGATTAGATTGTACATTGACCTTTAACAAGTCAATATTATTATAAAATAGCCACTGCTGCCTGTCATGCAGTACTTATTTTCTCCTAGCTGGTACTGCCAATAACCATGAAAAACACTTCCGAAACGACATAATAGTTATCTTCCTTGGACGACGGCTGCATACAGGAAGCGGGAAGAGAGGATGGAATACTTACCTGGACTTTCTTTTCTTTTACCAATGTTTCGCTCAATACTCTTTCCGAATCACTGGCTGCTTTCCCATATAGACATCGTCGAAAGAGGATTAAAGGAATCTTGTCCCCCTTGGTGTTAGTTTAACAGAATTATTAAGCAACAAAAAGCAATGTGCCTGATATACCGGTGCCACCTGTTAAAGTGATGCAGATAATTTTGTACAGTGACGAACAGTCGAGATAATGTGGGATGTAAATGAATTAAATAATTGTTTTTTTCTCCTTTTTTTCTTTCGAATGTTGACAAGACATCTGAAGGTTTTTATCATCATTATTATTATTATTATTATTATTATTAAATCAAAATATGAAATTTGAAGCAAATGGGAATGGTCTCTCAACTACTGTTGAATTACAGCAATGTCGGTCATTTTACTCCTTTTCTTACGGTGTTCACTAAAGCTGTCAATTGCAGGGGATTTGAAAAGCCCGGGTATTTCGACGATTTTCTTCTGGGCAAATGGAGCAGTTGCTCTAAACCAAAAATAATTGTCGGACGGGAATCATTCATTTCTCACCACAGAATATAACTTCGACTTCTGTTGAGGGAAAAAAGCAGTCATTGGCTTGGATTGTGCTTGGTACTGGTGAAACAGGAGCAGGAACAGATCGGTAAGAACTCTGATTCTGACAGCATTAGTGCAGTAGCCGCCGTAATGTAACTGAAATGTTGTTTAAAACTGCGTGAAAGCAGTAGAGCAGGAGACAATAAACATACCATGAATTTGGACAGAAAATTTAAGTCTTCTCCCCTTTTTCCACCAGGTTTTTTTTTTTTTTTTTAATCTCGTTTTTTAACCCTTTACCACACAAGCCAGAGTTTTATCGACCTTGAGGAGAAGGGATTTTGAAAACATTGTTGGAAAAGGTGAGAGTGCTGGTAAACAGCTTTTTCTCCTTTTCCCACAAGGTTTTTTATTCTTTCAAAGACATCTCTCATCGTTTGAGTCATATTTAATTCGTCGTCTACAAATAATTCGAGCCACGCTCTGGCAAAAGGAGGCTTAACGCATCTCCGTGATGCATTATATAAAGCAAGCCATCACATAGTTATGGATCCATAGTCGCCACTTTTCTTAACAGCCGACTTGATCACGAGGTAGTCTAGTCCTTTGACATACAGAATTTTGACTAATAGCGAAAAGTTTCGGCCCAGGTCAGCCTGCGCGGAATGCGCAGCCTGACCTGGGTCGATGCTTTTCGCAGATGCGTTTAGCTCCTTTTTCACAGAGCATTGCTCATTTGAATTTGGACAAGTCTTGGATTTTTGTCGTCTGTAATGAGTCAATCCGTACATAGCCAAAATCAAGTGAGTGTAGCTGCATAGAACTTGCAGTGCGATCTTGGACCTGCACTTTTATTGTCCACAATTTCTTTCCATACTGAAATGAAAAAAAAAAAAGAAAGAAAAAGTATGTTTAAACTTGAGCATCATCATCTTTTTGACAGCAAAAAACAGTTTGGTTTTTTTTTTTTGTAGAAAGAGTTAAATTATTCAATATATCCGTGAGAGGAATCTGTCAAAACCATGTGTTCTTGTTCTTTGATAAAATCTGATTCCCGGCGTTTTTCTATCTTCCTGGTGATTGTCTTTTTTTGCCTTTACTGTTTTGTTGTATTGATTTTTGAATATGATCTAAGGTGGCTGTGACACTTTATGATTTAAAACACTGAGTCACGTGAAAATGGGCATATTTCAGATCAACTTATTGATTTGCGTCTCATGCTCCTGCAGAAAAACATTTGTCAGCAAACATCGTCATCATCATTATTATTATTATTATTATAATTATTTATTTATTTATTTATTTATTTATTTATTATTATTATTATCATCATCATCATCATTGTGGTTTAGTGGTGGTTGTTGTTATTGTACAGACAAGCGGAGCCATGAGGCAAAAAAGTCAACCTTTCTAGGCGTTTAATCTATCAAATTAATTTGATTTTCTTTGAAATACATGTATAATTTGAAAAAAAAAAAAAAAAAAGAAACAATTGATAAGTGTGTATTCTATTTAATGTATTTTTTCCTATGACTAGTATCTAATTCTATTTATCGTTTTTTTTTTTTTCAAAAATGTCTGTAATATTTAAATAGCAAATAACTGCATAGATTACCGCATGTTTTGTTGTAACAAAAAGAAAGAGCTTTCATAACGAATATTTTCTGAGTATTTCAATTATATCACTGTCTTATGCTAGTATGTAAGGAGGTTAACTAATTGTTGAAAGCTAGCGCTTTGGGGGAAAAAACCAACACATAACAAACGATTAAAGCACGGATTTCAATTTGCTGTCGGAAGCAATCCTATTAAAGGTGAAGAACGGTGGTTTGTAAAGCCTACCGAATCAACTACGCCTCGTTTGGGCGACATCTGTTAATTCCACTGATAGTTAACCGCCTGCGTTTCCCTCGTATAGCTTTTGTAGCAAAACCAAATGAGTTCTTGTCAAATGAATGTGACAAAAGATACTGATTTCATTCAGAGATCATTTATACATCTATATATGCGATCCCTGTTTCCAAATATTAAAGCTAAAGTATTCTTTAAATCATATTAAGACATACTTTCTTGTTATATCTATTATTTTTCTTCTAAAATTATCTAAAAGGGTAAAAATTATTGTTCCAAATTACCCCATGTTTTTTTCTGCGACCATGATCTAAAACACATTTGAAAATACTGTATTGCACGAAAAGGAAAAAAAGCAGGTAACCAGCATTTTCTCCTTTTCCCACAAGATTTTCTACCCGTTTCAAGAACAGCTCCCATCATTATGGCTACATTAAATATGCCGTCTGCAAAATGTTTTTAAAATAGACAGGTCTATAAAATCTTGCGATCTTGTAAAGAGTTATTCAATTTCCCATAAATGCATAGGGTCACACTATGCTAAGATTTTCCCCGGCACGCTAGATTCTGATTTTTGCAATTGATCAGCCTCGTTTTGATTAGGGATTCCCTCCCCACGAGCAATTTGTTAATCCCACCATCGCGAAACAATCCTGCGCCTTTAAAGGACTAAGGACCGTAAATGTAAAGGCCAGTTTTAAAATGACCGAGCTTACAAAAATATAAAATTATTCTTCTTTTAGTTGATTATTTGCATTTCTGCCTAATTGCAATCGAAAAAATGAAAGCTTACTACTAATGTCACAATAGTTTCTGTTAATTAAGATTACACCAAACTCTGAAACTCGGTAAACAGGGTCAAATCAGATTTTCATCGGTTACAAAGTTTCCTGGAATCTGCGTTGATTTTCAATTTGACTAATAATTTCACGACGCCATTCCCACGGGAGGGGAGATTGGCTCTTTAAGTCCTAAAACGTCTTAAAGTTATCCATCAAAGCCCTGGCTTGTCTTCTACGAGGTATTTTCCTTAAATCAGGAATACATCACCGAGTCATCATTCGCGGAGATAAATAGCGTATAAATCAAGTACGCTACATGGTCACGTGATTGTTCTCTGGTTCCCCAAATGACAAACTAATGTTCAGGTAGAGTGCGCAGAATCTAAATTCCAGACGAATCAAATGGAAAGTGATCCGAGAAATTGGAGACAGATCTGAAGACGGATTAGTTCTCTATGCCACAAAATTCATTATACCCGCGAATAAACGAACATTTTCGGGGTTTTACTGGAGTCAACTTTTTCGTTTTGTCCGTCAATCTGTGGATGAAATTGCAGTAAAACTCGACTTGGTGAAAACCTCCATTAAGCGAGACACCTTTATTGAGCAATCATGTATTGATACATGCTAATTGGAGAGGTCATCAGACCTCTCTAACAGTGGTGAGTTTAAAAGGCAGACTGCCACAGAATTTGCTGTCTAAATCCATTTTTCTTGCGAAATTGTACTGATACACAGTCTGTTTCGTCATGGTTTTGTAAATAAAGCGAAATCAAAAAACCGAAACAGGAAATAGATGTGGTTTATTTTTATGTGACGAATTTCAGAAAATGTTTGTTATATTAATTTGCCATGGCTGCAAATGACCTCTCAAATAATTGTAATTTTTCATTAAGCAAATAAATCTAAGCAGAAAAAAAAAAAGAGAAAGAAGACCGCTGGACAAGATCATGCGACTTGAAAACGCGACAAGAAGGTCAAATAAGCGTCATGTAAAGCATATGAGGTTTCTACGCGGCGGCTTTTTTACTTGTTTGTTTACATGTACCAAAATATATTGAAATTAAAAGCCAATAAACTATTGGAAAACAATGATGCTGACCTCTCCTAGCTTCTTTTGTAAAGAAGCCAACTTGTAAATTGAATTGAATTGTCATACCTATAGGAAGCAAATATGCTGAAATGCCCTCGTACTACGTGAGGACATGTCTATTCCAAGCACATTTTGAGTGCCCCATATGTGCTTTCTTACTCTATTTACGAAACGATTAAATTTTAGACTTGTCCATATTAAAAGCCTTCGCTGAAGACAAATCACATATAACTCAAATAATGTGATTTGTCCTTGAATGACCAGAAAAAATTGTAGGAAAAGTAGAAAGTGCTGTTTACCAGCATTTTCTCCTTTTCCTACCATGTTTTCAAAAGGCATTTTTTCTCAGGGTTGTTAGAGCTCGGGAGTGTGTGGTAAAGAGTAAACGGAGGTTGGAATGTATTTATATATACATGTATATCTTTTTTACAAACCCCCACTTCTGTTTCATTCATTCATTCATTCATTCATTCATTCATTTACTTCTATAGAACCCAGAGGTAACTTAATAGTAAAAATCTTTTAACTACGATGTTCATTTGTGGGGTGGGGGGACTTGGCGAGTATTGTTTTCCTCTTCCAATATCCACAGTGATAAATACGGACAGTTTGGTGGCCCCATTCCACTGGGCGGCGATTCCACTGCTCTCGTAGCGATCACGGCACTTCTCCAAAATCTTCCTAATCGCCGCAGAGGCGCAGACATGTGTAACATTTTGGAACTTACGCGTTTCCAGCACGCTTGAAGTACGCTTCAATCACAATCTCCATGTGCTGGTTACGGTCCTGTTACGCCGTTGTTGCACTTCTACGGCGCTTGAGGTCCTTCCAAGACGCTTCCATTACGGCACGCTACGCTACGCTTCTTATACGGCTTGGGATTTCAGGACGACTACGTTGCTGCTTCTACTTTGCTACGACCTATGCGCAGGAGCTAGGTTTCTGTTGCGCTTTTGGAACGTTTCTAATTAGAATCGGCGATTTAACTGCTTCAAAAGGCAGCACTTGACCATCGGCCTTCGAAGAAAATGGATCTAATTGCTGCAGTAGCTGTGCTATAGCTTGCAGTTATGAACAATAGATTGATATGGATGGGTGTTGCTTTTTGTTACGATGCGCTGCACTTGTGTTACGTTACTCGCGCTGCGGCTACCATACTGCTGCGTTCAAGAATTTTTTGATACGCTTTGTGGCGCTTCGAGCCCACGACAATCCCTCTACGTAAATTTTGAACGAGCGCCGTGAAGTGGCGACCATAAAGCTTTTGATACGCTTCCACTACGATCAAGGCGTTTCTTCTGCGCTGTTGCCGTTCTTCTTACGATGCACGGCGTTTTAACCAAATTTCTAAGCACAGCAGAATCGCCACTCAGTGATATGGAGGTTTAAATTTAGGAAAGTTATCAACGGATTAAATTACCCTCGTATTAGCTGAAACTGAAGCGTGGATACCCAGCATTATTTTTCTCCTTTTCACGCAATGTTACTGCCATTTCTTACGACAAAGTCCGTCAATTGAAAGCTTTTAAAGGGTTGCCTTGTTACTAAATGACAAGATTTTGGACTTGCCCAAAATCAAAGCATGTGCAGACGACAAGGTAAATGAGGCACTGGTAGAGTTTATGTATGAAAGGGAAGAAAATATGAAGAAAAGACGGTTTTCAGCATTTCTCATTTTCCCATAATGTTTTCAAAGGCCTACTTCATCAGGGTTATTAACCCTTAACCTGCTAAATGAAACTTTACAGCTGAAAGTAAAAACCCAATTTTGTTACTTCAGTTTTTTTTTTTTTTTTTTTTGAGGGGGAGGGGGGTTGAAAGACATCTTATCGCACAGAATAGATCAAAGATCAGACTGCACGTTCTGTACAGTCTGATCTTGATCTACAGTGTCCGCAAATTTTGAAAAGATCCTTGAGTCGTGCTTAGCAGCCTAAAAGTTAATAAAACCCGGGATTGTCTGGTACAGGATTTATTATTATACTGCAAAGAAATTTCTCGTGATCTGGTTGGATAAACTGCCAGGCACATATATATTATGTACACTGGCAAAAACCAACGTAAAAGCAGTTTCCCTTTCGGTAGCCCCGTATACATGACTACACTTTCAACACAACATCCAAAATGGCGGCGTCGATCAAGATTAACATCAAGATTATGCGCCAAACTGCACGTTTTACCAAGGTTTCAGTGACGTCAGTTCCCAGTGACGTCAGTTTTCATTGAATATGGGCACTCAGAAGGGAAATTCTACTTCGTCAGCGTACTCAATTTTTTGAAACCAAAAAACAGGTAAATGTTGCTTAATACACGTTGAAATGGTAAAACTTTGCAGTATAATAAATTCGTTGTACGGTCAGGTGGGAGGGGACTAGGAAACTTGTTCACGGCTGTGGTGAATCATGTCGCCACCTCGCCTTCGGCTCGGGACGACATGATTCACCACAGCCGTGAACAAGTTTCCAAGTCCCCTGCTACCTGACCGTACAACTAATAAAGGACAAGAAATCGCCAGTTTTGGCCACAAGCAAATATTATACAGTACTCCCAATTCGATGTGACATCGTACCGCGAACATCGTTCTTTAACGCTTCAGTTAAAAAGCAATATTCTTCTTTCCAATGAAATATTTCGCTAATTGATGCTTGTGGCGGGGAAAAGATACTTCACTTTTATCGCGTGCGTTCACGTGACCGGCCATAAATAGCCACATAAGCGAGTCTATCACTAAATGTTGTAATGACTGCTTGAATTAACTCTCTTCCAGACGCCAAAATTTCAGACTCTTCCAAATCGGCAGCATTTGCAGACGCCGAATTTAATGTGGCTAAAACCATGATGGAGTAGGAGACATTGTGGGGATGAAAAAGAAAATGCTGTAAAGTGCATTTTCTCCTTATTCCATAATGTTTCAAAGGTCCCCTCCTTGGGTTTATTAGAAGTCGGGATTGTGTGATAAAGGGAAAAAGTTCGTTACTTTGGCCTGGTGTCTCCTCGTCCAAAAGGCTAATGTCAGGCCTTTTATTTTCCCCCCATATTTATTTCATCTATTTTTTGTGACTTTTTACAACTGTGTACTTGTCTTGTAAAACACCTTTGTTCTATTCTTATTCCCGCCCACTCCAAAAGTTTGTCAACTAAATTAATTTTTGCGGTTAAATACAGAGTTTTAAGACAGTTTCACCGTCTCGATGGGAGAAAATACAATCTTTTACGGACGATATATAAATTAGTATTCGAAATTTGATATCTTACGTCAAAAGGCGAAATTACTCTTACCGAACAACCTCTCCTTTTTGTCACAGTGTTTTCACATGCATTCATATGTCAAACCAGAATCAAGTTATTATCTCTTTCAGCACCAAATAAATAAACTCGATCTCTTTCGACGGCTCTAAATACAATTCATTGAAACTTACAACGATTTTGATTATATAGGCTTGACTACACAACCGGACGGTATAGATCAAAGATCAGACTGCACATAATATGCAGTCTGATCTTGATCTATGTCGTCCGCAAAAGTCACTGTTTTCACCTATGGCGCCGAAAGGGTTTAACTATAATTCAAAGTACTTTGTCAGATTATATGCTGAAAACTTAACCATTATCCGGCTAAATAAAAAAAAAGAAACTTTCAAGCCGATAGTAAAAATCCAAATACTGCTGTTTGAAAGGTATTTATATAGGAAAGATATCTCCTTATCGGATGGTGTAGATCAAAGATCAGACTGCACGTTTTGTGCAGTCTGATCTTGATCTACACTGTCCGCTACAGGTCAGTGAATCGCGCTTAGCAGCGTAAGGATTAAGCCTAAAATCAAGCAAAAAAGTTGGTATATAAATGTCGTCCTATATTGAAGACATACGCTCTTTTACTCTATCTTTAGGACGACGTTATCCTAACTCTTTCAGCGCAATAACCGAAAACAAAGGCTTTTGGCAGACGGCATTGATCAAGATCAGTCTGCACGGAACATACAGACTGATCTTGGATATTTACCGCCTGCTTGTTCAGTCAAGCCCATAACATAATGCCCCATCTTAGTGCATCGTATTTTCATCCGTCAAAAGAGCTCAAGTTGTTGTACTCGTATTTGCTGCAGAAAAAGTCAAGTCCAACGGAGTGAAGAAACATTATTCTAGTATAGCTTCCGGCGATTTTCGACAATACTGACAGACGCGCGCGGAGGAATACAATTAAAATACTCCTTCCGGTTATACAGTAGGCGATAAGATTGAAAAATGAAATGAAAGCAATATGATATTACAAATGATATTTCCAATAAGATACCTCATAGCACAGTTGGATGTTGACTGTGTGATTTAATCTGCAAACGACATTTTTTTTTTTTCTCTGGCTTCAAACAAATTTTGAAAACTTAGTTGCCAAAGTAGAAATATCTTTTCAACTCTAACATCTTAGCAAAAATGACAGAGTTACCGATTGCAAAAAAAAAAACATCTCTTTTTTTAAATGCCCAATATATATATATATAGCATCTGTGTGCTGAATGTAACAGAACAGATTCTAAACAATTGTGGAGAAAAATAAATCAAAGACCCTGGTCAAAAAGGGTTTGGAAAACATTGTGGGAAAAGGAGAAAATGCTGGTTAACATTTCCCGCAATTATTTCTACCCTATCAAAGATAGAAATTACCATTTGAGCTACATTTAATTCGTTGTCTGCAGATGCTTTCAGTTTGGTCCAGTCCAAAATTTACTTAATGAAGAGTTAAAACAAATTTTGATTTACGGCATATGAACTAAATAGGCCCCTTCAAGAAGAATGAAGCCATTTGCAGGTGGTAACAAGTTAAGAAAGGTAGAATGGACGAGAGAGCTATGAAATACTTTGACCCACAGTCTGTTTTAGCCCCAACCAAGCGTCACATACATCATGTTGACAAGAAATTAATTAGGACAAATATATTGTGTTAGATATCTTTTCCACCCTAACGTCGTGACAAAAGCTACCCTTTTTTTCATTTCATATGCGTTGCTCAACCATACTAAGATGTCTTATGATTTCTTTTGTGGGGCTCAGTGGTTCAGACGTTTGTCTTGTAACCAGAAGATCTCATGTTCTATCCCCGCTGGTTGAGTTGGTCACGTCGAAATGTCCTTTGACAAGGCACTGAGGAGTCCCTGCTCTTATAGGGGAGAGAGAGAGAGAGAGAGAGAGAGAGAGAATGAGAGAGAGTAACTATCGCCCTGATATTTTAGAATTATTGTCGAAAGCGACGTAAAACATCATGCAAAAATGACTTTTTTCGAGCAACAAACAGTTGAGCAGTGCTCTGTTAAAACGTTGTTAAATGCATTTACAAAAAGCATCGATTCGGGTCAGCTTGCACAGTCCGCGCAGGCTGACCTGTGGCGAAACATTTTGTCTTGGGTAAATTTTCTGCATGTCCAAGGACCATTCTACTTCAGGATCCAGCCGGTTGTTAGACAAAATGGATTCTATGGATCTATAATTCTATAATGATGACTTGCCTGATATAATACATCACGGAGTTGCAGTAAATCCCCTTTTGCCAGATCATGGCTCACTTGTTCTACGGGTTCATAATTATAGTGTTTATAAATATTTAACTGAGCCATGCTATGACAAAAGGGGGCTTAATGCATCTCCGTGATCCATGGTACCAAGCGAGTCTTCACATACTTAGGGATCCATGATATCCACTTTTTTGAACAACCAACTTAAAATCATGAAATAAAGTGGTCCTTGGGCATACAGAAAATTGACCAATAGCGAAAGGTGTCGGCCCAGGTCAGCCTGCGCGGACTGTGCAGGCTGACCTGAGTCGATACTTTTCGCAGATGCATTTTAAAAGCTCCCTTTTCACAGAGCATGGCTCAATTATATTAAAAGTTTTGAAGAAAACTATTGCCCCTTTTCTCACAATGTTTCTTTAGTTTTTTAAAAGCTGTCAAGAGCATAGTTACCTGTACCTGATACAACCTGTATGCCTTCCTGTATGTCAACAGATTAAACTGTCTATCAGACGACAAAATTTTACATTTGTCCAAATTAAAAGCATTACAGACGACACATTCCTTACAGTTTGAACCGGATGTTATTTATTACTGAAAGGATGGAAAACATTGTTGGAAAAGAAGAAAATACTGATTACCATTTCAGGAATGAGTTCAAAAGCTTTTTTTCCAAGAGGTTGCAAGAAAGCGAAATTGCTCTGTAAGTAGTTAAACCCTGCGGTCTTTCTGACTCCCCCTCCCACCCTAATCAAGATGCCGCGATAAATATCTCTAGTAATACGATTCTTATTAGCGGTAATGGTAATTTCCGAATCGGTGGCTCGTGCCGTATCAATGCACGTGTAATTTTGACGGATAGAAGTGAACAGAATCCTGTCATCCATTCATAAATGACAGCACATAATGACAAGTTGTTTATGGTTATTTTATGCTGTTATTCCAGGGATTTATCTAATAAGGGATTTGGTTGCTGTCTGTCTCTATCTGTCTCGATATGCTTATGGATTGGTTATAGATCTACCGAGCCGCAAAACCTCTTTCGATAAAGGGCTTATGTGTTCAAATGTCTCTTTTTTCGTTTCCACGGTGTTTAACACCGGTCTCAACTTACTTTAAGATTAACCTCAGCGGCCAGTGCACCTGTCCATGTTTTTCTGAAGTTCTTTTACCAGTACTTTGCATAATATTCTTCCCAAGACACTGGCAGCTTTCCAAAATAACCATTGTCGAAACTACGATCAACGTTGAGAGAAAAACGAATCACAATAACTATTATCATTTCTAGAAAAGATATTGGCAGTGCTAGAGATCCGAACCAGAGACCCCCAGGGTTCAAATCTTGGACTTAGTTATCGAGCTATGTCCTCTTTTGCCTTTTATCTTTCTACGCGGCAGCATTAATGCTTTTATCCAATAAAATATCACCTCACATGTTATCAATGAGAAAGTAACTATAGGGAATGGTTGAGACATTTTTCCTTGATGTGGTCTTAGGCAGCAAACATGAGGCTACGTATTCCATTAAGGAAACACAATCGACACTTTGTTTTACTCATACCACCCTCTCTCCTATTTATGGATGGTTTGCCATCGGTGACCTTACTAAAGTCAATGATAAAACGTTTGAAATTTTACATGATAATTCCAATCTGGAAAGTCCACCCCCACCCCATCCAAAGCACAAACACACTAAAATAGTGCAAAGAGGGTGTTCGCGACTGTTGTCCTTTCACTATTTACCAAACAACAAAATTTTAGACTCGTCCAAGTTGGAAGCATTTTCAGACAACATACTAAATATGTCTCAAATAATGGAAATGGTCTCTGAAATGATAGAAAACATTGTGGGAAAACAGAGAAAATGCTGGAAACCAGCATTTTCTCGTTTTCTCACAATGCTTTCAAAAACCTTTCTTCCTAGGGCCGTTTGTACACAGGTTTGTTTGATAAAGAATTTGAACATTTTCAGTCTCTATCTACGTTATATTTAATAAAAATTATCAAGTTGCCAATTTCAAATTATTCACTATAGAACTGGTTTCAGAGGCTAGTATCTCATACCACGTGATGGGAGAAAAATACTCGATCTCGTGGGAAACATCGCCCCGCCTACCTTTTAGTAATTGTATCGATTCTTAACCAAGCGACAAGCAGGAAGAAGACTGGAAAACATTGTGGGAAAAGAAGAGACTGCTGGTAACCAGCATTTTGTTCTTTTCCCACTGTGTATTTTAAAATTCAAAATGCTAATCCCAGCTCATGAGTTACTTTCAATTATGACGAGTCAAAGTTGTGTATCGTCTGGAAAAGAGTTAACCCTTTACCAGATAACAAGATGTTTAGATTCGTCCAAACTGAAATCATTTGCAGAGGACAAATTGAATGTTGTCCAAAACATGGGATACAAAATGTATATCTTTGAAGTGTATGTGTATGTCACCTTGTGGGAAAAACGAGAAAATGTTGTTGTGACGCATTTTTCTCCTTTTCCCTCAATATTTTCAAAAGGTTCTTCCTCGTTAAATTAAGGATTATTTGGTAAAGGGTAAAACCCCGAACACGATATTGAATGATTTTTACGACTCTGACAAATAAATCCGGATACTCGACTGTTGTCTATTTCCGCGGCGCGTGCGCCTGTTTTCTTTCTTGATTAACCAATCAAAAACGTCGACACGAAATCACATTGAAGCAAAATTGAGTGTTTCTATTTCCGAAGTGTCAAGACCAATGCATACATCAACGAGTTTTTAAAGAGTGTTTAATTTCGAATCCTTTTTTTTCAAGGCTTTTCTAACAGGATTGATAAGATGTCTGTACTTGCTTTGCATTTTCCCTTTTTATCCTTTTTCCCTTCAATGCGTTGTACTTCGGTAACCCAACTGAATGGGTAAAAAGTTTTACACAGTAACAGAAAAAATAAAAATGTACAATTTTTCTGAAATTAATATTATTTAAAATGATTGGTATTTTATCTACTGGCGTCAATTTTGTACACTCTGACAAAGAAATGAGCCATACTCTGTGAAAAAGGGGCCTAATGCATCTGCAAAAAGTATCGACCCAGGTCAGTCAGCGCAGTCAGCGCAGGCTGAGCTGGGTAGACACTTTTCGCTATTGGTCAATTTTCTGTATGTCCAAAGACCGGTCTTCCTCAAAACTAAGTCGGTTGTTAAAAAGAGGGGCTATTATGGGTCCATAAGTATTTGATGGCTTGCTTGGTACCATGGAACACGGAGATGTATTAAGCCCCTTTTTCATGGATCATGGGTCAAATGTGTTCAGCGGATGACTAATCAAACGGGAAGATAACGGTCTTTTGAATGGCTTAATAATTACGAGTCCTTCTCTGTGAAAAAGGGGTTTCATAAATCTGTATAAAGTATCGATCCAGATCGACCTGAGTGGAAAGGTTTTGCTCTTAGTAGATTTTGTGCATGTTAAAGGACCATTCTACCGGGGATAAGCCGGTTTTAAGGTCTACGGCCCCTCTCATATTAAAAGACGGAGGATGCCGATATTGGCCGAATAGCCTTTTCGAAAACGTCGATGTTACACAATATTTACCGATGAGTTAGTGAGTCTACGGCCCCTAACTCTCATATTAAAAGACGGAAGCTGCCGAGATTGCCCGAATAGCCTTTAAGAAAACGTCTATGTCTCACGACATTTTCCGATGAGTTAGGGGTCGTACTCTTTAAGACAGCATGGATGCATATTATGCGACGATCTGACTGGTAAAATACTTTGAAAGTGCATTATACCCTCTTTGCCGGAGCGCCACTCATACGTGAACGTTCTATATTTCATCCATTGAGGACTTTTTAAGGGCCAATTTTACCATAACAATACGTTGAATTTTGGTTCTCAAATTGTTCCTATCATTCTCATATGATATATGACTTGCAACACGCGAAAAAGGACATTCGGACATTTGCGTAAAGTGTCATCTCGGATCAGCCTGCGCAGTCCGCGCAGGCAAATCCGAAATGACGCTTTCCGTATTTATGTAATTTTCTGTTTTGCGCAAGTCTACTTTAGCACAAAATCTAATGTAGTCGTAAGTGCCGTCTCGGATTAGCCTGCGCGGACTGCGCAGGCTGATGCGAGACGACACTTTACGCAAATGTCCGAATGCCCCTTTTCGCATGTTGCAAGCCATATTATCTCGTAGACCATTCTCAGGATCTATATATCTTTTCGGAAGCAGACCACTTTTGAAGACCTTCCTGGTAAAAAGATGTGGAGAAACTGCACAAGTATCCATGTCCAATAAACAAAAGGATGTACTATTTTAACCTGGGACTGATGACTTACACAAACTATGTACAGTTTATAGTTATTTTATCTTTCAACTGCTACTTGAAGAGTAATTTTCAGCTGGCAGAAAAATAAATGTACTGCGATTTCTAAACTGTTTTCGCCATTCATTCTCTGGTATCAAACGATGGCTCCAATTCATGGCAAGCAGACTGCTAATTCTGTGCAGTTTAATCTCGATCTGCACTCTCCTCAAAAGCGTACTAAATCGCTCTTTGCAGCCAAGGAGTAATGCATTACGTTCTGGGTGACTATTTGAAACAGGCTATAAGCAGGAAGCGTAGACCAAATGGCCTGCAACACGTGAAAAGGGGCATTCGGACATTTGCGTAAAGTGTCGTCTCGGATCAGCCTGCGCAGTCCGCGCAGGCTAATCCGAGAGTGCACTTTCCGTTTTTATGTAATTTTTTGTTTTGCGCAAGTCTACTTTAGCACAAAATCTAATGTAGTCGTAAAGTGCCGTCTCGGATCAGCCTGCGCGGACTGCGCAGGCTGATCCAAGACGACACTTTACGCAAATGTCCGAATGCCCCTTTTCGCGTGTTGCAAGCCAAATTCATACCAACAAAATCTCAATGTACAGAAAAAACACTTTCCTTCTCCCTATCTAGTTCCAGCCGAACTCCGGTAGCGCAGTTCGTATATATAGAGTACAGGACTTTAGAACAGGGGGGAGGTGGTCGTATTAGCTTGGCTAATCTCTTTCCGAGAGGATGGATGGTAGTCACATTCCTTTCTCACCGCTTATCATTGTTTCAATGGTGGTTATGTGGGAAAGCAGTCAGTGGCATGGGAAGAATATTGTGCGAAGTACTGGTAACGGGAACTCCAGGAAAGCAGGAATAGGTGCACTGGCCGCCACGATATGACTGAAATAAAGTTTAAAACTGTGTTAAACACCATACAATCAATCAATCAATCAATCAACCTTCTAGTTCGAAGACTAATTTCAGATATGAAAAATGAAAGGATATGTCTAAGAAGGCGAGAGGTTAATGCCATAAACACGGCCCGTTATATCGACTAAAGGAATCAAGCCATCAATGAAATCGTTTTGCCATAAACTGCACACGAGTAAATGCTGTCGTATTTCATGTACCAGACACTCTTTGGTTGGAAGAAAAGGTTTTGATACAGCACAAAGTAATAGTGAGATGCCGATATTTAACTCTTCATTTAGAGTGTCGTCTGCAAAATACTCAGTTTAATCTGAGCGTCTGATATTTTGTCCTGAGGTGCGGACTTAAGCGAATGGTAGGGACTCTTTTTGTCATGGAACGAATTCGATCAGGTCCGAATCGAGATCTTCGCCTTTTCATTGCGTGTCTTTTAACATTTATTCCTTGCGGATCTTTTCAATTATTGAACACAATTGAGGGATCGGAAATTAAACGGGAGGAAATGTCGATTAACAGATTATCAGGTCATTATAGCGCTTTACCTTCTGAACCCTTGCCAACGTAGAACTTTATCATGTGTTCCAGCTTCTCAGCCGAGCCTGGTAACTCACTCGGTAATATACTGGTGTTGAAATAGGAGGGTGAGGGAGCGGGTGCTGGTTCGAATCCCGAGATCAACCAATTGCTGTTCAAGGATTCATGATAGCTATCGTGACAAGATTCATTCCTCTCTCACCGCTGATCGTTGTTTCGCCGATGCTTATGCCAGTGGCTTGAGAAGTCGGTAATATGAAGTACTGGCAAAAGCAATTCAAGAACAGCATGGATTGGTGCAATGGCTGCTGCAATATAAATGGAAAATGTTGAAAACAACATGGAATATCAATCAATCAATCAATCAATCAGTCAGTTAATCAATGTAGTCGCGACCAATTATTAAACCGTTTACGAAAACAATCCCGTATCTACATAATGCTTTGGGATGAAGGCTCCTTGAAAACAATGAGGGGAAAAGAGAAAATGCTGGTTATTAGCATTTCTTTTCGTCCCTCCCCACTTTGTTTCCACTGCTCTATGTACAGACCGGTTCTATAATTTCAGCCACATGTAATTTGTGTACCACAAATGATTTAAATCTGAACCATATTGACCAATGCTAAATGGTCCATAAAACTTTGTGGTCCGCTTTGAAATTACGTGGAGCTTCGAAAATTTATATTGACCAATCAGATTCGGTCAGTATATTCATCGCGATATTGCAATTTCCATTTCACGGTGGGACAAGGAAAGTCTATCCCCTTCAAAAGTTTCGACCATTATAATTCTCTTAAATACTGATCCATTTGCTCCGTCTTATGTGCCGGATCGGAGATAAATTATCCAAACCACCACAATATAAGCTACTTTTCATTCCAGTTTAGAAATATCTGAAAAATAACGACAAATGAACGGGTCTTGTTCAGCGGGTAATGCAGCTTGGCACCTTGTCTTATCATTAAGTAAGAGAGGGAGAAGTCTGTGTATGCCTGATATAACAACTTATCGAAAGGTCACGAGGAAGATACAGTAACCTTGATTGATAAGTTGTGAGTCTCATAAGTAAGGGTTTGAAATTTGCCGGTCATATTGCATTACTTTTCAACATAAACCCCCCCCCCCCCGTATATATACAAGTTTTTTTTAACGACGTATATCACAAATTTTTCTAACTGACAGATTTTTTTAAAACTTTCCATATACAAAGCTCATCATGTCTCTAGAAGATTACAGTAAAAAAAAAATATAGGTCTCCGTGGTCGTTTCTGAGAAATTTCATTTAAAAAAGGTATATACAGTTACGAAATTCGGCTTATATTGGATTTAACACGCTTTTCTTTAATAGTTAAACAGGAAAATTATCGGAAGAATACCGGTATACAATTATACATGTACATCATTTTAATGAAAAGTCATTAAATTTTGCACAAAAAATATACAAAAGCCTAGTTTTAAGCATGGTAAATGTACAGATATGCATGTTATATGTAGAACAGTGAGTTAAAAAGAGAGATAATTTGACCGATTTAAGGATTAATCTTTAATAAATACATACTTTCTAACAGACAGATTTTTCTTAAAATTTCCTCAATTATACTATTTATAATTCTTAAAGCCCCTGTAAAGCCAAAAATAGGTAATTTTCGCCGTTTATAACTCGAAAATATATTGGATAACCCATCACAACACACATATATAAGATCGGAAAAAACTCGAACGTGTCAGTTACTGCATTGGTTGCCATATTATACGTGAGCGAAAATGCATGGAGAAGCCCGTCGATTTCACGGACGCCATTGATCGAGACAACCTTCGTTATCGTTCGTGTATATTCGAACTAGGTCTTCGAGAACGTCATGTGATTACATTGCATCTCATTAGTGCTATGACGTAGTAGATAGGACTATTGTTTACAATTCCTATATTATGTCATCGGAGAGTAAGATTGCTCATTCTGAACCTGTTTTTTTTATTTAGATGTATTAAACTCTTCCTGTATTGATGATAAATGAATAAGCGATGATCAGCCTCTGTCGTTGTTTCTGTTTACGATGTCGATAAACTTACGTTTTTCAAGCCTAGAATGGGGACAAAACGATCAAGTGAATAAAGGGTTTGTTTCGACGCTTTGAATGATCACGTGGTGTTTACGTCACTAACACGTCACTGCGGACATTTACGACGAAAAGTCAGCTAATCGTCGGCGATCATCGATGTAAACAAACAGATAATGCGGCATGGTAGGATCTGTTCTAGTTTCAAAATTATTTTTTCTGCCACTGACTGGAACTTTTGCGAACTGCACCTTTACATATCGTGAAAGTCATAATAAATCGCAATATTTCTACATGGTAAAAATGAAATTTATTTTATTTTATAAACAGGTTATTTATTCAGTTGGACGCTACTGAGACTTTAACAATAAGAAAAAATAGAAATGGCACCTATCCGTGCTTATTTCATCAGAAAACAAGGATGAAGGTCACTGTGGAAGTTACTTTTTTCAAGGAAAAAATGAGACAAAAGCTCAGTAGACATAGTGGGAAAAGGAGAAATTGCTCATGTTTGTTTGGTGTGCAACGCCGTGGCAAGAGTGTTTTTAAATATTTCACGGTGACACTTCACAGATCCATTTTTTCTGTTTACTAATACTACCCGATGAAAGTGCTACTTGTTTCAGTGCACAAATAGTATTACTATATGTGCGAAAGAAACATGGGTGCACTTTTGATTCACTGTCCATGACAAAAACACATGTGCAGTAGGATGCGCACAAACATTTAAAGGGTCTCAATACCAATTTTAAAGGAATCCTTTCCTTGACCATTAAGAAATCCTCCACTACATGTACGACATCATCATCTGACCCAAAGTCCCTTACCTCGTTTACTTTCGAATGCTACCTCTTCGACATAAACTGACAAAATGACACCAGTCATCGGACACACCATGCCTTTAATAGTCAGGGAATAGTAGGGCTGAAAAATGACATCCCCGCTTAACTTTTTCAATACAAGGCACACAACTTACCAATCAGCCCTCGTTTATGAGGGTGGTAAATTCACCGGATCGGATGCTGTTAATATCTTATTTGTCCCACATTTCTATTTTGGTACAGATATCAAAATGTGGGACAAATGGGATTAAAAAAAATCCCATTTGTCCCACATTTATATTTTGGTATAAAAATCAAAATGTGGGACAAATGAGATTAAACCACTGTAACAACAGGTAATATGTATGCGGAGAATACTTATGAAAGTTAAAAGAGAAAGAGTCTTCTTCAGTTAGGTCCGAGTTTTCTTAGGCACGTGTCTTCTCCGTTCTTTTCACCTTGGGTACGAATCTTCTTTAGGTCGAGTATATATGGTTGTCGAACATAATTTTACATGTTTTATTAACAGCAAAAGACAGACAGACGGACAGACGGACGGACAGACAAACAGACAGACAGACCATTGTATTGTCCTATAGAAGGCCTCTGACCAAAATTATTCTTTCTTTACTTACGTTTTCTGAGGTCTTTTTCCGCAGGGTCGTTGAAACCCGGGATTGTTCGATGAAGAGTCAAGGATTGCACATGTAATGCCACTTATCCATCACAGCCCTTGTTTTTCATGTTGGAATTCTCTTTGAAGTAAGTGATCAATTGCACTTCAAATTAACTGTAACAAAACGTCAGTAGATCTTCAGATCCTATCATTTTCTGTGTCATACATTTTTAATAGGCACGACTGCACTCAGAGAACATTTCTGTTTTAATGTCTTGGCCACGAGTCAATATCTCGTGCCAAAGACTTATATCTCGTGGCCACGACTTACATCTCGACTCACCTCGACTTTTTATCGCTTGGCAACGACATAATATCTCGTGCCAAAGACTTATATCTCGACCCACCTCGACTTTATATCTTTTGGCCACGACTTAATATCTCGTGGCCAAGTCCTAGACCTCCACTTTATATCTTTTGGCCAAGACTTAATATCTCGTGGCCACGGCCTAGATCTCCACTTTATATCTTTTGGCCACGACTTAATATCTCGTGACTATGGCTAAATGTCTCGTAGCTAAGGCTTATATCACGTGCCCACGACTTTCTATCTGGTGTCTACGACTTTATTATCTCGTGGCTAAGACCGTGTATCTTGTAACAGAAATGCAGACTGTTGTAATATTAAACTTGTATAAATGTTTTATACCCATACCTGTCTGTACATTATCTACTTTTTACGAAGGTGACTTTTTCTCTTTTTTCCCCACAATGTTTTCCAAAGGTTTCTTCGTAATAGACGTTATAACTTGGGATTATTTGGTACAGGGTTGGAATCCAATAAATTTGGACAATTTTTGGTTCTTAATAGTCGGAAATGCTTCGCTTATATTACACCTTTTCAAAAATTATGAACTACTAGTATTCTTTAACTGTAAATATGACATTTTGTTTACAACTTAGCATTCTGTTTTGTGCCGGTAAGGAACCGTTGAAATGTACCAGTTTAAAAAATATTACAAAATGACAACTGTAAAGCTTCTAAACCCTTTACTAAACGACAAAATTTCAATCTAGTCCAAATTGAAGGCATTTGCAGACGACAAATTGAATGCTATTCAGATGATGTTCATTGTCTTGGAGAGGGTAGAAAACATTGTAGGGAAATTGAGAAAATGCCCGGCACCAGTATTTTCTCCTTTTTTCCCCTCAATATTTCCAAAAGCCTTCTTCCCTAGGGTCGTTAGAACATTGAACTGTTTAGGAAAAGGATTTACAAAAACTTCAGTTTCTCAACAAGATACTACAAATGGTTCAGCGACATACACTGCTAGCCGTTAGATTGGTCTCCTTTAAATTCAAAAGTAAGAAATTTTAGGTGAATTCGAAAAATTTGGTTTTCCTTGTTTTCATGGCGCGGCTGTAATTAGTGAAAATTATCTGCATTTTTTAACTTGTGCAGAATTAAACTGTGCAAACACACGCGTGCAGGAATCCCATTTAACTTGTTTTGTTAAGAATTACAGATTGTCAAAGGAATGTTTTCTGTTTGGTTTGGAGACGGGCTGCTATCTTACACTTCAGAAATTGATAGGGTAGCAAGGGTCTGCTGAACATCCAGTGTTTTGTTCGATAACTGCTTAAATGTATTGAAAAACTTTGAAAAGTCTGTTCTACGTCACATTTACTGCCAGAGAACCGGATGTGCGTTTGATGTACATGTAACATAGCTTCAATTCATCATTGGAATAATGATAAACGCGCTCGAAAAGCAAAGCACACACACAAAAGTATATGTGCGTATACATAAGTGTGATATATTGAACAATACAGAACACGATGCGGGCAAAAGGAGTAAAAGTAAAATAGATTAATACATTTTCATACATGGCTGGCTCCGACATATAAAAAAAAAAAACAAAAAAAAACACAAGAAAATGTCGATACTAAATTCTGGTTAGGGTTTCTGATTGGGGAAGAGTAACAGAAATGGGGCACACTGCTTTACTCTTTACCAGGCATTTGAAAACTTTAGGCTCTTCCAGAATCAAAGCATTTGCAGACGTCAAAATACTAGGCACTCAAAGGATGGGGTTTATTTGTTAAAGATTAGAAAACATTGTGGGAAAAGAAGAAAATGCTGGTCAACTTCCTTTGCCAATACGTCATCAAAGGCTTCCACCCTCAAGACTGTGAAGCCTAGATAAAGTTTCGTGAAGGATTTATAAATACATGATATGTCATGTAATGATACTTAATGAATTCTAATTGAACGGAGTTCTTTTTTAAAACCTTTGAAGAAAATGCAGTTGCACATGTAAACGTAATAGCAGCAACTCCGTAGGTGCACCAGTGCACGAGATGAAGGTACCAGCTCATAAATAAATGAAGACGGCAATTGATGAAAGACAATCTGGACTTGAAATTATTTAACCAATTTCGCCAAATGTAACCAATAGTTCAGATATACCCGTGGTGGGTCACGGAAGTCTCCGTTTACCCTTTATTCTTTTTGATTGCAAAAAATCTTGATTTTACCGTAAACAGCGAAAGATTGACTGCTGCATAAATCAAATTTGTCATATGACGAAAACCCCTTCAACGGGGAGACTACTTATTTTATTATACTTCAAAGAAATTTCTCGCGATCTGATTGGATAATATGCCCTGTACAAATATTCCTGTACACTGGCAAAATCCACGTAAAAGCAGTTTCCCTTTCGGGAGCCCCGTATACATAACTACATTTTCAACACAACATCCAAAATGGCGGCGTCAATCGATATACGGCCGCCCTCAAGACAAACATACCGAGTAGCCTGCACCATATTATTACTTGTTTCCCTTGATGGTTGGGTTGTCATTAAAACGGAAGGAATGAATTATTTTTGAAAATAAATGAACATGTTACATGTACTATCGTTTGTTGTTATTCTAAAACGAAGACACGGGGTTAAAACGAGCCATCCCTTCGTCGGGTAAGCAAATTGTGAAGTGTCAAAACTCATATATGGCCTACAACACGCGAAAAGGGACAGTCGGACATTTGCGTAAAGTGTCGTCTCGGATCAGCCTGCGCAGTCCGCGCAGGCTAATCCGAGACGGCACTTTACGACTGCATTACATTTTGTCCTACAGTAGACTTGCACAAAACAGAAAATTACTTAAAAACGAAGTGTCGTTTCGGTTTAGTCAGCGCGGAATGCGCAGGCTGATCCCGAACGCCACTTTACGCAAATGTCGGAATGCCCATTTTCGCGTATTGCAGGCCATATTGTAACGTTAAAAGGATAATCTAATGGTCTTTTGAGGAAACTAATGGTCGTTTACTTTTGCCAAAAAATCATTGAAAGACATAGTTACATACCTTGAAGATGTTTAAATCCATGTTGGAATAAGAATATGTCGAATGTCTATCGCAGTGACATCATCAAGTTTATGCACCAAACTGCACGTTTTACCAAGGTTTCAGTGACATCAGTTCCCAGTGACGTCAGTTTTCATTGAATTGGGGCATTCAGAAGGGAAATTCTATTTCGTCAGCGTACTTAATTCGTGACACCATAAAACAGGAAAATTTCGCTGAATACACGTTCGAGTGGTGAAACTTTGCAGTATAATAAATTCGTTGTACGGTCAGGTGGCAGGGGACATGGAACTTTGTTTACGGCTGTGACGAATCGGTGAGGTGGCGACATGATTCTCCACAGCCGTGTCCCCTGCCACCTGACCGTACAACGAATAACGTAAACTTGGAGATTTTGCCACTAAAATCAGATCAGGAAAATGCTGACGTCGTTGGTAGCGTGTAAATACCATTTCAGTTGGTCCAAAAGTCCGAACCAGCGTCACCCCGGAGCTAATCAGATGCCTACCGAGAACATTGTCTCGTCAGTCCTATGTCCAACTGTACTCGTATACTGTATACGGCAGCTTCATACAGTGTGAATGTTTTTTTTAAACACCTCTAAAGTAAATTCTTTTCACTCCTTACCCATTTACCAAACAGTCCCGACTTTATAACTACTCTGAGCAAGATAGCCTTTGAAAAAATTGTGGGAAAAGGAGAAAATGCTGGTAAACAGCATTTTCTCCTTTTCCAACAATGTTTTCTACCCTTTCAAAACAATTTTCAATTTTCATGTCACGTTTGATTTGTCGTCTGCACACGCCTTGAATTGGGTCAAGTCTAAAATTTTGTTCTTTTGTAAAGATTTGAATAACAGATCTACGTTTGGACTCCAAGAGCAGTTTCATACATCATATATTGGAAGTCCTGCATTGTTTAGAGGTGAGAGCACTTAATCAGTAAGCCAGCTGTCCTGAGTTCAATCTTTACACGCGGCGCTTAATTTTATGCAGGAGTGGCCTTGTGCAAAGTAATCCATCCATGTACTGGTCGAACCCAAGAAACACATGAGTGACTCAGCTGTCAACGTGGTATGATTGAAATAATGTTGATGCGGCGTAAGTAACACTATTCAAACAAAATACATGAGTCAAGCTCTGTGAAACGGTGGTTTAATTCATCTGCAAAAAGTATCATTCCATGTATTCCTGCGCAGTCCGCGCAGGATGAACTGGGTCGAAGCTTTTTGCTATTGTTAAAATTTCTTCGTGTCAAAGTACCTCTCTAACTGTTGATGAAGCCAGTTTGTGGACAAAATCAATCCGAGTTATGTTATGACTCGCTTGGCATAGTGCAATACGAAGACGCATTCAACCTCAATTTTGCTAGAGCGCCCCTCAAATATGTCTTAAAAGGTCTGCCAATTGTTTACTGACGTCGTTAAGACAGGAATCTTTTTTTATACCATGCTTTTCCGTAATTTATCGGGAAATAATGGTGGATTGTAAGGTTTAAAAATTCATGGTTACGACCACTGAAATTAACCGTAAATATTTCTGTTACTCTTCAGTTGAAGGCGGAAACAGTAGTTCCCGCGCTCTATTTATCTAGGTAAACAGTGGGTGCCATTCAACTAGACAAAATATGACGAAATTCACCGCTACATATCTCGCGCTTTACGTAATATTAAATGCGTTCTTAAGTGGGGGGAGGTACGCCACGGGGAATTACCGAAAACAGCTGTACTCGATTTTGTTGAAAGTCCCAACAAGAAGGGGCTAGAAACATGCAATAAATATATTTTTTTTCTTAAAGAGATACATCGAAATTTATTTCATGGATTGAACATCATCGGAAACATTTTCACTCTTTGCTGCGCCACTCGTGAATATTATTACCGATGATGTTCACTCGATGAAATAAATTTCATTCTTTCACCGAAATAAAGATATCCTCAGTCTACATCACCATGGACACCATAATTACTTTCATGTTGGAAGGGAGCCATTGACTTTAAGCCGTGTTGATTTGGCATAAGCGACAAACATTTGACATCATTGCTACATGTAAGTCCGGTATCGAGACAAACACAAAACTGATTTATACTGAAAATGGTTTTTTAACAACAAACAAACAAATTAACGAGAAGAGAGGAAGGAAAGAAAGGCAAAACAAACTTTTTGCTTCGGGCCGTTCGGCGTATTAGATTTGATTTTAACAGATTCTTGTTTGTCAGGACATCCAGATTGAATCTGTGTTAGATTGAGACTTGTAACAAATTGGATGCCAAGAAATGCTGAACCGCCAAGAGGCATGGATCTAATTTGTTTCGATTCTAGACTATAGTTAAAGGAAATGTCATTGTGTTGTTATGATACATTTGGGCCATACTCTGGCAAAATGATTGATTGATTGTATGGTATTTTAAGCCGTTTTCAACATTATTTCAGTTATGTCGCGGCGGCCAGTGCACCTATCAACGCTTTCCTGGAGTTTCTGTTACCAGTATTCCGTACAATATTCTTTCCAAGCCACTGGCTGCTTTCCCACATAACCATTGCCGAAACAGCGGCAGCCGTGAGAGAGAGGAATGAATCCTGTCGCAATGACTATCATCAATTCTCGGAAAGAAATTGGCCGAGCCGGGGATCGAACCCTCGACCTCCTGTTCTCAAGTCCTGAACGCTACCGACTGACCTATCGGGTCTCGGCTACTCTGGCAAAAAACGAATTAATGCATTCTTGTGGTGTATCGCATCCAGCAGGTCATCACGTAGTTATGCATCCGTAACAACTGACTGAATCGTGAGGTAAACGGATCCTCTGAAATGCAGAAATTTAGCCAAATAAGAAAAAAGTTCGACATAGATTAGCCTTTGTGGACTGCGCAGGCTGACCTGGATCGATACTCCTATTTTGCCAGGGCATACCTCGCTTGCATTTAACCCTTATCCTGCTAAATAACTAACATGAAACTTTTAAGCCGATAGTAAAAACCCAAATTTTTGCTGTTTCAAAGGTATGTTTGAAAGGAAGATATCTCCTTACCGGACAGTGTAGATCCAAGATCAGACTGCACGTTCTGTGCAGTCTGATCTTGATCTACACTGTCCGCAAAAGGTCAGTGAGTCGGGCTTAGCATCTTAAGGGTTAACTCATTACCAAATAACGATCATGCGATCATATCTCCTTATTAGGCAGTGGAGATCCAAGATCACACTGCACGTTCTGTGCAGTCTGATCTTGATCTACACTGTCCGCAAACGGTCTGTGAATCGCGCTCAGCAGCCTAAGTGTTAAAGGATCAAACAAGTTTGTCATAATATCCAGCATAAGTTATCAATAAATTTGCCCTCCACCCCAAAAAAGGATGGCACATAGTGAGACCATACTTAAACAATAAAATAGATATAAATTTCAAATAGTAGAGGCATAAATTGTACGTTGTAACCAGGGTGCTGTTAACAAAAAAAATATATATAAATAAATAAATAAATAAAATAAAATAATAGGCGTAATTATTAGCACTTTATTGATGTGTTCCAGTTTACCAAATGTCATGCAAACGTGTTTAAACAAACGGAAGGTAAAACAATTATAGAACTAAATTTTGAAATTTCATACAGAATCACGGTTACTTTTTAATTAAAAGTAGATATACTTGTTATAATCGTATTTATAAGTCAAACGTACAGTCTTACAGAGAAGTTTCTATGGTATTGTGACCAGATTTATAAAAACCCCTCGAAAACTCTCCACGGCGTTACAGCGCTCTCGCTATTGGAAAACAGCCATTGTTGACGGGGCGATCAATAAACGTCCACAGCATCTTGCAGCACCATCAGAAATCGGATACACAATTAGGGGGCGTGGTCTTTAGATGATGTATCAACAAACACCAATATGTCACGTGGTAAGGGCGTGTCTTTTGTCACAAATTCTGTCATAGAATAATGCGTTTAAGGAATGGCATCAAACGTATCCGATTACGGTGATGTTGTCTGTGAATATCTGAAGATTTCAGTCCAAGCGAAATTCGGGGATTATTATTATTTTTTTCATTTATATTTTTCACTTACTTCAAATTGAAAGGCTGACTAGATAACTCCAGAAACAATTTTATCTTTACACCGACATAACTTTTATTGAGAAATTCAACACGTATTAATGTATCTGTACTAACATCGACTAACGAAAGTAACAAAATAGGGGCGGCGATCCTACAAAGGCTGGGCGGATCCCGACGGCTAAAAGGCTGTTGATATAATAATTTGTAATTCGGACGATCGGGGCACTAATCTTGTAGGCCTACGTAACACAGCATGGACACAGCAGTGCAACAAGATTTGCGCGTGCCGGACCAGCAGGATGCGCACGAGATGACTACAAGTGGTGAGCAAGTTCCGGTCGATTTTACAAGGAGGCAGAACAGTACAGGTAAGTGATACATGTATCTATAGGTTAATTCTACTTTTTTCTAGTCCAGTGATAGTCTAAGTGTTTAACAAACGATACCAAACGACAAAAAAATTAACTTATTCAATTTGAAACCATTTGCAACTTAAAAGTGACTCTAATGACCGGATTCATGTTTGAAATGATAAAAAACATTGTGGGAAAAGAAGAAAATGCTGGTTATCAGCATTTTCTTCTTTTCCCAGAATGTTTTCCTCCGGGTCTTTTAGTAAATACGGAGATGTTTAGTAAAAGGTTAAAATAGTTTTCATACCATACAGAACAAAGCGATTTTGTGGATGTAAGTGAACTAATTTATTTGAGTCATGCTCTGTCAATAAGGGGTCTAACGCATCTCCATGATGCATTATACCAAGCAAGCCATCACATAATTCCTGATCCATAAAAACCATTTTCAGAGCTCCAGTTAGAGGGAGTGATTTTTATTTCAAAATCAAAAATATTAATTCTTCTCAACTAAACCCTATGTTGTGGGTACTCATTAGAATCGTCTCATCGAGACGATTCTAATGAGTACCCACAACATAGGGTTTGGAAGAGAAATAATGGATTTAGAATACCATCACTCCCTCTTATCCGGAGCTCTGATTTTGTCTAACAACCGACTGAATAATGAGGTAAACTGGTCCTTTGGATTGAGGAAAATTGACGAGTAGCTAAACGTTTTGACCTAGGTAAGCCTGCATGAATTTTGCAGACTAAACTGGGTCGATACTTTTTTGCAGATGCATTGAACTCCTTTTCACAGAGCCTTGTCTATTGACTGATTCATATGCCGCTTATGATATGGCTTGAATCACGCGAAAAGGGGCATTCGGACATTTGCGTAAAGTTTCGTCTCGGATCAGCCTGCGCAGTCCGCGCAGGCTAATCCGAGACGGCGCTTTACGACTACATTAGATTTTGTTCTTCAGTAGACTTGCACAAAACAGAAAATTACATAAAAACGGAAAGTGTCATTTCAGATTAGCCTCCGCGGACAGCGCAGGCTGATCCGAGACGACATTTTACGCAAATATCCGATTGACCCTTTTCGCGTGATGCAGGTGATATGATATCGCAAGGAATAAATTGATCAGTTAAATTTAACAAAAAGAAATAGAGAATGATGTGGAAAGAGCTTAACAGTGGCGAGGAACGTTGTCTTCTTTTTTCTATTCTGTTTTTTATTTTTTTTTTAAGTTTAAAACATAAAATCCTAACACTTTTCATCCCACATCTTCACCTATGGGATCTATCATAGGCCTAAGTTGGCATTTCAGGAAAATTCTATCAATCGGGTCGAGGATTTAGCCGCTAGGCTATTAAGCAAGCCATTGGCAAGGTTTTCAACCGTTTCATAGACAAGTTCAATAAAAATTCTTCTAAAAATCAACGAATAACAGATTTTCCATTACAAAGCGATATCTCTCGAATTATAGACCGGAAACTGCAAAACTATGTAGGCTACGCACGTTGGGAAATCCTGTGAGTAAAATTCGACTCACTTGTTTGAAGGTAGTATGAAATAACGTCATATACGATACCACACAATTCTTTTAAAGTACCTTAACTGTGTGTGAAAGAATAAAATTGGCAATGACTACATTACACTGAAAACAAGCGTACTTATGTAATATAACTTTGCATTAATAGAGTCACCACCTGTTCTTTTGTCAAGTATCATTTTGTTTTATTTCACATTATTCTCTTGGGAAAAAAAAAGATAATGCTTGAGTTGCAGTTTTTGATATCAGTTTATTTTTACATTTTTTTTTTGTTTACATATATTTTCTGTTGCTTTATAGTTAAGTCAAGGGTGATCATTGCGTTAAATTTCATGGTACTTTCACTTTGTCTATCCTGTGTCAGAAATGATTTCAAACCAAGATGTAACTGTAAGAACATGACAACGCTCTAGCGGTTGAGGTAAAACTTGAAAACTTTTAAGTAGCAGGTTTTACTGAAAAAAAAAAGTGTTTTTCTTTAAAGAAATCATACCCTTAAGGTATCAAAACAAATAAAACGTGCTAGTCAATGTGACAAAAAGAAATGAACACAGCTCAAAACAAACTTTATTCAGAGGAGTAACAAGAAAACGATGAATTTCTCTTTTAGCAATACTTTCTATTTGGCCAATAGCCCAACACCGTTTATTCCAATCATAGCCATGTTTTGTGTGGTCGAAATTCGAACCTATTATACATGATTGAAGTTACATTATTCTGATTAGAATTTTTTTTATGCTTTCACAGTAAGCTCTGTCGACAAAAATGTGTAAATATTTGCACTGCATAAAAATTGGCGACCTTCTAAAGTGCCTAATTTTGTGATCGGGAAAAAGAAGTATAAAACAGGTTGTCATACCCTACAATCAGGCACATAGAACGGAAGGAAAAACAAAACTTAAAAAGAAAACAAAACATTTTTCCCCGAAAATAGTCATCACTGGTTTTGACAATGAATATTTGTCGTAAAAGAAGTCGGTTAATGCTTTCAACCATATTTGACGGACTAATCACGTGACCATGAGCTTTAGAATCGTGCAATGAAACAATAAGGTCAGGCTACACAACATTTAAATGATTTTCTGACACTAGAGAACTCATGCAAGAGACAGTCGTTTAAGTTTGTCGCGGTTATTTTTGCCTTTGAAATTTTTATTTACTGAACACGGTCCTCCTGAATTGGCGGAATCTAAACAATACATTAAAAAATGATAATAATGGAAGTATATGTACCAAATGTGGTAGGTATTCAAAATAAGAATTTTGAAAAAGGCAAGCATTGACCTTTTTGTCCCCTCACTGTCATGTCAATCATGTTAGTTACAGAATGAGGATGACATTTTCTTTCGTCTCGGGACAGACCATCTGAAAAAAGTAGGGTTAAAGAAGAAATCGCCCGGAAAATCAGGTTCTTTTCCCATAATGTTCATGTACTAAAGTTAAACCTAGGTTTAAACGGGTATTAAACGAGATTATGGGCCGTTTTTTGTGAGGGAGAAAGTTGATATTTTGAAAGGAAAAATCATGGCTACGTAACTATTCACCCTTATTAGGTGAGTAAAAAATGCTGCCGGTGGGACTTTAACCCACGACCTTTAAAATTGTAGACAGCGATCCTACCAGCTGAAATATGGTGCAAAACGATATTTCTCCGTGTTAGATACGTATTTATCCTTTGCTATTCAATAATGGCCATACTGTTTCTAATGCTATAGAATATTTTACATTAAAATTAGGAAGGAAACCTCGTAATTTCTTGTATTTTCTACATGTATTAATATCTGTTTTAATTTCATAGCCATTTTTGCTCGCGAATGGAAACTAGCAGTCTTTGATAAATTTGGTTTTAAATGTCATTTTAAGCGGATGATTTCTATTTTAACCTAAATTTTAGTGGATGATCCATATTTTAACCGAAATTTAAGTGGATGATCCCTGTTTCAACCTAAAGGTTAGTTGATTATCTCTATTTAACCCATGTTTTTTATGTGGACGATCCCTATTTTAATCTACATGGAAGTGTTTGATTCATATTTTGACATAGAATTAAGTGAATGATCCAGATTTTAACCCAAGTTAATATCTCTATTTCGGCCTACATGTACAAGTGTATATTCAGTAGATGATCCTCATTTCAACCCATGAGGAACTTAATGATCTCTATTTAAACCTAAATTTAAGTTCACGTTCCCTGTTTTAACCTAAATTAAAGTACATGATTTCTTTCTTGACCTAAATGTAAGTGGATAATCTCTTTTCACACCTTCAAGTAAATGTAAGTGTATAATTCCCATTTGAACCTAAATATATGTGGATGATCCCAAACTTACAAGAATGGTGCAAACTTGTTTTAGAGGTGTTAGCGTTAATCCTTTACGAAACAGTCTCGTATTGTAATGAATAAATAGTAAAGCGCAGCGTGGAAAATGGAAACTATCAAAGATTTTCTTTCAGACTGAATGGTCAGTTTTGTTTACGAAACTCTGAGCTCTGAGGTGCCGGACTTGAGCTCAGGGGGTCCTGGGTTCGATCCCTGGCTCGGCCAATTTCTTTCCGAGGATTGATGATAGTCATTACGACAGGATTCATTCCTCTCCCACCGATGACCATTGTCTCGACGATATCTATGTGGGAAAGCAGCCAGTGGCTTGGAAAGAAAAATGTGCGGAGTACTGGTAAAAGAGACTCCAGGAAAGCATGGATAGGTGCACTGGCCGCCCCGATGTAACTGAAATAATGTTAAAAATGGCGTTAAACACCATACAATCAATCATTCAATCTGAGCTCTGAGCCACAGTCGGTGCAGTCTGATCTTGACTGTACTCTGTCCGATACTGCGAGGCCTTTCAAATGAAAAGTACTTTATTTAGTTATCTAAACCCAGACTGGAAAAGTTCATTTAATTCGAGTCAGGCTCTGTGAAAAAGGCGTTTAACACATCTGCGAAAAATATCAACCCATGTCAGCCTGCGTAGTCCTTGGTTCGACATGGGTCGAAACTTTTTGCTAGTTGTCAATTTTCTGATTGTCAAAGGACTAGTCTACCTCATGATTCAGTTGATTATTGGACAGAGTGGGTTTTATGGAGCAATAATAGTGTAATGAATTGCTTGGTATTATGCATCACGGGGATGCTTTAACACTTAGTCTGCTAAGCGCTACTCACTGACCTTTTGCGGACAGTGTAGATCAAGATCAGACTGCACAGAACGTGCAGTCTGATCTTGGATCTACACTGTCCGATAAGGAGATATTATTCCCTAAGAAATAACATTGAAATAGCAATATTTGGGTTTGCACTATCGAATTGAGAATTTCAGTTTAGTTATTTAGCAGGATGATGGTTAAAGCCCCTTTTCCCATACCGCCACTCATATATTTGTCAGTTAACTCATAAACTGCTATGCGCGACTCACTTACCTTCTGCGGACAGTGTAGATCAAGATCAGACTGCACAGAACGTGCAGTCTGATCTTGGATCTACACTGTCCGATAAGAAGACATCTTTCTTCCAAAAAAATACCTTTGCAACAGCAGAATTTGGGTTTTTACTATCGGATTGTAAGTTTTGTGTTAGTTATATAGCGGGATAGGGGTTAAAGTGTTAACAGACAAACCCAGGTTTGTCGCAGAACAACAGTATCAGACACGCGTTTTATAGGAGAGAAGGTAAAAAGAAGAGAAGATACTTGAATTGTTTAAGGGCCTATAAACACGACTTGTGAATGTCTGATGTTTCAAAGTGCAAAAGATTTGCGTGTCGTTGAAATGCACGCAATCGATGTCTGTTCAAAGTTTGATCGATGATCAAGGATTGCGTTTACTGAAATTCAATACAGTGGGTATAGCTACTGGCCGAAACTGTCATCAGTTTTCTTATTTATGTCTCTTTCCCAACCCCCATTCTTTCAATATATCTATCTTTCTATCTATCTTTCTTTATTTCTTTCTTTCTTTCTCTCTCGTCAATTTATACTCTCTGTATAACCCGCCTCTCTCTCTCTCTCTCTCTCTCCCTCCCCCTCTGTCTCTGTCTGTCTGTCTGTCTGTCTGTCTCCCTCTTGTCAATTTATACTCTCTGTATAACCCGCCTGCCTGCCTCTCTCTCTCTCTCTCTCTCTCTCTCTCTCTCTCTCTCTCTCTCTCTCCTCCATATCTATGCATTCGTCCACGAATTGAAAGGTCTTCCCACCGAGAAAGTTTGACGAGGATCAAATTAAACATTTGCCTTAAAATCACAGTACCCTAAGTATCTTATTTTCACTACGGTGAACATCGGAGGAGTGGACACTCAAGCTGACCACCTGCCAACCCTGTGCCTTCGAAACCAAATTTGCAGCAAGCACATTTGAAAACTTCTATGTGAAGTCTAGATTATCAGCATAAATGAAGATTGAGTATATGATAACATTATAAAAATATTGTGTCAAAGGGACAAATTGCTTGTTATGAGCAATTATTTCTTTTGTAGCAGTGCTTCCATAGGTGATCTGCAGCAAGACTTCTAAAATTGTGTTCAGGGAGAAAAGTGTAAAGTAAATGTAAGGTGGACATCTGGCCAATGGAGAGGTTTTGAAGTAAATGTTGCTGCATACAAGTATATCAAGTTATCAGAAGTTTGTTTTTATAAACTAAAAAAGTGAACTTTTGGCCTGTATCTGTCTAGACCTTTTGAGTACACCTTTTCGCTTAAAGCCCTATACCCTCTTTTGTTAAGAAAAAATAAGAAAAAATCAGGCATAGAAATCAAAGTAAGTCATTAAATAGCTAGGCAATAGTTTAAGAACAGATATCAGATCGTTGCTTAATTTATTGAAGCTTTATTGAATCTTATACCGTGCAATCCCGTATAATAACGACCCTGATAAAGAAGTCTTTTGAAAACATTGTTGTAATCATCAATTTCTCTTTTTCCACAATGTTTTTAGCCTTTTCAACGACAAATTCTAATATTTGAACCTCTTTTGATTTTTCGTCTTTCAAACTGGACAAGAATGTACGTTTGTCAGTAGGATAATAACGATAATCCCCCTCAATGCATATTTCGAGGCAAGACCCGAAATATGGTAATAAGGTGTGAGGTAATTTGCGTGTTGCAGGGATGACCTAGACTTAGAACATTGTTCGCAGAACATATATTTTCTCCAAAGTATTTCTATTGCTCGGTTCGATGCTGCATGTTCATGCCATCTTTGATATGTTTACTCCCTACTATGCACCCGCATCTCTCCTTCTCCTCTTCTACTTTATGCGTGGCTTTTTTTTTTTACGACGGAATTTCCAATAACACTGATCCTGCTAAACAAAAGAAATGAAATATTCAAGCCGATAGAAAACACCCAAATTTTCCTATTTCAACGGTATTTTGGAGGAAAGATATCTCCTTATCGGACAGTGTAGATTTAAGATCAGACTGCACATTCTGTGCAGTCTGATCTTGATCTACACTGTCCGCAAATGGACAGTGAGTCGCGGTTAGCAGTCTAAGAGTTAACAAAAATGTGCCTTAGTAGTTTGCTTTTATTGATTTCTTTGATTTTTTTTTTTCACTTAATCTTGATTTTTTTAGGGTCTTTACGATCACATTAGGTTTTGTGCTACAGTAGACATGCGCAAAACAGAAAATTGCATAAAAAACGAAAGTGTCGTTTCGACTGCGCAGGCTGATCCGGAACAACACTTTACGCTGATGTCCGAATGCCCCTTTTCGTGTGTTGCATGGCAATTATTTCAAGAATTTGCAGGTGACAAGATAATTGTGGCTCTAATAGTTGTATGACTGAATTTTTCTTTGAAAGGGCAGAAAACATTGTGAAAAAGGAAAAGTTGTCGGTAACCACGAAGTTTGTAAAAGCTTTCTGCCTTTGGATTGTAAATAAATTGGATCGTCTTGTAAACGTCTATCCCTTTATCACAGAATCCCGGTTTTAAATGACAATGAGAAATGAAGCCTTTGTAAAGAATGTGGGAAAAGGAGAAAATATTCACAAACAGTTTGTTCTCCTTTTCCCGTGATATTTTGTAGCCCCTGCAGGAACAAATTCATTCATTTTAGACACATTGAAAATGTTGTTGTAAATGCATTCAATTTAGACAGGTCTAAAATTCTATTATCTGGTAATTCACTGTCTAACCACAAGTTTTTGTGATGATGACATTATATCAACTGTAGGTCACAGATGTTTGACTGTCCAGTTTAGAAATGACCACCTATTGAAATTAATAAGATTAGATTTCACATATTGTCAACAATTCAATTGAAGCAAAATCTCTTCAAAAATTACTGAAGGGGAGTTTCGTGACGTCGACTTTAGGTTTTGTTAATTGCTGTTATAGATTAAATTTAGATGCAATACACGTCCATGGGCTGCACTCAAAGTTCAGGCTTTGTGTCTAGTTTATGCGGGAAAGAAGCTAGTGGTTTGAAAAGAGTATTATGTATTGCTATATACTGGTACAGAGTCAATATAACCACGTCGCGGACTGGACTTTAAAATTAAGATCTTATGCTTACTTTATATGGGAAAGAAGCCACCATTTTTAAGGAGTGTTGTGTGTTGTACCAATGATGAAAATCCAGGAACGGATAATTAATGTACATTGGCCTCCGTGATATAACTTTTCGAAGCGATACTTAACACCAAACAAACAAACAAAATAAACAAATAGAAAAGATCTTAAAACAAAACCTTTTATCTATTAAGTCGTTGCCTCTAAACAAATGAACCTTGCTCTGTGAAAAGAAGGTTTAATGTATTTGCAAAAAACATCGACTCCGGTCAGCCTACGCAGACCTGTGTCGAAACTTTTTGCTTTTGGTAAATTGTCAGCGCGTCCAATACCTCATGTTTTACCTCATAATTCATTTGGTTGTTAGCCTGAATGTATTCTATAGATCCATGATTATGTAGATACTGCTTTGATTTAGAGCATCAAGGAGGTGTATTAAGCCCCCTTTTGCCCGAGTATGGCTGAAGTTTAAAGCAGATGACTTTGAACCAGCCTTGATATGTACGGATACCCAAATACCCAACTGAAAAAAAGGAGAGTTGTAGAAAACGTTTCAGCTAGTTAGCTCGGCCCATTCGAAGAAAACGTCCAGGTACATGTATTGCCATAGCCCTGACGTTGTCTTCGACGTTTGCTTCGTCGTTACCATAACCTCTGTTATTATTAAATGAGCTACGCTCTGGAAAAAAGGGGTATAATGGTTCTTCGTGGTGCTTTATACCAAGCCAGTCTACGCATAATTATGGATCCATAAAGTCCATTTTGTCTACCAACTGACTGAATTATGAGGTAAAATGGTCCATTGCCTTGCAGAAACGTTTTAAAAAGCAACAACTTTCAACCTAAGTCAGCCTGCGCGGACAGAACATGCTGACCTACCAAAACCAATTCTAGAAGGACAGGTAACTTATAACCCTTTTTCACTTAAAAGTTTTCACTGATACTGCAAATGGAGCCGAGGTGTTGCTATCAGCATGCGATGCTCTTGTTTTGAAATGTATAATTATGAATGAATTTAGAACGGTTGATTAACAACGGGCCCTTTACTCGTCAGAAAAACAGAGTATTACGTCCAATTAATAAAGAATCAATAAAGAAAACCGTAATGTAGTAAACAATGTAACGTTTGAAAAATAGTGGTACATAAACGATTGCCAGCGAAACAGGGTATTTGTTCAGCAGAGGTTTAATACATGAACAATTATCCGAAAAAGAAAGCAGAAATTTATCGCCACGAGCAACATCTGTTTTCATGCAAATTTTACAAAAAGTGTGTTCTGCAATACAAAAAGACGCGTCCAAAGTCGGAAATACTTTAAGCAATGAGGTGTTTCATATACATTTTCGAATTTGATTTTAAGTTTTCAAAAATAATTTTCCCTTTATAAACAATTTGATCCATGCTCTGTCTGGAGATGCATTAAACCAAGCAAGTCATCTCATAAAATACATTTTGGATCCATAAAATTCATTTTGTCTTGCAATCAACCAAATCATTGGCTAAAGTGGCCTTTCGAAATGCAGAAAATTTACCCATTTCAAAAAGTTTCGATCCATGTCAGCCTGCGCGGACTGCGCAGGCTGACATGGGTCGATACTTTTTGCAGATACATGAAGCACCCTTTCACGGAGCATGGCTCATATCTAAATACTCAATTATGCATCTTTACTCGTTTTCATCCAGTTTTGTAACCAATTTTATCATTTTTTTTAATGAAATTATAATCATTCTTGTATCTTCGTGCCAAATATTGCCCCTGACGGTTGCAAGGTTGCAGAGATTACGACGGATAGAAAATGCAATTCGTTCTACGGCGGCTAGCCATAGACATTACAACCACAGTTTCCGGTTTAAATCGAAGACAGTTCTGGCGTCTCTTGATGTCATACACCTTATATCGATTTTTTATCTACGTTTACACGGCTATCTAGATTCTACACACTGTAAAGTTTTAACAGCGTTTGTTTACTCTCTGGCTGTAAGGATGCATCTTTAACGCTAAAACGAGGAAGAGTTTTGTAAAGGCTTAAATTACTAATGTCGATCACATAGGATCATCCTGAAGACGGCTGTAAATTGATTGATTCATGGACTGAAATGGTGTTTTACGACGCTTTCAACATTATTTCAGTCATATCACGGCGACAGCTCACATATTCATTCCTGGGTTTCACCAGTACTATAGGCTAGGGCTCTGAAGGACACTCTCACTAAAAACCCAGCTGATCCTGTGAGGCTCGAACCCGAGGTCACGAGTCCTACACTTTACCACTGAGCAACGCAGGACCCCCCAGATGGCTGTACAACAACCGGCTAAAGACGATAAGCAAATGTTCGAACATACCGTATAAAAAAAAAAAAAACAGTTATAGTATGAATTCATTTTGCTGTTATATTTTTATACTATATTTTGTGAACATTCTGCCGCAAGCCGAAATGCCAGTGAAAGATTTTTAAAAGAAAAATATTCGTTTTGTTGTAGATTATTTCCAATGATCAACATGTTATATTCATATTCATTCTAGTTAGTTGCTAGACTAACTCTCCGCAAAATACCACTTCACCGAAAAGTCTAAGATGTATCTTTTCAAATCAGTTTCATCAAAATCATTTATGGAATTAGACAGCAACTGTTATTATTATTATTATCATTATTATTAATAATATTTTTAGTATCTTTATTTCACCTTAAAGACGGGTGTTACAAAAGGCTAAAAAAGATAAGCGAATGTTCCAATATACCGTATGGAGAAAAACACCAACTTATAGTTTTAATTCATTTTATTTTTACATTTCCATATTATATTTTGTGAATATTCTGCCACAAGCCGAAATGCCTGTAAAAAGTTATTGAAAAATTTATTCGTTTTTTGTTGTAGATTATTTCCAATCACCACCATATCATATGCAAATTCATTCTAGTTAGTTACCAGATTAGTTCTTCGCAAAGTAACGATTTAACCGAAAAGTGGAAGATGTATCTTTTTAAATAATTTGTTTTTGTTTTTGTTTTTGTTTTCAAATCATATGGAATTTGATAGCAACTATCACCATTATTATTATTATTATTATTATTATTATACTACACCAGAGGTAAAATAATAGCCTTATAAATCAGATTATGTCAGTTTCTTCACATTGAATTCAAGACAAAGTCATAAAATCCTTCTTTCTTTTATAAATTCTTTTTTTAGCCTATACAGTTTTGGAACTGTTTTTTAAAAGTCACGGCTTTGAGCCAATGTACCATCAAATCTCTGTTTACATACTTGTTATTATTCAAATGAATTAATAAATGAGTTATTGAAAAAAATACAACCAACGAGAGAAATAAAAGAATAAATGGCTGATATAATAGGATGATTTTATAGATATTATAAATTATAATTTCTAGTTTTTAAAGTTTGTGGTTCATTCTTTTTCATGCGAGAGTTCTGTTTGTCCTTTAAATCCTTACTGTTTAAATAGAGCCCATTCCTTTCACATCTTTAACCCTGTTGAACACCAAAGGAATAGAATGGGTATAATCAGAATTTATTTTTGAGAAACACAAAGCAGATTTTTTTCCTTGAATTTCAATATACAAATATATATAAATGGGGTAAAATCGTCGACTTATTTGTTCTGTAAATACCGTAATTGTGTGATTTAGTTCTTTAAATACATTTTACGTCTGCGCTAGTTTATTGAGATAAAGCATCTTCGTGTGGCAAAACAATGCTAACAGAATAAGATTCCTTCGTCAAGACAAAAGCATCAACGTCTTTTGGGAAATCGAAGGTGAATGTTTAATTTTGGCCGTCTGTCAGTCAAGTGACGTTTGATGAATGAGGGAGACAGAAATCAAAGATGTACACGGAATAACAATTGGGCGGTAATCTGAGTAGATTAAAAATCGACGAGTCGGCTGAGCGAGGTCCTTTGCCTGAAAACAGTACTAGGTCTTGATCATGCATTTGAGTAAATGGTATTTCATGCCATTTTGGACGATATCTATGTTTAATTACGACGACTGTTCACATATTCATGTGTTTCCTAGGTTTCGTCATCCGTGGCCTGTGGCTTCTTCAGTGCTTTGCACAAGGATACAGAAGGCTCTATTAAACTGAAAAAAAAAAAAAAATTATCGCGATATGCTCCGTACATAATATTCCTGTACACTGAAAAAAATCCACGTAAAAGATGTTTCCCTTTCGGGAGCCCCGTATACATAACTACACTTTCAACACAACACCCAAAATGACGGCGTCGATTGATACGAACCGCCCAAAAGACAAACATACTGAGTAGCCTGCACCATATTATTACTAGTGTCCCTTGATGTTTGTCATTAAAGCGGAAAGAATGGATTTTCTTTTTAAATAAATGAATATAGTTACATATATTATCGTTTGTTGTCATTCTAAAACAAATACCCGGGGTTAAAACGAGCCATCCCTTTGTCAGGTAAGCAACTTGTGAAGTGTTGAAACTCATTCATGGTAACGTTAAAAGGATAACCTAACGGTCGTTTGAGTTACCTAATGGTAGTTTACTTTTTGACAACAAATCATTAAAATGCATAGTTACTTACCTTAAAGTTGTTTAAATCCATGTTTAGTAAAAATACGCTGAATGTCTATCGCTGTGACATCATCAAATGTATGCATCAAACTGCACGTTTTACCAAGGTTTCAGAGACGCCAGTTCTTAGTGACGTCAGTTTTCATTGAATTGGGCACTCAGAAGGGAAATTTTATTTCGTCAGCGTACTCAATTCGTGAGACCATGAAACAGGGAAATTTCGCTGAATACACGTTGGAATGGTAAAACCTTGCAGTATAATAAATTCGTTGTAAGGTCAGGTGGCAGGGGACTTGGAAACTTACTTACGGCTGTGGCAAATCATGTCGCCACCTCGCCTTCGGCTCGGGCTACATGATTCACCACGGCCATGAGTCAAGGAGGACCACTAGATTTAGATGGCTTTGATTAATTGTACCCCCAGTCAACGACTTTTGCTTCATGCAACAGACCACCTTTTGATATTGTGGCAAAAGGAAAGGAGCGATTGTTCACCTTTTGCCACATTTCCTTTTTTCATTTTTGCTCATGTATTAAACCTCAATACAATATCATTTCTAACAAAAGTGAAGTACTGATTTTATTTTCTAACTCTTCATTTAAAGGCGGAAACAGTAGTTTCCGCGCATTAGTAACCTAGGTAAACAGCGCGTGCCATTCAGCCAGATGGAAATATTACGTAATTTACCCTACATTTCTCGCGCTTTACGTAATATTGTAACGCGTTGTTATGCGGAGGGGGTACGGCACGAGGAGTTACCGAAAAGAACTGTACTGGATTTTGGTGTAAGTCCCCTCTTAAAAAAAGGGGGTTACAAGCATGAAATAAATAGAATATTTGTTTTTTTCGGTGAAAGATCGAAATTTATTTCATCTCGTGAACGTCATCGGTTATATTTTTACTCGTGGCTGCGCAACTCCTGAAAAATTTTACCGGTGATGTTCACTCGATAAATCTTGATGTTTCACCGAAAACAAAAACAAAAAAAAAACAAAAAAAAATATCTTCTATATATTTTTAACATACTGAACCGGTGGAAGAGATTTGCATATGAAAAGGGGTATGCATAAAGTGAGGTAAAACGTGGACTGTTACATATGACAAAGTATAAACTTTAATTTCATCATGCTTTCAATATTTTATGAAGAAAAAATAAAACGTACAGGTAGACGGTCGAACGAACGGAGGATATGACAAAAAAAAAAAAAACGTCCAAGTTAGAATGACATTCCCACGCTATGTTGACTAACTATTCTAAATATTTTTATTCTGTTTCTATGTTCAAGATTTGCCATCTGAGTGGCTCAGACAGACAGCTTCTGTCTCAGTCATCCTATATTTAGTCTTGGAATTCAGAGTTAACAAATTAATTCAGAATGGAATGGATCGTGAGATGATTACGTCCCTTGATTTCAACCATAATCCATCGTTCCTGTGGAAACGTGGAAGGGGCAACATTAACCAATTGACGAGCAATTTTCATAACTGATTATCAGGCCTTTGACACAAGATCTGGGAGGGAGAGCGGAATAATAGCATTATAGGTCCCAATTTCTCGATTCCGACGCTTCAGTGGAGGTAACCTTTTATGCCTTGTAAATCTAATTTACGTTAATTAGACAAATGATTCTATTCCGGGCGAGGGAGAGGAAAGTCGAGCCTCTTAGAGATTGTTGAAGTGCACTTATTTAGCGAGATCAGGTGAAATTCGCGTTAATGCGACTACTCAAAATCACATCATTTGGTATTAGGGACAAACGCAAAGGGCTTGTCAATAGAAAGGAAAGTCTTTGCCGTTAGATTTTTTTTCCTTCTAGGCTTAATTTTATCTGGAGTAGATTTGATTTGAACCATGGACAGGTTTTCGAAGTATTTTTAATCAGGATGGTAACTTGTTTTGTCATCAATAAGCTCTACTGACCAAAAGTAAAAAAGACATTCACCAAAGCTAGGTTCCCTTCCAACGTCGTTTTGTATTTTTGCCCTTCTCAAACCTTTCGCATATCATTTGTCACAACAAAATCCTTAAATCTACTTAAAAAGTGATAAAAGTTCAAATTTTACAATAGGGAAAAAGGGAGCCCTTTGAAAAGCGTTTTTCTCAGATAAAATATGATTTTTTTTTTCCTTCATAGTATGAAGTCTGACTTTCTATTCCTTATTTTCTCTCTTTAAACCTTGACCTATCATTTGTACTGTAAATTTTTAAGGAACAAATATGACTACCGTTTTTTTAAATATTTGTAATTTTTATTTTGTTTTACATGAAACACAGCGGAAATTACAGACCTACCTCCTGGCCGGGAGTTCAAATTTTATAAAGGACAAGATTTCCTCCGACTTTTTCCTTTTTGGCTTTTAATCAAACTCACTGTGCATTTTTAAAGGAATAGCATAATGATTTGGTGTCGTATTGAATCGCTCTGAGTTCCATCCCGAATTATCTCGACGTTCTAGAAATGATTATTAGTGGAAGACAGCTGCATTTTTAATAATCATCATGACAGTAGCAATTAGGCATTTAAGGGACAATTTGATATCGTAGTTAGATAAAAACAAAAGCATAAGCAAAAAAACCTAGTAAGAGTTGTTACCAACATAGGAAGCCCACATCTTTGCACGAACCAGAAGTATAGTGCTTTCAAGAATCCACCAGAAAACGCTCGAAATTTTGATAAAAATCATGACAATAGCCATTTAGTATTCAAAAGCAAAATCGTATATCTTAGTATAAATCAAACAGAAAGCACAAAAAAAAAACAACAACAACAAAAAACGAGTAATGGTTAAAGCTTAGATTGCATCGCCACGACTTTACGCCAACGAGAAGTATAGAGCTATCAAGAAGCCAATTTGTCGGAAATGTCATTACGGGCGCGACATGCCGTCACTTCTCCGGTGAACCTTTTCTCTAACTGATGATACTTTAATGTCGTTATCGTCTATCATTAATACACACAATGGGGAAAATGCTGTTTGCTCAGATTAGATGGAGGTTTTGGGATAACAAGATTTGCGATCGCGCCAATAAAAAGACATATTTGATTTTCGCAACGTAAATTAAATCATCCCGAATTCATCTTTCACGTCAGTGGAGCACAAACCGTTATCACCCCTTTACCTTGAAGCGTCTTGTGTGCCTCGAGGGTCCTGCGTGATTTTGTTACTCTTTACCAGACATCAAACTTTTAGACGTTTCCAAATTGAAACCAATTGTAGACTAAAAATTCTACGTGGCTCAAATATAACAATCTGTCTTTTGAAGATTAGAAAACATCGTTGAAAAAGGAGAAATGCTAGTTGACAGCATGTTTTCCTTCTTTCCAGAATGTTTTAAAAAACTTCTTTACTCAGGGTCATGAGATCCCGGGGTTGTAACGTAAGGGTTCAAAAAGTTGGATTAGTATTCCAGGGTCCTGGATTATATCTTAATTAGAGTGTCCTTTGGTAAAGCACTTCAGAGACTTAACCGAGTACCAGTAGAACCCGACAACCACAATAGGTTTGATGACGCCGTGATATGACTCAATGTTAAAAGTGGTTTTAAATTACTATTCAATCAATTTCATGTTTCTTTGAACACTACTTTTATGTTTGAGACTTTAAAATACATGGAACAAGAATTAACTTCGACAAGTTTTTGAAAATATCTTTGTGAAAATCTTTTTATGAAAAATAATTTACATTCCTCCGCAAAGATGGCATTCGCATTGTTTTTTTTTAGATATAAACAGAAAATACGAGTTATATGCCGAAAAACACGATGGGCATGTTAACCCTATGACTGCTAAGCGCTACTCACTGACCTTTTGCGGGAAGCCCGATAGAGAGATATTTATCACCTTAAAAACAGAATAAATAGATAAATAGATAGATAAATAAATAAATAAACATTAGGAATTATACTTCATAATTTGATACATAAATATACTTGAAAACAGTATTGCACAAGAAGGAATCACTCCTAACATTTACGATCCTCTTTGAGACGAAACAAGTCGTCTAAAAATGGACTTGACTAAGACAGACAGACAGACAGATAGAGACAGACAGACAGACAGACAAATATTGTTTTAAATCAGCAAATAGAACATGCCTTACATCATGTACAAATTCAATGGACGATAGAATACTCAATTTAGGGAACAATTAGTTCCAACAACTGTTTCTTAGCCAAAACTTGTGTTGTTCCTTTTCATGTGTTATAATTAGAAAAGTTTAACACCCGTTATGTATAGCAGGAAACTCTGAATTATTTTTATTGAGTTTCATATTGAATAATTAATAAGCTGAAAAATAGCTAAAATCATTGATGCAATATTAAATCAGTGTGGACCGCCATTAAAACGAACATTAAATATGATACGGCATTTACAGGATCGTTCTGCTGGTTTAATATCCAATCAGATAACAGTTATAGATTTTCTTCTGCCATTTTATCGCTTTCGGTTTCTTTTCCTGAGCACGGCTTCACTTTCTTCTGCTTCTTGCGTAGTATTCGTCATCATTCGTGATATAGTAAGTTGAGCCTGATTGCTTTTCTTCTTATTTACTATCAAATATTTATTAACACTTAAATCACCGTAGGAAAATTCCACTATATAGATCTAGTGAAATATTTGAAAAATAAACAATAAAGCGACGTTCCTGTAAATTTTCTAAACCGTTTACAGTACCGAACTTTAAGGACCCTCATGGAGAAGACTTTTAAAACATTCCGTAAAAAGGAGAAAAAGCTGTTAACCAGCATTTTCTCCTTTTCTCACAATGTTTTCCCCCGAATCAAGGATCAATTTCGTCGTTGTAGCTGTTTTGTCTGCAAATGCTTTCAGTCTTGACAAGCCTTATATGTTGTATTTTGGTAAAGAATTGAACATTGATCATTTCTTAGTGTGGATAATTTTCAAAGACTGATCCCATTTATCAAGGGTTTCGGTCCCTGAAACTTTGATGATAGAGACTGATTCTTTAATCATACAATCATTAAATATCCCCTCAAAACTGCCATATTGTCTACATTTACGTAGGCCTATCTTCTATTTTAAAATTCACTTACTTCTGAAATATTTGCATTTTTTATCTCACACAGTATGACTTTTTTTTTAACTTAACAGAATATATATGTCCTGCAACACGCGAAAAGGGGGATTCGGACATTTGCGTAAAGTGTCGTCCGGATCAGCCTGCGCACTCCGCGCAGACTAATCCGAAACAAAACTTTCCGTTTTAATGTAAACGTTCTGTTCTGCGCAAGTCTACTTTGGGACAAAATCTAATATAGTCGTATAGTGCCGTCTCGGATTAGCCTGCGCGGACTGCGCAGGCTGATCCGAGACGACAGTTTACGCAAATATCTGAATGCACCTTTTTCGCGTGATGCAGGCAATATAAGACTTTTTTCTTTTTGAATTTCGTATCATGTTCTTCAGTTTCTGTTTCGTAAATGACGCTTGAAAACTCATGTTACGCGGTATCATATGCCTTGACCAAATACGGTAAAGTTTTTGGTAAACATCACGGGAAAAATAGTTGACCATTGTTTGTGACAAGCCGTATTAGCTTCTTTTCGTTTAAACTTTTATCCTCTTTTATCTTCTAAGTATTTTGGTGGATCTAAAGATGATTTATAAAGTGATGGGTTAAACTGAAGAAGCCCGGTTATAGATGTTACCGATAGTTGAAAGGCGAGACCACGAACCATTAAATATCATATTGTTTATAATGTGTAGTAGGGCAGGTGTCTTCTCTGATGAGCTTCCATGTTTTATATTGGCAAATTAATTCCATTTTTTGTTTTTCCCTTTTTATGTTGTCCTTTTCCTTTGTGGACGAGAAACAATTCCCGTAGTAAAGTTTTCTACAAAATGAACTGTCATGTTAAATGTTCCCCTTGATTTTTCGTGTTATCAGGGTTCGCTCCTATGTACCTTCGTTTTTCCTCTTTCCTTCGTTTCACTCCATACCTCATCGTACTATTAATTCATCCAATATTTATTCAATGTTCTTTTTTTTCTTCTTAATTTCTTTTTTTAGAAACTCGTACAAGTTTTATCGTATTTTATTCTGTAAAGATTATTCCCCCCCCCCCCCCCCCGTTTCTCCTGCTATACTATTCAGAAGTTATTTTGCAAATACATGTAAAAGCCTTGCGAATACCATCTTTCATCCATATTTCATTGTCAAATAATCCTTTGTTTTTGAGCCCTTTTCGAACCCTTTTAGAATCCTTGCATATGTTTTATCTTTTTTAATACTGCAATACATGTCATGTGTGCTAGAATACCCTAGTTGTCGGTGCTCTGTAAAACAACATTTTTTTTTTTGTCTTTTGTAGTAGGCAAATATCCTAGAGTTCCTACCTCCATTCATTGTCCATTAAGCAAAAAATAAAAGAATAAAAATTCATCCAAGTCAGCATGCGTAGACTGCGCAAAGTGACATAGGTCGATACTTTTAAACATATGCATTGATCTCCATTTTCATAGAGTATTGATCATTTTGGTTCGGCGGGACCTTTTTCTTAACTGGCAGTTACAGGGTTAGATTAAAGATGGCTGCCATTTTTTGATTAATTGCACCGATACACGTAACGGTTTTGTCAAAGATATTAAAATGATTTCCGTTCAGAAACAGTTTATTACCTCCTTGGAAATCACCAATTACCGGTTTGGAACCAGCGTGTATAGCATGCCTTTTTTGTTGTTGTGTGGCCTGGAAGGAGAAATAAAGAACCGTTTTCATGTTATTTAATTACTGGCTTTGAGAAGCCACACATTAAACGTTTAATATAGGTGAATTTAAAGTAGACCGCTGCTCCAGACCGCGCTCATTAGATCTGTTCATTTTATTCACTCCTCTACCGAAGGCAGCACAGTATTATACTTCCTTTTTCTTTTTCGAACTGACATACTTTAATACAGTGTATCTTATTTTTTGACACGCAGACAAGCAGAAAATAAGATACACTGTAAAACAGTCATGTCGAAAAAAGATGCTGCCCTCGATAACCTACTGATATCAGCGTTTGTGGCATCGTAATGTAAATAAAATTAGCCACGCTTTGTAATCAAAGGACTGAAAGTCCTGAAAAGCGGATTTGTTGAACAGTTTTAAGCTAGGATTTGATGTAATGAAAATTAATCTTTTTATCACATGTAATACATGTATAATATGTAAGCAATTAGTAGAGTAAGCAAGGACAATGGGAGTCGAAGTTGTTCCACGAAGTGTGTTGCGCAGCAACTGTTATTTTACTACTTATTAGAGTATTAATTTGATCCAACAATTTGATGTTTTTTTTTCTGCTAGTATTATATTTAGGACTGTAAACATGCATAGGACTAGGAAAAAAAAACAAGATGGATCTATAAGTGAAAGTTATTTGACAAATATATAGAACACTTCAGTTTTTGATTTGTTGATGAGTAAGACTTAAAAAACTGTACAAAATATGATGATGATATATAATGATATTTCTGTAAAAACACAGTGTTAAGGTCTACAACTGTCAATCAGTTTCAGCAATCATGAGCAAATTTGATCAAAGAGTACAATATATTGCTACTTACACATGACATTTGCATGCAATATGAATTTTTTGTGCCTTCTTGTTGAACTCTTTACCAGAGAACAAAATGTTTGACTCCCCCAGATTAAAACCAACTATTCAGATTCTCATACCCTCAACAAACTAAAAATGAATTACTGCATTATAGCTGGAAGATCATTAGTAAAGAAGAAAGATAAGATTTAGAAAAAAAAAAAAAAAAAAAAATCTGAATTAATATTTCCTTAATACACTACTAAGCCTCTTTGGGTATTATTAGATTTCATGCCACAGTTTTGGAAAGCTTTGAGGGAATGGTACTTATTCAATAACATGTGCCATCAACAGGGATTTATATATTCAAATCAGTATCAAGACGTCATATCTGGTTTAATGAAAATAAACAGAGTGACCTATTGCTAAAGTAGCCTACAATTTTATTATCAAACGCACAAAATTGCATCATTTTACTGAATTTAACCATACACTTTATATGAAAAGAAATATATATCTGGTAGTATTTATAGGCCTTTTACAAAATAACTTGATTTGTGGCATAAAAACTAAATAGCTTGCTATTTAGAGCATAAACAAACAATTCAATAGATATGGAGCCCTCAGATTATGTGGTTTGTAAAGGGTAGAAAAAATTCTGGAAGGGGAAAAAAAAACACTGATGTCTTATTTGCCAACACTGTTTTCATAAGCCCTATTACAAAGGACTCATAAAACATAGGATTTATTGTGTGTTAAAAGGCTAAAAAAAAAAAAAAAAACAGAAAAATCCTCAAAAATTCTCCCAATTTAACTTTGACATAAAATTCAAGGGTCAAGTATAGGCCATGTTTGGACAAACCATAAGGTATTCTGAATACTGATTACATGTATCTGTAACAGTTCTGTTAAATAGCCCCAAAGGCTTGGATTGAACCTAGAACCTTCATGTCCAAACTCTGTAGGCAAACGCTCTACCACGTTGCTACAAAAGCTAGCTCTATAGCAAGACAGATAAGTGTATCCTTATACAAACACAAGCTATACATTTATATCAATCTGTGGGATAGACCTGTATACAGTATATGGATCCATGTCAGGTTTCATTGGCATCTGACAACTGGATCTGGAGAAAATTTTGATTCAGGTTTATTTTAACACTTTACTGAACACTCATGTTAACCCTTAGGCTGCTAAGTGCAACTCACTGACCTTTTGCGGATAATGTAGATCAAGATCAGACTGCACAGAACGTGCAGTCTGATCTTTGATCTACACCGTCCGATAAGAAGATATTTATCGTCCTCAAAATTACAATAGCAACCTGTTGGATTTTAGTATCAACTTGAAGTATCATATGAGTTATTCAGCAGGACAAGGGTTAATAACCCTGAAGGAAATAGGCAATTGAAAGCATCATGGGACAAGGACAAAATTCTGGTAGACAGTATTTTCTCCTATTCCACAGTGTTTTCAATTATAAGAGTGAACTTCAGCTCATTTGTATAAGTTTCTGAATTGTTGTCTGCAGATACATTTAAAGAGCCTAAACCTTGTCATATGGGGAAGGAATGAATAACGAAATATTAGCATCCATTTAATTACCATTTTTTATTGAAAAACAAAAAGTAATTTATGCATAGATGGTGGACATAGACAATTTAAACAATCTTACAAAAATTAACTCCCCTCTAAATGTGGATCTAGGGTCCTGCATGGCTTACTAGTAAAGTTCAGGACTTGTTACCTGATGGCCATATGCTTTTCTGTGGGAGTGTCCTTAGGCAAGACACTTCAGAGCCCTAGCCTAGTACTGCTGAAACCCAGACACACATAAATAAGCCAGTTGTAGCAGTTATATGACAGAAATGTTGAAAGCTACATTAAACGCCATTCAATTAATCAAAAGGGGATCTAACATTGGCCTCCTGCAAGGTTAACCTTTATGTAACATTTCTGTCAGCCTCACAAAATGTAACTTTTAAGTTTTTAAAAACATTGGTAGACAAACAGATTTTTTTTTTCATTCTTACTAAAGTCATTTTTTCCCCCATTCCATAACACCATAAAGGATACAATGTGTTTTAACTAAGGTAAGTGTGGCTATATTATCCCATTTTGAAAGATATTCAGAAAAAATTTTGAAACAACTTTTCCAACTGGCTGAGCTTTATTTGGCTGTACTAAAGATCAAGGGTTTTCAGAAGGATTAGTGATGGTGGCTTTTGTCTGAGATTATGCTTTAAGTCAGATTGAGAATATCAACAGCTCACCCTAGAGTTTGTAAACATGTGAGCTTAAATAAATACACTAAACATGATGACTATATTTTCCTTTACCATAGCATTTTAAGCATTTCTAAAACCATTATTAATCATCATGATGCAAGACACTTTTGAAATGTTGAAACTTCTGTACTCAGATATCAAGGTTTTGATTTTCAAAACAGCATTTTACAAACCTAGTCAGACTATAAACACAACACTTTCTAAACTTTCATATAGCGGGTATAATCATTATAGACTGCAAACAATTCAAATCTAAAATAGTGTGCCTATAGAAGTGGGATTTTACTATGTTAGTGGTCTGATCTTAATCTACTCTTGCTACAAAGGAAACAAACTGTCCTCATTCTGAAGTATAAAGCAGGTATTATTTTGAAAGTAGTACGATTTAGTTTAAACCCTTACAAAACAATCCCAACTTTAAACGATCCCGAGGAAGAAAGCTTTTAAAAAGAATTTCGGAATAAGAGAAAATGCTGGTAACCAGCATTTTTCCTTTTCCCACAATGTCTTCAAACCTTCCAAAAATAAAATTCATATTTTGAGTCACATTGATTCTGTTATCAGCAAATGCTGTCCATTTGAACAAGTCTCAAATTTTGTTGTGTGGTAAAGAGTTTAAAAAAATACTGGAGTCCTCTCAGGGAAATAGAAACAATGGCTTTTTGTATGTAATTTCTTACTGAAAGCACATTGTCCTTTCCAGGACTCTAACGCCTAGGAATCTCTTCAAGGGTTCTTCCTTATTACTACACAACTTGAAACTATTAATTTCAAAATGGAATACAAAATCAAACTAGACACAACAATTTGACTGTTCAGATCAGAGACATACAATACTCTAATCTATGTCTCTGTTCAGATACAATGATGTCTTCTTTCTTTTAAAAAGAAAATTCTTGGTTTTATTCCTGATCTAAAAAAATCTTATGTAATAGTCTGAAAGGTGAAAACTAACTGGTGCCTTTAGTATTTTCTAAGATTTAGGCCATGTGTAATTCATGAGTATTGAATATGCCTTCCTTCTGTTACATAAATGAAAATTCACTTTGTTTCTTCATAAAGAAACAAGTCCAGAAAATAATGGTTTCACTAAAGAAAAGTAAGGTCAACTCATGCAGTCCCACAAAACATGAAATTGATTGTAATTACCTTCAACAATAATTTAAAGTTTGACTGATTTCTTTTGGTTACATTAGTTTCAACTCTATTTCAGTCTTACAGAGACAACATCCCATTTATTTGTGTATGGCTTGGGTTTTACTAGGGCTAGGCTGATTCTACGCAGTGTCTTGTCTTTAGGCACTCCTACAAAATCCTGGCAAGTAGGTGAGGATAAAATCCGGGTTAACTCAACCCACACCTCCACCAATCAGCCACAGTCTCACAGAATCTCACTAAATAAATGAACAGGATTATGTCATTTCATTGCTTTATTGGTCCAAATATAAAAAAAAAAAAACATAGACTGTATAGGTTCAAGCCTAGACCTCATATTCTGCACAGTCTGAACTTAGATTATCATTAACAATTTAAAAAAAAAAAAAACGGTGTTACACTTAACTATAAAAATGGACTAATACTTAATAATTTCACGTTCATTTTATGAGTATCACATAAAACATAAGAGACCTACATGTAATATGCAAACTCACATTCTTGGGTCCAGTTCTATTCAGTGAAAAAAATGCAGATGTAAATAAGTACAATGTAAAAAGTGGAATGTAGTCTCGCATATAATGAAAGCTACTGTTAAAATGTGATGGGATTTTGACATTTTGTCAGTGATTATGTAGGTTTTATTAATTTACATATGGATGTAGATTCCTTTTTGAAGTTTTGAGCCATGTCTTTGTTAATTTGAGTAATATTACATTATTGAACCACTGCAGATACATGTGCAAAAAAAAACAACATGATGAAGCATGGTGAGGTACTTGAAACTCAGTATTAACACTGATAAAACGGCTATTCATTAATACTTCCAATGCTGTTTTGAATGAATCCATTTTCATGGTCTGAAGAAAAGAATTAAAATCATTACTCATCACCTGGAAGAACATAGTGCAGATATTATTTACTTTTTGATATCTGCAAATCCCTGCCCTGGGTACAGATGAAGCAGCCAAAATGGACCAAGATCACACTCAATGTGACAAGTTGCCATGCAAAGTAAAAATTGACGTTTACATAACTAAAATGAAACTTTCAAGTCAATAGTACAAATTCTTATATTTCTATTTCAATGTTATTTTTGGGGGAAAGAATACCTCCTTACAGGGAAGTATAGATCAAAGATCAGACTGCACGTTCAGTGCAATCTGATCTTGATCTACACTGTCTGCTAAAGGTCCTTGAGTAGCACTTAACAGCCTAAGGGTTAAAGGAATTGGTCCCTCTACATAAAACTTTAAAAACTATAGGCATACTTTCATTCTGAGGTTTGAATTACTTGCTGCTTACATGAAGAACAGACTTTACCGTCTCTTGTATGGGTTGAGCAGCAGTTCATCATAAATATGTACTTTATTAAATAAAGTACATATACTTCCATCTCCAAGCATAATAAACATATCAAAGAATTCAAATCTACATGTCCAAATAGTAAGACATATAGATCTAGACTAAGATGTATTCCTGTGGACCCTATATCAAACATCTGTCTGAAAATCCTGCATTCTTAATTCTTTTGCATAAAAGGTAACAAAATAAAATTCAAGCACATTAGAAGGACTATGAATGGACTTTTACACCTTGAAGGTAATTGAGTATCTGAGGCTTAAAGTCCAGGATGTTAGATTAAGTTAGTGGAGGTCCAGTTCACTGAGAAGGACACGATTTCCCATCGAAATTCCTCAGTATAAATTCACGTCACGGGTTCGTACTTGTTCGGGGCCGTTTGTGACAAAGGATTTTATTATGTCCCATCGATAACTAGAGAGAAATTTTGGAAGCAGTCTTGCATAATTCAAATGTCAAATATTTTTTTTCTTAATAGACTACACGATCTTCATTTTTTTTAAAAGTATCACACATATGTTTCAAACAATGCGGAAATTCATCATTAGTGCTATACGAAAGGGGGGGCGGGGGTAGCTAACTAGGTGCCGAATCGACTCTATGGGTTCTGTGTATTCGTTATCGAAAGGGTTTTAAATAATTTACGGCCAAATTCTAGCTAGCTATCTGAACAGTTAAAGATATTTGATATAATACAGAATTTAAAAATGTAATTTCAATAAGGAATTATTGCTTAATCTCCTTGCTTATTTCGACAGCGGACGACACAAGTTGTGAATGAACATTTCTTAAATGAAAATGGGGACAGTCTGCGTAAACAATATTTATACGCATATGGCAACATCTAATGAAAAAAAAAAAGAACAAACTTCGTTTAAGTATTAAGAGTATTTCAGACTGACAATTTTTGTAGTTTTGACGAAATTTCGATTAAGAAATCAAACATAATTTGTACGATTTGTTCAAAGTCAGAGCTGAATATCATTTGTAGTTCTGTGTTGTTCGTCCCTACGCAAGCCATGCAAAACTGAAAGTAAGCGCATGCGTCATTACGCATGATGTATTTGGTTCCGGCCAAAACGATCACAGTAAGCGGATTTGCTATATAGCAAATCCGCTAAAAAGGTAGTTTAATGAATCTCTGTCATGCATCACACCAAGCAAGTAATCACATTTTTGGATATATCCATTTTTCCAACAAGCGATAGAACGGTCCTTGGACATGCAAACAATTTGCGGAATGCTCAAGCTGACATGGGTAAATACTTTTTGCATAGCATGATACAATTTAATAAAAGAGAATTGTAAATGTAGCTATTATGATTTCAGCTGTGTTTTAAAAAATCGTACCGTTCTCTAAGCCTACTGACACTAAAACATATCTATAACATATGGCACTGCAGTGTAATGAGAATTATATAGAATGGAAAACGTGTTTTCTTTCCAGCATATCTAAAAAGAAAAGAAAAAAATCATATCTGGCTGGATGAGTATCTTACGATACTCGAGGAAAAGGGTCGTTGAATTCAATAATTGTTTATCATGAATAGTTAATCAAAGTTAAAGTTGATTTAATTTTACATTGTTTCTTATCTTTATTTCAAAAACACGCACTCAGATTTCAAGTTCTGTGAGGACGGTTTGCAGAATCCGTTTGTCGCCTTAATGGATTTCGTCTCAGAAAAATATGATATAGCGAGAACTTTCATGTCGTCGCCTTTCTAGAAATTGTATTCCCCTTTCAGCGCTGATTAGACTAAACAAGAACTTCTTGCCAAGGGCATAGATCAGTATCAAACTAGAGTGCAGTCTGGTCCTAGATCTGAAGCATCCGCTTGTTTTATCAGGTACTATATGAAAAAGAAAAAAATGTCTCAGTTTCCATTGATTTATTTCAGCTGCCGAAAAAAGGTCGAGTTTACTAGCATAATGATACTTCTTCGGATACTTTTTGAAGAGCCCTCGTATATTATCAAAGATTTCTTAAGTAAGTTTGACATTAGAATACTTAACAATTCCGGGGATGAATACTTTCTTCCTGGGTTTGTGGTAAAGAAAGACTATATTTATATTCCAGAGAGCCATCTGTCAGAGTCTCCAGCATACACACCGTGTCCGTCTCCTCTCAAAATCTCCAACATGATCGCTTCGTCTTCCGATGTCGTGGTTTCTGTTCCTTCTCACGTGGAGAGTCACACATCAACATCCGGGCACTGTAAGCGTCAGTCACCTGGTCTCCTGTGTGTTGTGTGTGGAGATACATCTAGCGGAAAACATTATGGAATTCTGGCTTGTAACGGCTGTAGTGGGTTTTTCAAAAGAAGCGTACGACGAAAGTTGATCTATAGGTAGGATGTTAACAATATCATTATGTTTCTAGAGCTTCACCACTACGTTCATCTGAGGACTGCCCCTAGAGGGTCTGTTATGTTGACCTTTCCGTTTCGCGCTGAAAATCCTGCGTGTGAATGTTTTAAAAGCAGACATTGAGAGACTTCTTATTTATGATTTATTTGTTAATCTTATGGATAAATTTTAGAAATAATGGACACTCAAGATTTTTACAGACCATACTAAGAGAGGGACCTTCATCAAATCTACACTAAAAGATCGTATACGTAATTAGTGAGATTGAGACGATAATATCGTGGTTATCTGACCATAGTCCTCAACTCCTTACTTCCGTAAAAAAAAGAAGCAGATGGCTGAAAAAGAACATTTTGATAAAATATGGATAATCAACATGACAGCACGTTAACCTTTAGCCTGCTAAATAACTTAATTGAAACCTTCAAGCCGATAGTAAAAACCCGAATTATGCTACTTCAAACTTCATATGTTTTGGATTAAAACATATCCTAATCGGACAGTGTAGATCCAAGATCAGACAGCACATTCTGTGCTGTCTGATCTTGATCTACACTGTCCGCAAAAAGTCAGTGAGTTCCGCTTAGCAGCCTAATGGTTGAAATATATTTATTCCCATCGTAAAACGGGACATTTTTGTTTTAGATGTCAAGCTGGTACAGGACTATGTATTGTTGACAAAGCTCACAGGAATCAGTGTCAGGCATGCAGGCTAAAAAAATGTCTACAACTTGGCATGAACAAAGATGGTATGTTATTTACAAGATACAAAATACGAAAATTGATTAAAAAAAAAAAACCGTGCTTTGTTTGTCACATTCGTTCAGCTATTTAAATTTCCCATAAGTTCATATATTTGTTTTCAAGTAAATATTGAATGACAGATAATGATTTGGAGACGCCGTCGTTGATAATTTACGTGTATCTAATATGAAGTTAAATGTAGAGCCATAGGCCTCTGAAACTCCATTGGTCTATCATGGGATAACGAAATTTTCATTATTGGACCCTGTTACTATAAATAGCACGTTGGCGATTCCCTCTTTATCGTATATAGTACGGCAAGGTGTGCAACGAAATCGAAGAAAATTTGACCCCGTCCCCTTTCAGAGATAATATTTAAACGAAAACGGATAAATGAACTTAGTTACCGGTGCAGATGGATTCATAAATGATTTTTCTTCTGTACCCTGACCTTCATAAGTTTCAAACGGCTCTTGCCATCAAGCAATAGCTCTCATCTAAAAAGATTTCAAAAGCTTCCACATTTTGCGGATCGCCATGCGCTGACGTCACACGATTTTTAATTCTGCAGCGAACAATAATTATGTTTAATCCACTTAATATTCCTAAGGGAATGAAAAATACACAATTTAAAATTGTTTACTCTATTTCAATATTTGGGCTTTTGCCTTTATCAAGAAATTTGACGTGAAATTGATGCCTTCTACATATTGTGACTATTTTCAAACCACCATTTCTAAATGAAATCAATAAATAAACTTTTGACTTTTGAAAATAAATAAATAAATGTGAACAATAATTAAACTTTTTTTTTTTCAAACAAAGATCGATAATTTTTTTTCTTGTTGCATTTATGAAATTATTAAATTAATATTTCGTCTGATATAATTTATCTTTTCATCTAATCCAGTATTACGGTTTTCATCTCCCATTTCGCATATTTTCAAATGCGTTTTTACCGTTCATTGGTCAAAACCTATGACGCGTCTTTTGATAGCAAATTCGCGTGAGTTATAATTCGCAGCGTCATAATGAATTGTGTGACGTCAGCGCATGGCGATCCGGAAAAAGGTGGAAGCTTTTTAAATTTTTTTGAGATGTGAGCTATTGCTTGATGTCAAGAGCCGTTTGAAATTTTAGAGGGTCAGGGTACAGAAGAAAAATCATTTGTGAACCCATCTACATCGGTAATCAGGTTTATTTTTCCATTTTCTGTTAAATATTGTCTCTGAAAGGGGACGGGGGTTTCAAATTTTTTTTTTTTTCGATTTCGTTGCACACCTTGTCTTACTTTATACGATATAGAGGGAGTCGCAAATGTGCTATTTATGGAAACGGTGTTAATGAAAATTTGAGTATATTCCGTGATATACAGGCGATGCACCAATGTGCTGTAAGAGTTCGACGATCGACCAAGGAAAATTTCAGTGTTCCCTTATAGACCAGTAGAGCTTCAAAGGCCTGTGGTATAACTTAGGACAAGATTTGTTTTAACATAAAACCGACTACAGTTTAATGCCTCTGCAGGCTGGAGCTTTGATGTCATATGGAGACGTAGACTGTATGAAATAAACTATTAAACTGAAGTGTAAAAAAGATAATTTAATCTATTCAAAGAAAGTATTGATCTTGGCAATCAGGCTTTTTTCCTTGATAGGTACCTTGATGGATTATTAAACTCAATATAAGACAAAAGTTGTTTGAAATTCACAGTTTATTTAATGCAAAGAATTCCCACGTATTTGATCCAGAGGACAATGTAAGATTTTTACACAAGATTAGACTAATATTACATTAATTCTAGCTGTTCAAAATGAACGCCAGCCGCGCAACACAGCCCAGATACGTCAGGAACATTTAGAGGCGGGCCTGGATCATTCTGTGACGTCACACGCAACTGTTTCCGCCACGCACCCGGCATTCAGCCCGGCCACAAATCACAGATTCATTACAAATATGATTTCTGGTGACCCCGGGACCAAAACTGACAGTGATTCTGATGGTAAGACGGCTTATTTTCAAAAAAAAGTAGCGAACACTAGACAAATGATGAAATTTATTCACTTTATGTAATGTCAACCGATCACTGGGACATTTTAAGCTTTCTCTGTGTACAAACTTACACGGCATAATTGTCATTTTTTTTTCCGAATTTTGATGTATTTATCTATTTACTTCCGTTTTGAAAAGTTCTGTGGCTAGCTGAAATTGTTACAGCAGTAGTATTCATTTCAACCAGCACTTCGGTATAAAATTGCTCAGGCACTAACATACCGTTGAAATGATATAGGAAATCAGAAAATAAAGCACAGAAAGCCGGTAGTCAATGGAATTAACAGCATCTGTCCTGAAATACTTTAGATACTGTCATCTTCACAATGTTTGAAGATGTCTATGCAAAGACTTCTTGTAGATGTAACATTGCAGGTCGTGACGAAACCATAGACGTGACAAGTATGGAATCAGATCGAGTTCACCAAACAACACATTACGGTAGCTACGGAGACACGCATGCGTTGTACCCCTTTTCAGGTCAAGAAAGTATGTACGAATGTTCCGCAAGGCTACTATTTATGGCAGTTAGATGGGCCAAAAATTTACCATCATTTGCTAACCTACCATTTCGAGATCAGGTAAAGTTTCATTTTGAAATACAATCATTGTTTTTTCCCAGACATTCAAGCACTTTGGCACATACGTTTTTAATGCACAAAGTTTCAGAATAAATGTTGAACTTATATATTAATTAACTACTATTATTATCTATAAAACGGAAGGACAAAAATTGTGGATTATTCCAATATGGTAAGCATTTACAAACGATTAATAAATGTTTCAAATGCTGGGTTCATCTTTTAAATGATGGAAAACATTGTGAGAAATGGAGAAAAAAGGTTGTTGCCGGAATTTACTTCTTTTCCAAAAATGTTATCTAAAGTCATTGTTCTCAGGAATGTATTCTTTTTCTGTTGTTCTGTCACTCAACTGAGACCCAGGTACTATTAAGCACTGTTTGCTTAATGGACAGACAGAGAACACGGTACTACATTTAATGTCAGAGATCAATGAGATAACATAGTTTCGGTTGGTGTTTTGAATATAGAAATGGCTTACATGTTAACTCTTATCCTGCGAAATAGATAAAATAAAATTTTCAGTTTGATAGTAAAAACCCAAATATTTCTATTTTAAAGTTATGTTTTGGGGAATAATACGTATCTCCTAATCGGACAGTGTAGATCCAAGATCAGACTGCACGTTTTGTGCAGTCTGATCTTGATCTACACTGTCCGCAAAAGGTCAGTGAGTCGCGCTTAGCAGCCTGAGTGTTAAAGCATTTTATAGGTTAGCTTCCAGTAAAGAATAAAAAAAAAGATTTGATAACAGATTCAATTGCTTCGTACAGAAATATGAAAATGCTCAAACTGTGAGATATGAAAGCTGCTACTGTTTTGATTCTAACTTCATTAACATTTGTTGTCTGCAAAATTCTAGACAATTTGAAAGCATTTGCAAACGAAAAAATAATAAAAAAGAAAAGTAGATAAAATTCAAGGAAAGGTTTAATGATTTGTACAGAAACAAAGTTTAGGTTGAAAGGGTCGTGAAGATTTAAATTCTCCATTATCTATACTTTCTTTCTTTCTTTCTTTTTTTTTTCTTTCTTTCTTTCTTTTTTTCTTTCTTTCTTTCTATCTGTCTTTCTTTCTGTATGTGTTTTAATCTATTGTCTAAATCGCTCTTACAAATACATTAATATCTTTCAAACAGGTTATTTTACTTGAGGAGACTTGGAGCGAACTATTCTTACTGTGTTCAATACAGTGGTCAATGCCGATGGATTCATGTCCATTGCTTGGTGGAACAGATCAGAGCCAGGCCAAAAACGGCTCCCTCTATCTCGAGGTTCGAACCCTCCAAGAAATATTTGCTCGATTTAAATCAATCGGCGTAGATCCAGGAGAGTTTGCGTGCTTGAAGGCAATATCCTTGTTTAAACCTGGTAAACAGTTACTTTTATGATATTAAAAAGCTTTCCCTCTGTATATTTGTTTTATTCACTACCCATTATACAATATATTTGGTACGAGAAGAAAATATACAAGTGTTTAGATAAACCACAAACACATAGAGGCTGGAATACTTTAAACATTATACTCGATTATCAGCAACTGTTTGGGGATATATCCACATCTCAGTGGTTGTGGTTTATCTATAGTTGAAGACCTAACAGCTTTTTTCGTTGTCATCTGCACACTTCTCTAAATTCGTGACTGATTAATACTTTTTTTGTCTTTAAGCCCTTACTCTCGCTTCTGAATCGTGGTCTCGCGAAGAGAGAAGAGTGAAATCAGCCTGCATGTCTGTGCAGGATGATCCTCGTCCACTCTTTTCGGTACCATATCGTATTTAGTCCTTTTTAGCCATTATTAAACAGTAGCCATGTTTTACAACAGCTAGTTCTTAACTCATAAGCTGCCTGTGGACAATGTAGATCAAGATCAGACTGCACAGAACGTGCAGTCTGATCTTGGATCTACACTGTCCGATTAGGAGATATTTTCTCCAAAATATAAGTTTGAAATAACATCATTCGGGTTCTTACTATCGGCTTATCTGATTTATAAAGCAGGATAAGGATTAAAATAGTTCCCATTCAGCAGGGCAAAGGTAAGAAAATTAACAAGCGACAGAAAATGACGCGCGAACTCGGTGTTCTTATTTTGTGTAATTCACCTCTATGTTAGTAACTATGCAAACTCAGTTAATTGCTACGACTTCTATGCCTGCCCTTTGTCATAGTTTCTCAATTTTTTTAAATGATATATAGGATCTAATATGAGTTGGTGTTTGAGATGAAATTTTACTAAACGAGTCTAGGGAAAACGTTATTAAGCGAGCCTTTTTTTCTTGACGAGTGTAATAAAATTTTAACACAAACGCTAACGAATGTCAGATTCTTTTGATCACATAACGATATTTCACAAATTAAATGCAAAACCATCTATAGATGCACCCTCGGTAATATCCATAAAACACTCAATTCTATGAAATGCGTACAAAATGACGTCAAAAATGACGTCACACAAATATGATATCAATCGTGTATAAGATAAGACAAATTCGTAATGGGTATATTACACTGAAAACAGGGGAGGTTATGTGATAAAATACAATCTATACTGGTTTACATGTTTTTCAGAGACTAGAGGATTGAAGGATCCACATCAAGTAGAAAATCTACAAGACCAAGCCCAGGTCATGCTTGGACAACATATAAGGGCACAGCACCCGACACAGCCTGTCAGGTTGGTTTGTTTCTTGGTTTGAATGATGGTGTTGTGCGCTGCTTTCAACAGTAAATCAGTCATCAAAGATCATGCGATTCAAAATTAGATATGTAAAATAAACGGGGATTCTAGTAAATTATAACGTGGCTTTGGTGCAGGTACAGATTCAATACAGTTGCATGCAGTTTTTGACTGAGGGTATATCACGTTCTGAAAAAAAAAGCCAAGCAATGAGAGAAATGCTCATGCAGTGCAGTACCTGTAGATAGGATACATGCCTATGAAGATTAATCTATTATATTTTTAGTGCAATGATAACTGCTCTTCAGATCAACCATTCAGGTAAATCTTCAACTTGTTTTCAAAAGAGCCTGAGAATCATTAAAAGAAAAAGTCCGAGTTCACATTAATATGTTCTTTATTTTAACCTTTTGGCTGATAAGTGCGACTCAAGGATCTTTTGAGGCCAGTATAGATCTAGGTCAGACTGCACAGACCGTTCAGTCTGATCTTTGATCTACACTGTCCAATCAGGAGATATTTTTCCTTAAAAAATGCCTACGAAATAACAAAATTTGGGTTTTAATTATGGGCTTGAAAGTTTAATTTCACTCATTTAGCAGGTTAAGGAATAATACGAATAAAAATTGTCATAAATGATATAGTCATAGTACATGTGATATCATCATAAGTAACAATATCAACTGAAGCATCTCTAATTATGAATAAACTGATAAATCCGTGTAAATCAATGCAACAAGAGACGTTATTTTCTCAATGCAGACCATACTAAACAACAAGAATTGTCTCCCTTGAGCTCCGACACCAGATCAGTGTGAAATATCCCTTTCCGTTTAGCTGTAATGTCTTGAGTTTGTAGAAAAAATGCACTACATTGTAAGGTTTCCATGCATTGAACTACAATGATAAAAGAATAGATTGTTTGTCACAAGATTTGCAGAGATAATTATTTGTAAGAAGTAATCCATCATTTACTCAGATGACACACCTACGTCAATTCACATGGCAGAACCAATGATCTTGGCAATCCTAAAGAACACGCTTGTCGAATGCGTGCCTCTAATTTTACGCGATTTCCACACTCTCAAAAAAAAAAATAGATGTTCGCGTATTACGAGCTATATGACTTTTGAACAACGGTTAGGTGACAAATGAATTTTGGCATTCCTTGGCTTTCTGGAATAAAATCCAGTTCAACTTGTCTTTCATAAAATATCAATAGGCTGGTCAAAGTCTTGCTTAATAACATTTCGTTCAATAAATACGTAATATTATACTGTAGAGATTTTCCTGGTGCATGTATCTGATTCGAGCCGTGGGAGAAAATTTGATATCACGCGAGACCGAAGGTCGAGCGAGATGTCAAAATTTTCTTGCGCGGCGAGAAGCAAATAGAAGCGCCAGGAAAGTTACTAAAGCATAATATTTCTTTTATTATATACCTACACCTTTAACGAAAAAGTATTGCAATTGTTGACATTTTATTCGAAAACGGAAAGAAAAATAAAACAAATAATGGTGTAGTAGCCAGTAACTTCGTTTTAATGATGGCGGATGAATATTACAACGCAAAATTTTGACCAATCACATTGCAAATGAATACGTACCTATACCGGTCGTGAGTTACGTCATCATGACGTCATCATACCATATTTGGAACCGTATTTCACAGTGTGTAGATACGGATTTTTTTCTTTCTGTCCTGTGTGATATTTCATCCGCATGCGACGCATGTATTTTCTCCGGAAAACTTTCAGGTATATAATAAAAAATTTTATCACATATCTATCCTAGTCTCAGTTTAATACAGTCAATGCTACTTTTCTCATACACACTCTTTAGACCAACAAATAGTGCCGTATTTGGTAAAAACTCTGTAATCACGAGTGTCTTTCTAAGTCACTGCTGATCCAGATTTCTTTACGAAGTTAACTTTTAAAAGTAGTGATCATATCAAAGCTGCAAATTTTATCATCTTAAGATTCAAAGCAAAATCAATCCATGCAAGTTTCTGTGGAATCATAGTTCGACCGTAATGTACCTGTCAAAGAAGCGAAGAGGCTTCAAGTAAATTTCAACACACCTGTACATGTAGGCCTATGTTATAACACGTGATGAACTTTAATTCTTGATATACATTTTTGTGATAAAAAAAAGTCTGACATTCGTTGGCTTTTGAGGTAATTTTTCATGAAACATGTCTAAAAATGATGTTATTAAGCTCGCCAAAGACTAGCTCAATAACAGTTTTTTTTTCTGGACTCGCTTCATGAAATTTAATCTCAAATGCCAACTCATGTCAGACCTTACATTTTTCAAATGCTGTTCCACACCAGATCCTACATTTAAGTCATACTCTGTGGAAAGGAATTTAAATGTATCTGCTGAAATTATCGACCAAGGTCAGCCTGTGCAGTCTGTACAGGCTGACCTGGGTCGAAACTTTTTACTGTTGGTCAATTTTCTGCAGCTCAAAGGATAATTTTATCTCATGATTCAGTTGGTAGTTGGACAAAATGCATGTTATGGATAAAGAATTATGTGATAACTTACTTGGTATAATACATCACAGGAATTTATTTCATGCTTTCCAGTAGTTTATCGAGAAATGACGGTGAAATATTTTTCTATATTTCATGGTTACGATCAGTGAGAAATACCGATTTCATTTTCTAACTCTTCAGTTGAAGGCGGAAAGAGTAGTTCCCGCGCACAAGTTACCTACTGTAGGTAATATGCGCGTGCCACTCAACCAGATGGAAATATGATGTAATTTAACCTACATTTCTCGCGCTTTACGTAATATTGAAATGCGTTGTTATGCAGAGGATGTACGCCACAGAGAATTACCGAAAAGAACTGTACTGGATTTTGATGTAAGGCCCCCCCCCCCCAAAAAAAAAGGTTAGACGCATGAAATAAAGAGAATATGTTTTTCTTCGGTGAAAGATCGAAATTTATTTCACACGGGTAGGAAACTTCATATTCAGAGCCAATGGCTCTCACGAGAAAATGTTGTGTTGGTCTTCCGTTTCTGAAGATGTCGGCTGATAAACAACCAAAAAACAGGTAAGCTTGTCATTATTTGTAATCATGTGTTCTTATGTCTTTGAAATTCCAAAAAAGGAGAATGTCATGCAATACTCCGGTCTTTCAACGTGTTTTCTACACTACAGAAAGTTGTAACAAGCGTACGATGTTGTCTGAATCATTTGTGGCGTGGGTTGATCTTAGCTAAAATAATACGTCACAGACCTAAATTCAGTCTATTATTGCCATATAATTGGCAATTAAAAGAGAGTCTTGCTGTCCCAAAAGCGCGAGTTAATGTCTTGAAATGTTACATTCACTGCTGGTAAAGAATTGAAAAGAAATAGCACAAAAATCATGAAAATAAAGAAGGGCTCCGATTATGTGGACCGGCTCTGAATATGTAAGTCGGCACCGATTGATGAGGGCTTCCTTTCAGAAATTTAGTTTTCTGTAAAAAGTTACTTAGGAAGCAGACTTTGTTTTTCCGTTAATACCTTTTAGTCCAAAATGTTGTACTTTTGTTGGATGGATCATGACCGAATTTATGAAAATACAAAGGACTGGTCTTGTCACGATTGAAAAATCCTGTCGAAAATTAGTCTATCTGACTTTTGAAAATACTTTTGTGTAGCTTTTGATCAACAGAATGGTCTATACGTGTATATAGCGTTTGTCTTGCTTTCGTCGTAAGTGCAGCCCACATGTAAGCAAAAAAAAAAGAAAAATATTTGACATCTTCGGAAGACTCATTAAAAAGCTAAATGGAAAATGTACCGACCGTAGCAGAGATATTGAATAGAAAAAAAAAACTTTTACAAAGCGTGAGAAATACAATTGAGCTATTCGCATTACACGCCTAGGGTATATTTGTGAACACTCTTAACTCTTTTCAACACATAACACGACACAACAGTATACTAGGTGGGTAGGGTATATACAAGTCTTTAACAAAAAAAGAAAAAAATCAAATTCACAAGCACATCAAGACCACAAAAATTTCATAGATCCCTGATTTTGATTGTACTCACTCAGATCTTTCAATGCTCAATTTACCAAATGCATATTAGATCAGAATATGTCATATATTAGTTATTTTCTAAGCCGATGATAAACAAACATCCATCCAAGCGAACGATCACGTTTTGTGCAGTCTAATCTTATTCTACACTGGCTGCAGAACCAACTAAGTTGTGACAGGCACTTTAAGGGTTCATAATGAATAGCTTCGAGTTATTTATTTTCTTTTTCCATCCTAGATATTTGTATGAATGTCCTAAACATTGTCGTTTGCACTTGCTTCAGAAATCTCGCGCCGACCCCTCCCCATTTCTAACGTAAAAATCATTCACTTTACGCCGTAATTAGATTGAGATTCTAGCTCCAATATCATGATATATTGAGTGTGTACGCAAATTAGCTGTTTTGAGTCATTATTTAGGAGAAAAAAGCAGTTTGAAGATTCTTTATGCGGATTATGTAAACTTGGCACCTTCTTTGTCGTGGGTTTTCGTGTTTTGCCGTGCCGAGTATTTTTTCGAACAGTTTAAGGGAATTTTCGTGATATATTTTACGTGTACGTCTGCTTAAAGAAAGCATTAAAAGTCTTAAAGTTTTGAAAAACCTTGCTCCGAAAAAAATATCCGATGTCCGAAATCCTTTTAAGCATGTGCAGACGAAATGGATACGAATAAAACGGGACAATACGCAGGTCATTTTTCAGAATTTTACTGTTTATTTAATCAAAATTACTCGGCACGGCGAAACACGAAAACCCACGACAGAACAGGTGCTAAATTTACATAAACCGCTCAAAGACCCTTCAAACTGCCTTTTTATCCTAAATAATGACTCAAAACAGCTAATTGCATACACACTCAGTAAATCATGATATTGGAGCTGCAATCTCAATCTAATTACGGCGTAAAGTGAATGATTTCTACATTAGAAATGGGGAGGGGTCGGTGTGAGATTTCTAAAACAAGTGCAAACGACAATGTTTAGGACATTCATACACATATCTAGGATGGAAAAAGAAAAATAAATAACTCGAAGCTATTCATTATGAACCCTTAAAGTGCCTGTCACAACTTTAGTTGGTTCTGCAGGCAGCGTAGATCAATATTAGACTGCGCAAAACGTGATCGTTTGTTTGTTTGGATGGATGTTTGTTTATCATCGGCTTAAAGATAGCTGATATGTGACATTTTCTGATCTAATATGCATCTGGTTAATTGAACTTTGAATGATCTGAGTAAGTACTGTCAGAATCAGGGATCTATGAACATTTTTTGGTCTTGACGTGCTTGTGAAATAGGTTCTTTTTCGTTATTAAAGACTTGTATATACCTCACCCACCTGACATACTGTTGTGTAGTGTTAAGTATTAAAAAGACTTAAGAGTGTTCACACATATACCCTTAGGCGTGTATTGCAAATAGGTCAATTGTATTTCTCACTTTTTGTAAAAGTGTTTTTTTTATTCATCATCTCTGCTACGGTCGGTACATTTTCCATTTAGCTTTTTAATGACTGTTTCAAGACCAAAGAGTCTTCCGAACATGCCAAATATTTTTCATTATTTTTGCTTACGTGTCGGCTGCACTTACGACGAAAGCATGACAAATGCTATATACATGTATAAACCATTCTGTTAATCAAAAGCTACACAAAAGTATTTTTCAAAAGTCAGATAGACTAATTTTCGACAGGATTTTTCAATCGTGACAAGACCAGTCCTTTGTATTTTCATAAATTCGGTCATGATCCATCCAACAAAAGTACTACATTTTAGACTGAAAGGTGTTAACGGAAAAACAAAGCCTACTCTCCTTGGTAAATTTTTACAGAAAACTAAATTTTTGAAAGGAAGCCCTCATCAATCGGTGCCGACTTACATATTCAGAGCCGGTCCACATAATCGGAGCCCTTCTTTATTTTCATGATTTTTGTGCTATTTCTTTTCAATTCTTTACCAGAAGTGTATGTAACATTTCAAGACATTAACTCACGCTTTTGGGACAGCAAGACTCTCTTTTAATTGCCAATTATATGGCAATAATAGACTGAATTTAGGTCTGTGACGTATTATTTTAGCTAAGGTCAACCCACGCCACAAATGATTCAGACAACATCGTACGCTTGTTACAACTTTCTGTAGTGTAGAAAACACGTTGAAAGACCGGAGTATTGCATGACATTCTCCTTTTTTGGAATTTCAAAGACATAAGAACACATGATTACAAATAATGACAAGCTTACCTGTTTTTTGGTTGTTTTTCAGCCGACATCTTCAGAAACGGAAGACCAACACAACATTTTCTCGTCAGAGCCATTGGCTCTGAATATGAAGTTTCCTACCCGTATTCATCTCGTGAACATAATAGGTAATATTTTTACTTGTGGCTGCGCCACGAGTGAAATAAATACGACCTTCCACCGAAAAAGAAAGAAAAAGAAAAAAAAAAAAAAAAATCCTCTATGTATTAACCCCCTTGTGTCGAGTATGGATCATTTCTAACTTCTCTTCCTTCAGGTTCGGACGACTGCTATTGATGCTACCTTCCCTCAGACTGATAATGTCTGAGAAGATTGAGAAGATATTTTTCGGACGAACAATTGGAAACACTCCTATGGAAAAACTACTATGTGACATGTTTAAAAGCTAAAGGTGGCATCGGAAGGTTCAGTTTATGATTCAAGTCAGTAGCTGTTCATAGAAGTTCTGTGCAATCTCATTGAAACCATCTGCCTACCCTACCTCAGATTCTTGGGAGGACTATTTATGAGCGCCAACCTCAATTGATCATTGTATTCGCCTATTAAATCTCTGCGTTCAAGTGTTTGAAAATAAAAAGTAAAACGATCTACAAGAGGACTGCGGATCACGAGTTGACCATAGCAGCCTTAACTGTCACGGCAGAAAATATAAAGTGATGTAACCAATAATAGAAAACATTACACACGAAAAAAGTAAACAAATGGACTAACCAAACGACTCTGAAATGACTTTACTGATTTGCTAAGCCATCATGAGTAATTGTGGAAAATCCAGAATTTTCAGATTACGCCATGGCCATCCACAGATCTACAGATTAGGTGGTTGTGTTCTTGATTAGATATTGAATAAATAAATGATCATAGTTTATAGTTGTTTGCCCAAATTATTGTTGATGTAACAATTTATCATTAAATGCAACATACTAATCAGCCTATTTTATCACGTTTCCATTTCCATTTCCTTTATTGGCATTATCGACACAGCACATGTCTTTGGCCATTTACAAACAAATGAAATATGGCAAAGGCAAATTAAAATTACAATATCAGTTTAGTTATAAAATACAATGTGTGAGTAAAAACCGATTTAGCTTATTGGAAATATACAAAGTTGATCTACACATTCTGATACGAAAAAATAAGTAGGGGCTATTTTGTTGAACACAAATATATGAATAATGTTAAGATTCACTAGAATTGTAGATCGCTAAAATTTACTTAAGGAATGAAGAGAATTTTTTGTTTTCATGGAGGTATGAAAAAAAAAACCTAATCACACTGTATGAAACCGCGAAGCGGTTTCATACAAAAGTGTGAGTAAGTTTTTTTTTTTCATACCTCCATGAAAACAAACAAAGTTCTATTCATTCCTTATGATTCAATATCACAGACAACAATTATGCACTTAAATAATACTAACTGCTTTTTTTTTGTAAATCCAACATTGCATATATATTTAATGTCCATTTCATTCATATTTCATAGCGCGGTAAAACTGCTCGTTCGTGACGTAAAAATGAAGTAAATTCGTGACGTCATTATAGTATTGAACATTTGCAGATTTAGTAGATTTATTATTAGAAGTTCAATACGCTAGAATTAAGTTGAAAATAGGATTGTTTGAACCCAGGAAAATGACAATGAGTTTTAAGCGCTCTCTTTGAATTTACTGTGGGATACTTTTTTTCAATATTTAGAGAAAATAAATTCAGTTAGCAATTTGAACTTCGGACTCGAAGAAAAACAGTATGAAATTTCGTACGTGTTTGTTTACATTAGTTTGACTGCAAAAGTCTAGTTCCGGCATTGCTTTTATTTTTCTTATGGAGCTATGAAAAAAAAATTCAGCCAATCAGAACTCGCCAAAGTTTATGAAAAAAACTAATATTGAATTATTTGCAAATATTCAAAATTATCTTTTTATTATTACACGACATTGAATTCATGAATATAGATTAGGTTGGCCAGCAGTTGTTGCCAAAATATTCCCTTCTCATATCAGCGTATTTTGGACAGCATAAAAGAAAGTGAAATTCGGTTTCTAGGTAGCCACTATTACACATGTTACAAAATCTCTCTTCACGTGGAATATTACTGAAGCGTCCCGTTTCGATTTCTAACTCATGTGAGCTTAATCTAGCAAAACTCCTCAAGATTTTGAATTTTGTCAAGATACGACTCGTAACAAAGAACATGAAAGTTTTGGCAAATTATTAATGGTATAGTGCCAATCTTGATCAAATTGATCATTTAATCGTAATTTCAAAGCAGAAAAATTATTTAACTCTCAATTAAAATTTAGCCTAATATTGGTATATCCTAAGTGATCAATGATTGAATGAACTCTTTTTGACCAACAATTTCCCAAAACTTTATTGGATTGATCTATATATATTTCATGTAAAGATGACAAATCGTTTGACATAATTTTAGAGCAGAATTTAAGTGATCGTTGCTTACATAGAACAGGAAGGGGAAGTCTACCATAGTCACCTAAAACTTATAGTTTGGCGTTTACTATTCTACACCTAAAAGGTGCGTAAGAAATTTGACATGCAGCTTATCAGTGTCTTTAAAACTATATATTCCCCAAGCCTCTGCCCCATGTAATAAAATTGGTAAAACCAAAGAATGAAAAAGCGAAACTTTTATCTTTATGTCCAATGAAACTTTATCAAAAACTTTGAATAAAGCATGATAGGCACATTGAGCTTGTTCATGCAAAGCACGGACGGCATGTTTGAAACTGTCTGTATAATAGAATTTCAGACGTAAATAAGTGAAACTATCCATTTTTTCAACAGTTCTACCATTAATGAAAATATCGCAATCAAGTTTGGACTTTTTCTTAAAAACACATACTTTGGTCTTATCAACGTTAACTGTTAATCCCATTTCTCAGAGTAATGCACAATACTGTTAACCTGAGCTTGTAAACTAACTGTACTAGTGGTGAATAGCACGAGATCGTCAGCGAAAAGAATCATATACATCGTTAACAACTCTAAATCCGTGTCTGTAAACGAATCGAAATCAAGATCTTCTACAATTTCATTAATGAAAAGTATGAAGAGAATCGGTAAGAGAGGTTCTCCTTGTTTCAAACCTATCGAAACATCGAAAAAGTAAGATAAAAATCAGACATTTCTGATAGTTTTACGCAAGATTGGACTTTGTGATATATACATCTGATCATATTTAACATTTTACTACTCATACCAGTTTGTAAAAGTTTATACCAAAGAGGATCCATATCCACTGTATCAAAAGCATGTTTATAATCTATAAAAAATAACCAGTGCTTTCGATTTTTTTTTTATAAAACCTTTTGAATTAGAGAATGTAAAATCACGTAGATAAGTCTTTGCGTACTCCTTCAGAAAATTTTCGATAACATATCCTTCAGAAACTCGTACTCGTGGGCCATGCTCTGTGAAAGGGGTTTTTAATAAATATGCAAAAGGTACCGACCCATGTCAGCATGCGCAGTCCGCGCAGACTGACATAGGTCGATACGTTTTGCTAAGAGTAAATTGTTTTGCATGTCAAAGGACCATTTTACCTCAAGATTCAGTCGGTTGTTAAACAAAATGGATTTTATGGATCCATAATTATTGGTGACTTGCATGGTATAATGCACCTCTTAGATGCATTAAATCCCCTATTGTCAGAGCGCCGCTTTCATATATAAACGCTTAGATAAAGAGTTGAACTTCACACTTTCTTTTCTCCCCAGGCTTTGACGGCTGCTATTGATACCTCGACCTCTCAGACTGATACTGATACAATAATACAGTACAATAATTTTATTCAATATCAAAAGCCTCCGGCCCATAATACTTTACGTTTGGAAGTGTACAGTACTTTACTACTTTAGGAGTGACATAACGACTAAACTTAGCAAAAACTATATATATAAAGACATGTGTAGCCATAACAAATTAAAATCAAAGGTATCTGGCCTAATATACAACACATACAGAAATTACAAAGAACACCAGGAATGACAAATACAAAAAATGGAATAAACTACAAATACAAAGACTTTTGTTTTCAGACAGAACTGAAACCACATATGGCTCGCAACACGCGAAAAGGGGCATTTGGACATTTGCGTAAAGTGTCGTCTTGGATCAGCCTGCGCAGTCCGCGCAGGCTAATCTGAGACGGCACTTTACGACTACGTTAGATTTTGTGCTAAAGTAGACTCGCGCAAAACAGAAAATTACACGGCGGAAAATGCCGTTTCGGATCAGCCTGCGCGTACTGCGCAGGCTGATCCGAGACGACACTTTACGCAAATGTCTGAAAGCCCCTTTTTGCGTGTTGTAAGCCATATAGATAATGCAACCATTAGACTGCTAAAGAAATGAAATGAACTTATCCAAATCAGGTATGAAGATTTAGACATTGCAATTTCAGACCTTTTAAGCATGATATCTCCACTATATCGACCATTGCAGATCCGAGATCAGACTGCACATACTGTTGGTCTGACACCGATATGCACTGTCCGCAAACGTCTGTCTCAGCAGTCCATGTGTTTAAAGAAGAAATTACTACGAAAAATATATACATATATACACATTCAATATAATTCATTCAGGATCTCTTGCCTTAAGTTAAAGGCTCTAAATACAAATTTAGAGACAGCGACTATAATACCGTTTGTTTTACATTCCAAAATCCAGTAGAACAAATCTTTATTTCTACTTTTTAGCCAACGGCAAGCGAAATAGATTCTACTGAACTCTTCATAAACTTGACTTTCAAAGAAAAAATTATATTCATCATCAATTACATAGATGCTATTTTTTTCCACAAATTGGACAAAATCTATATTCTCTGTCAACAGATAAATGTCTTAGAGGGGAAATTTGATAAAATTCTTTTATGACTGTAACCGATATCTACATTTAGATATGTTTCTGGAGTTAAAAGAGATGTAAAAAAAATTATAGTGCAAAGTTTTTGATGATTCGTCAACGAACCTGTGCCATTTTTGTATGAAACAATCCTTAATTCTTTGACCAAAGATTTTTATAAATTGATTTTCGTCACCTACATCCTGCACTATCCAGACATGTCCATGCTACAAGTCACAGGCCCAGTAAAGGCCTAAATATCAAAGCAGGTGTCATAATATATTTAACTTTCAATCATACCACTTAAAAGTATGGAAAATATTGAGGTGATGGCAGTTTGTTATCGTGTGGTCTGGCCATATGTTAGTCGCTGGTAGAAAAAAAAAAGAATTCTTAAATCAGGTAAAAAGTAAACAAAAGACACAGCTACCTGTCAGGTTTTAGCCTAGTTTTGAAATGAATTTCTCTGTCAGCGACTAACCCTTTGACTGACCGTACAATGACAGATTGTCATCTTCACAATAATTTCCATATTTTTAAATGGCATGATAAAAATTCAAATGCATTTAAACACCGCTTTGTTTACATTCGGCATTTATTGTTACTTTACTGGAAAATGATCTGAATTATCATTATCAAAAACGGTAAATGATGGAAAATTGAAACACAAAAATCCTATGTAATATAATTTATGTCTAAAGCAGATTGCAGAGGAATTTTTTAATGCATTGTGGTGAAGTAGCTATTAATGGCGAGGAATTTGGCCCATCATCACAATCTTTTCACATGTATGAATATATATGTACTCGTATTGACCTTAAACTGACGATGAATCTCCATGCTCCACTCGAATGTTTTCAAGGAAGTCTGCTGTACAGTTTCAATGTGTAACTTGCTATATATGATACTGTTGTTAAAAGTGAAGCTGCTGAAGAGATGAACTCGACTTTCTTCATTACGCACTTATTGTGCATAGATTGTACCACTCAGAAAATAACAAGCACACTGGCTGGCTGACTGGCTGACTGACTGACTCACTCACTCACTCACTCACTGACTCACTCACTCACTCACTCACTCAAAACTTGAGGTTATCGTAAATGACAGTTATTTATTAACACACTTCTTCCTGCAGACAACTCTTTTTTGCATTAACCCTTTCAGCTGCAAAGGATGAAAACAGGGAATATTGAGGGCGGCGTTCTATACAAGACTACAGAGAAAGTGCAATCTGGTCTTGGATCTATATAATGTATGATTGTTAAGTAAGGCCTACAAGACAAAAAAAAATTTGTGTTTTAAATGGGTGATTTTTTTTTTCGCCGTCGAAAGAGGTCGAGTTTATATATATGATTGGCGCTGAAAGATTTTAAAGGCTGATAAATAAACAAAAACAAACGCATAGCTATCTTTTATTAAAAATACATTTTTATCTACAATTGAGCCATACTCTGTGAAAAGGGGGCTTAATGCATCTGCGAAAAGTATCGACCCAGATTAGCCTGCGCAGTCCGCGCAGGCTGACCTGGGTCGAATCTTTTCGCTATTGGTCAATTTTCTGTATATCCAAGGACCAGTCTACCTTATGATTCAATCGATTACTTAAAAAATGATTATTATGGATCCATAATTATGTGATGACTTGCTTGGCATAATGCATCACGGAGAAGCAATAAGCTCCTTTTGCCAGAGCAAGGCTCAGTTAAATCCACCAGGATTATTTACACTGTGTCAAAACAAAGAGTATATTACTTACAACAAAATCTCTTTATAGATATTCCCTAAAAATGTGCAGAAAAGAATCAAGAGCAACACTTGAATGAAAGTTCTTGTCATTTACATATTACAAGTTACTTTGTAACCCTTTATCAAAAGATCTAAGGCTTTTGGAAACATTGTCAGAAAAGCAGAAACGCCGGTAACCGGCATTTTCCCCTTTTTTGCCACTATTTTTTTCGACGCTGTGAAAGATACATTCATTTCAGCCAGAGGCATATTTCTTTCTTGTCTACGATTTTGACATCCTGTAAAAAGGTAGTTTAGGCTATATAGTCACAACAACTTGTTATGGAGTTTTTTGGCAAACGCCAATTGACGAGAGTGGATTGCAGACCACGCACTTCCACGCGGGGATATCTCAAAAGAAATATACACTTTCCAAAAGTTACGAATATTACAATTTACCCTTACTTTATTTGATTTTTCTACGTACCTTTTCCACCAATGAAATTGCTTTGTATTTTAAATATCATCTGACCTATTTCTCAATAGCTCGCTTTCAACAGCCATTTAACAGACAAATTTAGGACTTCATAATTTATGGCCCCATCCAGTCAAACTCTAGTTGTCGGATATCATAGGCCTCGCAGCTTTGGAAAAGAAGATTTTTCAAATTCTCCATATAACTTGTGACAACACTGGACCTCTAGTACAAGGTCTTTCTCAGCCGAGAATATAAGTTGGACGACTTTGATACGGAGACCATAAGATGATACATAGAAAGACAAAGGCCATTCAGTTTTAGATAAGAACATTTTTCTTAATTTCTTCATAGTATTACTTCATGTAAAAGTTGTGACCTCCAAGACAGTGCTATGTTTGACCTTGTGTATTATAGAACATAACTAAACAACGGTCACCTTTCATCATAAAGGATCTCTCTAGATGGTGGTACATACTTAATAATAGCCTTTCTAGAGTTTCTGTCTCGGAAAATTAGATTTATCATTTTTTTTCGTGGTATGCATCAATGAAATTTAGTAGCCTAAAGTTTACCTATCTAAAAGTAGGTCAAATGTTATCGCAAGTCAATAATTTTAACAGACTTTGTGATACTTCTCATACTAATTATGCATACCAAGACTGAAGGTCAACTGACTCGTTTTTCTAGTGGGGATTGTTTTTTAAAGCTTTCTGATAAATATAATTGCAGCGGTAATATTTTTCACGTGACCAATTTCATTCTGAAAATATTTCTTTTAAAGTTTGTAATTTCCAAAATGATTCCAGGAAAGATATTTGATTTGAACTGATCAATTAGTATCTGAAGAGAAATACCTATACGTAATCGTGGACGGTCGGACGGACAGACAAACCAACGAACGACGGACGGCACGCGATGAAAGTAACTCATCTTAAACATTTTTGTACTCAGGTAAGCTAATAAAACAGGGTTCAAATACTTACCATTGCAAATATATCCATATAGGTAGTAAAAAGTGCACGTGATTTTTTAAGGATAGTCCGTGCTCGATTAGAGGGCAAGTGCAAAGGCATTTGATTGCACATGAAAAGAGCTTACCAGTATATTCAATGAAATTGTCGAATCATGTTAAAAAATGAATTAACAAACTTTTTGTCAAGAAATGTGTTTAGAAAGAGTTCGATCATAACGTGTGACTCTTTCTCCCCCACCCCCTCTTTTTTTTTTCGTTGAGTCTCACCCACAGAAATACAAATCCATAACTTCATTTTCAAGGTGCTTGTGTGTCAAAGTAGTACACTTGTTAAATGACAAAGTCTGCAGGAGGAATGTTACAATGAATTGAACTAGTAATTACTTTCAATACATGCTTTGACAATGACATTCAAAACAGTTTCCCTTTAAGAACAGCAATTATGGCTTTGTGATTTTTGAGAAAACCCCCTAGAAAAGTCCGCTCTCGTCTTCGGTGTCCGCTAAAAAGCTCTATTATTAAAGCAGAGTAACGAAACGATATTAACTTCTTGCATGTGAAGATAACTCTTGATTCTATTTCAAAGACAAAGCAGTGTAAGACTAATCTCATGTTGGATCTACACTGTCCACGATCTTGAAAGACAGTCTCACCAAAACAGACTGAAAACTTGTAGTATGAGCGTTCGTATTCGTCACGAATTCTCAATATTTGGCTAATATGAAATTTCAATACATACTACCTTGTGGCCAGGATATTGTATCGTTTTGGAATTTTAAGGTCTACGACCCCTAACTCATCGGTAAGTATCGTGTAACATCGACGTTTTCGTAAAGGCTAGTCGGCCAATCTCGGCAGCTTCCGTCTTTCAATATGAGAGTTAGTACCTTCTGTGACAAAAATGCAACAGATTACTTAGAAAATATCTTGGCTGAATTTCGACAAAAACATGCAGAATTGGCAAAATATGAACATTCTTTAAGATCAGTTTTTTCTCTTAGTGAAAGGTTTTTCGAAGGCCGTCTTTTTCTTGACGAAAACAAAAATAGTCGGTCTCCTTAACTCCTTCATTTCAGATCTAGACTGTTGGATATTCACGCAATAACAGCGCTATAGTCATTTGTTTCACTGTCCTTGGGTCAACTGAACGTGGAAAGAGTTGTAGTTCCGAAAAACTTAACTAACCTACTAATACACATTTCTTTACCAATATACAGAAAAAAAAAGTTCCCAGTTTGCATTTCAAATTCATTTTTTCTTTTTTTCTGAACCAAAGAGACCCCTGAAATTTGGATACGGTGAGTTCTCTGGTCTACCTGGAGGACGGTATAGTTCTGAAATATATAAAAAGAAATTGAAAATATTGTGATAAAAGGGCAAATTACTCTTTACAAAGCTTATTTGTCGTAAGAAAGGACAATCTTTCTGAGGTGTTTGGCCTGCCATATTCCGCCAATTAGGTTCCTAACTATGTCTCAAGGAAGGCAAATACCCTTAAGCTGCTGAGCGCGACTCACTGACCTTTTGCGGACAGTGTAGATAAAGATTAGACAGCACAGAACGTGCAGTCTGATCTTGGATCTATACTGTTAGTTAAGGTGATTATATTCCCCCTGAAAATAACTTTGAAATAGCAGGGTTACTGGTTTTACTATCGCCTTGAACATTTTATTTCACTTACATAGCAGTATTAGGCTTCAGGAGGTAGGTAATCAATCAACACCGGAAGTTGCGTCCTGGCAGCCAGGGAAGGTTGTCAAATTTAAATTACCGATATAGACATAATGATATCTGAAAACACGAAAAACTGAATGCTGTCTTAATAAAGCTTTACAAAGAAAGTATCTTATTTTATTTTCTGATGCCAATACATTTATCCTTTTAATATAAATAACTAAATTCTATAATCCTTTCAAATTTCGATTACGATTGCTGAAAGTCATAATTATTATAAACAAGGATGGGAAGTCGGGAAAGTTTATTGCTATTTTCCATTCAGAGTTATTTGCACACTCCTTACTGAAATAGAATTCTATTTTCGATTACAAGTTGGTAAATATCGTCCTCGTCCGTTGTTAGGGTCATGTGTTGTTCCATTTCCTTGGTGATGTTTTTCACTTGTACTTGGAATGTTTATGCACATCGCAGTTTTCATTTTTCTTATTTTAAGAAAAGAGACGGACGCAACCGACACTGATACAGATAAACTATATCTATAATGGTCAAACCGACTTCTTATGAGGGTCAAAAGGCATATAAATGATGAGGGACATGTAAATTCTGTTGAGTAATACTGTGTCGTGTTTGATAAACTTACAATTAAACAAACACGATTACCAGCGTAAATCATTACAAGGAGGTCTGATTACCAATGCATACGTGAATTGTTTTTCTTTTCTAATACCTATATACGACACAATACACTGTCTGAGCCACCGACTACATATATAAAAAATGTCAAACACTGAGTTTACCTATGACATAAATTCAACATTTGTTACCAATAACAGACCTGCAATGCTCTTTCGTGCGAGTGTTTTGTTATATGTGTAACTTTAATGGTCAAAAATTTCAGCAGTGTCATCGCGGAACAAAGAAAATGCCTCAAAGATTGTTTGCGGGTACAAGATTTTGTTGGCCAAATACCCCAGGGTGCACAGGTGAAACAAGTAATGAAGGGGATACATAAGACAAAATAACTTTGTAACAATTTTAAAAACCCATTTGCATAGAAGGGTGTGAATATATACAGCTTAAGGCGGTTTTTTAATGACCAACCCTTGATGAGCGGACAAGTATGTAAAATAACATCAACGATATCAATGACGCATATGTCTGGTCTAGAAAAGAAGAAGATCATCCAAAGTGGCAAACAGTAACGTGGTAGATTAATAGCTTTATGTGCAAATTAATTGCTAAGACAGCAACAAAATGACTGTCCATTACGTATTACTACGTCATCGTTATCTTGTACCAAAATGTCCTTTATACTACTAAATTTGTATATAAACAAAATGCTATGGCAGCGGACTATCCTACATGCACATCCTTAAACCTTGTTTTCTTTTCGGTTTGATCTTTTCTATCCAAGAGATCGATGCTAGGCATCTGATAATTGGCATTTTCCTTCGAGGAGATTCCACTGTTAAAACCGTGTACACAAATTTGATTTGCGGCCCTTGGAGGTGCATACTTAATGACGACGTTTTTTTTTCTCCAGTACTTTTTTTTTCAACTAGATATATAGAAAAGTTTATGTAGAATGAAACAAAATCCTAAACTTACCTTTCATCTGGGTATTATGCGTATAAGCTATAACTGCAAGTTTAGGCAAAGCAATGACTGCAAAATTTTGTTTTGATATGTATAACCTGGTGATTAACTACATGGTATCTTGTTTAAAACTATTGTTTACCTCTATATAGGCTTAAGCTATTTTCTATGCCCATTTAATTGATTAGATAGATATGATACTTTCAACATATCACGAGTTTCACATATCTACCATTCGTAGAATAAGAGGATTGTCCTAATTTAAATCCTGCTGTTCATTTTAGAAGCGCTCTGGCAAAAGGGTGTTTAATGCATTTTTGGCAGTGCACTATACCAAAATCGTCACATAATTATTGATCCATAAAATCCTTTCTTCCAAACAACCGACTAAATCATGTTGTAGGAAGGTCCTGTATGACATGCAGAAAACAAACATAGTAAGAGGTTTTGATTCATCTCAGCCAGTGCGGACTGCGCAGGCTGACATTGATCGAAACTTTTTGCACTCATTAAACCTCCTTTTCACAGAGCATAATCTTACGAACAAAGTCCGTAACAAAGAAACAAATGAACAAATGCATGACTGAAATACAAACCGCATCTATCGGGATTCGAACCCACGGCGGACAAGATCCTCGTTTTTCGAGGTTTAAAAGACCAATACCATAACCACTGAGCTAAAGAGATATCTCCCTAACGCAGTTGTTAGGTATTGCATTTAAATCGGGACGAAGCCATGCATGAAGGAGTGGTCTCCCGTAACAATAATTTCATTCAGTCCTAGGAAAAATCCTCACTATTGCCAATACGAATTTCCATGCCCTTGGGACTGACATCTGCCTTAAACTTATAAAATTATGTCTATCAGTTCAAGTGAAGAATCAGATGGGCTTGTCGTAGATAGATTTATGGACCGTATGAAGCACGGTATATTTAGCCTAGCTAAAGTGAGTTCAAGTGAGACCGATTGAAGGGTTGGGATATTTCGACGTTGATGAAAGTTGAAGTTTAGAACCTGGGGAAAAAGCAATCTGAAATATTTTTTGAAAAAGGAGAAAGTGTATATAACCAATATTTTCTCTTTTTTCCGCAATATTTTTCTACCCTTTCAAAACAAATCCAATTTATAAGACACATTTAGTTTGTAATCTGCAAATACTCAATTTGGACAAGTCTATTTTTTTTTCTTTTTCGTTTTGTTAAGAGTTTTATTACATTGCAAAGAAATTTCTCGCCATCTTATTGGATAATAAGTCCCGTACATAAATTCATGTACACTGACAAAATCCACGTAAAAGCAGTTTCCCTTTCTGGAACCCCGTATACACAACTGAACTTTCAACACAACATCAAAAATGGCGGCTTCGATCGATACGAGCCGCCAACAAGACAAACATACTGTGTAGCCTGCACCATATTACGACTAGTTTCCCTTAGTGGTTGTCATTTAAGCGGGAAGAATGAATTACTTTTGAAAATAAATGGATATGGTTAAACATATTATCGCTTATTGCCATTCTAAAACAAATATACGAGGTTAAAACGGGCCATTCTTCGTCGGGTAAGCAAATTGTGAAGTGTCGCAACACATACTGTACATTGTAACATTAAAAGTATAATCAAATGGTCGTTTGAGGCAACTAATGGTCGTTTACTTTGCAAACAAATCATTAAAATGCATAGTTACTAACCTTGAAGTTGTTTTAATCCATGTTTTGATAAAAATACGTCGAATGTCTATCTTAGTGACATCATCAAGTTAATACACCAAACTGCAAGGTTTCAGTGACGTCAGTTCTCAGTGACGTCAGTTTTCATTGAATTGGGGCACTCAGAAGGGAAATTCAATTTCGTCAGCGTACTCAATTCTTGAGACCATAAAACAGGGTAATGTCGCTGAATACATGTTGGAGTTGTAAAACTTTGCAGTATGATAAATTCGTTGTACGGTCAGGTGGCAGGGGACGCGCCTTCGGCTCGGGGTGACATGATTCGCCACAGCCGTGAACGCGTTTCCAAGTCCCCTGCCACCTGACCGCACAACTAATAAAGCACCTCTTTCGGAATATCGGATGCCTCGGTCTATATGCCTTGACCAAAAATTCGGGTGTATTTACGACCATGTGAAAGAAGGTATGTGACAAAAATCTATATATAGAAACAGGAGAAAATGCGGGTAACAAGCATTTTCTCTCCTGTTCCTACAAGTTTTTCTTCTCTTTCAAAGACAAATCCCTTCCTTTGGGCCCCGTTTCAATATTAGTCTGGACATGCTTTCAATATGGACGAGTTTCGATCCCTAGTCGCATTGAGATATGATGCATTTGTGGCAGTTATAAACAGAAACAGCAATAGGACATCTTCAGTGAATGAAAACTCCGTTGTTTGGATGTTTGTGTATCAATTAAGAGAAATACGACTGAGACGTCCAAGCTTCAGGGTCAGATCAGTGATTTTTATTTATTCACCTTTTACATTTCCAAGAAAACGTATCTTGTCATTCAGATAGGCGTGGCAAAAGTTGTAGTTTTAGTTAAGCATTCAACATAGTTTGGCAAGATCAAGCTAAATTTAACAAAACTTTCTAACACGGAGTTAGAACAAAAAAAAAGCAATTTAGAGGACCACATGCTCTGAAAAACACGGCTTCTAAAGGGAGAAACTCACACAATTGCAAAACTTTACAAGATTATTTCTTAACCTTCTGGTCAAAGAACTACCACTTAAATCCTCTCCGAGCCTCGGACAAAAACAAGAGGTTGTTGGAGGAGTCAACAGCCTCGAGGAGATAAATTGTACGTTTACTTTTGTCATTTGGAAATGCAGACATCCTTGTTTTAAGTCTACTGAAGTAAATTGACAAAATGAAGGGCATTTGTCTAAAGCACTAATTCCAGCAAAGGGCTATATTTGATAACAAGAACAAGCACAAAGATGAAATTAAAGTTTATTCTTACTTTGCATCATTACTAAAATTAATTAAACATATAGAGTTTATTTCATCAGCTTGTGGTTAATATGGGGAAATATTTGCCGAAAAAGGGAAAGGTATGCGAAAATAACGAGTGCCGTAAGGCACGAGTTATTTTCGCGGACCTTTCCCTTTTGAGGCAAATATTTCCCCATATTAACCACAAGCTGATGAAATAAATTATATATTATATTTCCTCTGATTATTTTGTCAACGAATGCCACTTTTAAAACTTAAAAACTTAAAAAAGTAGTTCCAGATTTTCGGCAGGAGGAAAATATTCACTGTGACGGGGAAATAATTCCCCCAGCTTAAATTACGACATTTCTTTACCCATAACATTTCTAAAAATAGACACATGCAATATAATGTAAGAAAAGATCTCTACCCTAATAAAAGTTGTTACAGTTTTACAATCCTCCAGAAGTTTGTATGCATGATGCATCTATATGGTTAAGGCTTTGCAATCAGGAAATTTGGTATCTTGTCTTTTTCAACTCTCACTTACGCTGTAAATATTCATTTCTGCACACATTATCTTTTTTATCGTCTCGCAGTGAACAAGATATGAAAGCTTTGTGGATAAGTAGTCAAAGACAACCAGAAAACCATTCATGTTGTCTAAAACACCATACCCTTTTCATTTTTGTATCCATATGCAAATGTCTAAAATACAGATGAAATTTAACTGAAATCTTGTGATTTAAATCGAGGACATCAGTGCTAGTAAATTAACTAGCCATGTTTTCCCTAATAGAAACCGGATATAGTCTACCTGTAAGCATGCTTGTAGGCAACAAACCTCTCACCTCATTATAATATTTCATATCTTGCATCAAAAAATAGTTATCAATAGAATTTCTGTAACTGTCCTTTTTATCATCTATTTTATAACGAAGAGAAAAACAACAATGTATCTTGCGTAAAACTATTATTCTAACATGACACGTGAGTTCGGCTCTATAAACACAGTGCAACGAAAGTGTGGTAAAATTGGTAAAATCTGCGTCATTCCATATGTCCTGCAACACGCGAAAAGGGACATTCGGACATTTGCGTAAAGTGTCGTCTCGGATCAGCCTACGTAGTCCGCGCAGGCTGATCCGAGACGACACTTTCCGTTTTTATATAATTTTCTGTTTTGCGCAAGTCTACCTTAGCACAAAATCTAATGTAGACGTAAAGTGCCGTCTCGGATTTGTCTGCGCGGTTTGCGTAGGCTGATCCGAAACGACACTTTACGCAAATGTCCGAATGCCCCTTTTCGCGTGTTTCAGGCCATAAAGAGTGACGTCATTCTTAATAGAGTGACGTCATTCTGTATAAAGTAAGTAAGTAAGTAAGTTATTACATGGAATATAATCTGCATCCGCATTTGTACTCTAAGTATGAACTTGTTTTCCTTTCATTAAAAGTTGGTCATGTTAGAATCGAAATAATCTTCTTTCTATCGTGGTTTATCGTTCCATTAACCACTTTGTGAGTTAGGAGGCACAATGAGTAAACCACTCGGGCTATCGCCCTCGTGGATTTTTTATTGTGCCTCATACCTCACATCTGTGGTTTACTGAACGATAAACCACGATAGAAAGAAGATCATTTCTTAAGCTATCTATGTACCGTCTTACTCTATTAGCCAATCCAATAGAAAACAATGAAAATGGTACGAGGCTCTTAAGACTGATTGCATTTATACGTTAATTCTGAAAATAATTTCAAATGCTCTGTTGTAGGTGATGTATTTAAAAATTAGTCTACACCGTGGCTCTAGTTGATTGTTTCTCATTCTAACATGACACGGGAATTCGGCTCTATAAACACAGTGCAACGAAAGCGTGGTAAAATCTACGTTAGTCTATATAGAGTGACGTCATTCTAAATAGAGTGACGTCATTCTGTATAAAGTAAGTAAGTAAGTTATTCAATGGAATATAATCTGCATCCGCGTTTGTACTCTAAGTATGAACTTGTTTTCCTTTCATTAAGAGTTGGTCATTTTAGAATCGAAATAATCTTTCTATCGTGGTTTATCGTTCAATAAACCACGTGTGAGTTATGAGGCACAATGAATAAACCACTCGGGCTATCGCCCTTGTGGGTTATTCATTGTGCCTCATAACTCACAACTGTGGTTTATTGAACGATATACCACGATAGAAAAAAGATTATTTCTTACTTAAACGTTATTCTCAGCGTTATTTCAGTTATATCACGGTGGACATTGTATATATTCATGCAGTCCTATAATTCACAGTCAATTTAATTGTCTGTAATCAATATATCAAACAACATCCTTTCCACGCCATTGGCTATCTATCCACATAAGCAACCCCGAGACAATGGTCAGCAGATGAGAAAGGAATGAAAACGGTCACAATCATCAATCCTCGAAAACAGTTTGGCAGAGCTTGGATTTGACCTCTTGATGATTAGTAGCCCTGTGCGACGACGACTGAGCTATCGTGTACGGCTATCTACAGTTATATAAAAGGGTTACGAGAAAATGATCTGAACACAGACCCACCTGCCTTCCATGCGGCTTTTATGGCTCTGTATATAAAACGAAAGATGTTTTGCTTTTGGCAAGTTTTATACCGTAGAGAAAAAAAAAAACCCAAAAAAACCTTACATAATCCATAGGCTTTAACAAGACAACAATCTTACGGTCGGCAAGATCGGCAAGGACATGTCATAGAAGTCTGTGAATTATTTATTTATTTATTTATTATTATTCATTTATTTTTTTTTTTTTTTTTTGTTTCAAAGATATGTTCAATGTCAGTTACGTCCGTCTCTTTTCTAAAATATGTTGATGAATGAAACAACAATTTACACATTCGAATGCTTATCATTAACTTAACGAGAGTCAACAATTTTAACATCGGGTACTTTAGGTTAATGTTTAATAGCAGTACAGTCATAATCCTTTGAAGTCGGTCGTCTGAGAAAAGGAGCAATTACAGAAAATCCGAAGATTTAATTTTCTTGCTGAAGGAATTCTGTGTTATATTGCTATACATTTTCTCCAATTTCTCGTCTAATTATCTTTGAAAGTTTTCAATTTCCAATTAATGTTGGCTCATGCAGCTTTTTATGTAACGGACTAGAAACCAATAATGAAAAGGACAAAGAAAAATCATTCTCAGTGACGGTTGAATAGGCAAAGTGGTGTAGAAGAAAGAAATGCTATGAGATGTTTTTGTTGACCGAGACAATGACCAAAGCAAAAAGCTGGCCTCAAAATCCTCTGTGCTCATACAATCTAAGAATGGGATCTTCATTGGCTTGAAGTTATCGAGTCCGTTTTGGTCTCCAGGTTTGATTACTCGTGGCCATTTCAGAAGAAAGATAGACAATGAAATAAATCCAGACATCACCTTGGTACCATTTTCATTACATAATTTTGAGAGACCTAGAAATAATACGAGTTTTTTTTTTTCCTACGGCTTTCTGAATATAGCCTATTTCCGATGTGTGCGTTCGAAAGGTCTCAAAGAGTTTTACAGCCGTGTAAACCAAAAGTTGATGTAACTTTATCAACAAAATAAATTTATGATGAATAGCATCATAAAAGCCGCAATCTTTTGGTGGACAATTTCAGAAATATTGACTCTCTTGAGAAATTGTGATTACATCTTTCCTTTGTATGTGTCCCCGCCCCCTCCCCCCCCCCCCCCCAAAAAAAAAAGAAAAACAAAAACGGAACATCATGACAAATGGTACTAAAATGCAGAAAAAAAAAACCCAGAATGTAATAGGTATTCTAATTCTAAAAAAAGGAGGGTTGGCAGATTTTTAGAAAGGAATCTTAAATAATCTTGTATTATTGTTATTATTATAAAGTGATAATATTTATGTAAAAAAAAATATCATATAAAAAGCATTGGAATTTTTAAATTTCTACTCGAAATTTGAAAATGGAGAAATTGTGCATTCAAGTACAGCATTTTCCATTTATCAAAATGAGTTTAAAAAGCAAAGGCATCAAAATCGATACAATGGAATCAAAGTGATATTAAGATCGTTATTCACATATGTGTACATGTATTTATAATTCTTATCGGTGATCTTTTTTTCGTGTTTCATTTTTTACCAAAAAAAAAAAAACTAGAGCTGTCACTAAATGTGACTTAATACCCCCGCCAGCGCTTTGACAGAAACAGGCAATTATTTGTACACAGACGGACACACGGACGGACAAACGGACGGACACACGGACAGACAGGCTGATTCCAGTATACCCCCGAAAACATTCGTTTTGCGGGGGTATAAAAATTCTTCTAAAACATGATCTTCCTGCTTGTCAAAAAGTATCTTAGCCTGCTTGTAACAAAGTGAATCTTTACATTTCTACTCCAGAATCAGAGACTTTTGCATAGCATCTCCAAAATTCTTCTGATCATAGCCTTCACAGTTGGCATAAACCAGGTTTCTTATTTTCCTGAAATGGCAGCCACAAAAAAAGTCATTTTTTAATTCTTTCACGATCTAGAATCTATTCAACCACAGCATAATAACTATTACTATACATATTTCGTTTAATAAACAGTAGTTTGAACCAATTTCTGCATAGGCCTTGCACAAGCTTATAAAACTTCTAATAAATTTCAAGAGCCGTTCTAAACCGTTGACTGTTGTATATTCACAATAATAGGTTCGGTAATAACTTTAATCATTCAACTTCAGAAATGAAATTCATATACTGAGTAAGGAAAAGAAACACGAATTTTTTATGCTTACGATATTTCATAAAATATTAGAAAATATTAAACAGGCTATTTGCTGTCTGATCCTGATCTATTTCTGTCATTTTCGAGCAGTTTCAACCTTTAGAGCACTAGGCACCACCATGGTAATTTCTGTAGACACTGTACATCACGATCCATACATTTTTCACGGGTTTTGTAGATCAGGACCTTACTGTACAGTACGTACAGTCTTATAATAACAGCTTCGACACACAATACATTAAATGTTAAATTTTACCAGGCTCATAAGGTAGATCTTCCATGTAACAAAAATCCGTTCGGCTAAAGTGTCGACTAAGGGAAGAATCAAAGGACTGAAAGTCCTGAAAAGCGGATTTGTTGAACAGTTTTAAGCTATGTTTTGATGTAATGAAAATTGAAATCTTTTATCACATGCAATACATGTAGATCTATAATATGTAAGTAATAAATAGAGTAAGCAAGGACAATGGGAGTCTAAGTTGTTTACCATGTGTGCTGTGCAGCAACTGTTATTTTACTACTTTATTATAGTAGTAATTTGATCCAACAATCTGACATGATTTTATGCTAGTATTCAATTTAGGACTGTAAATATGCGTAGGACTGTATACAAAGTGTTTAAAAAAGTGACATTCTGGTGTACTAGCTAAAACTTAAAGTAGGATGGTTAGTGCGCAAACATGACAGTATCTGGTTCTGGTCAAACTGATAACATTGTACGGTCTTGAAAAAAGAATATTTTTCAAGGCTAATATCAGCATAAACTGAAGAAGTTTTAGAGATAATTATGGCTCTTTATAAAAGAGCTGTACAATTTACACTTGTTTATTTCGTTGGAATTCTAAGACATTTCTGAAGCTTTAACAATCATTTAACATTTTTTGTAGCAGAATGGTGTAGTGAAGCTACATGTAAACATACTAGAAAGTATAAACATGTAGAAAAAACCAAGGTAGATTTATATAAGTGAAAATTATTTGACAAAAATATAGAATACTTCAGTTGTTGATGAGTAAGATAAAAAAAAAAAAACATAACAGCGAATTTTTTGCTTCAATGACAATGATATATAATGATAATTTTGTAAAAACAAAGTTTTAAGGTCTACAACTGTCCATCAGTTTCAGCAATCATAAACAAATTTGATCAAAGAGTGCAATATATTGCTATTTACATATGTATGCAATATGAAATTTTTGCACCTTCTTATTCAACACTTCAAAAGAGCACAAAATTTTTGACTCTCCCAAATTAAAACCAACTATTCAGATTTTCGTAGTCTCACCAAATTCAAAAATAACTTATCATTGAATTATGGCTGGAAAATCATTACTACAGAAGAAAGCTAAGATTAAAAAAAAAAAAAAAAAAAAAAAAAAAAAAAAAAAAAATATATATATATATATATATATATATATATATATATATATATATATATATATATATATATATATATATATATAT